>VXAX01004763.1:1013891-1046209 GCA_013399835.1 Leptocoma aspasia
AAAAAAAGAAAGAAACCCAAACCAATAAGCAAACAAAAAACCCAACCAAACCAAAGTAACTACAACATTGTTTCCCTATGGCTTTTCAATTTAAAATACTTCATCTGCAGTGATTTTCATACTCCCTAACAGAGATTGCAGTCAAGTGATCCGTCAAAGAAGGAATCAGAGCACCCCACCTGTTCCAAAAGTGGTGATTTTAAAAGTGAGGTGAGAGCCACACCACAGCCCATACAGTGTAAAAATTGGTCTCCAAAGCTCTGTACCCCGTTGCTGCTTTTGTTACGGATTTTCTGCTCAACCTTCAGCAGAAGTTTCTTCGTGCTTCTAAGTTCCTTATACACAAAAAGGAGCTAGTATTTCTTCCCTCAGTAGCAGTGGTGCTTTACAATCCTACACCCCAGAAGCTGTGATGCCATTATTACAGAAAGGAGGCCCAAAAGAAGAACCCAGCCCAGGCCACATGCCCACAGTTCTGCAGGGAGATATGAGCTCACTCTGCCCACACTTGGAGGTGACTGGCCACAAACCCACTCTAATCCAGTTTAGCTCTGGTTAGCACTTACGTAAACTACACGACTTCCAGTTTAGAGCAACCTCACATCTGCCTACAGAAAGCATGTCAACAAACACACACGGTGACGGTGTTTCTGTAAACTGCCTCTCAAAAAAAGGAGCCCCATCAACATCACCACTTTTGCCAAACTCCACAGACAGCGTCTCCCTGCCTTTCCCAAAAGGGTGTCACTCGGTAGTGGCACATTACCTGCCAGTGTTACGTTGTATAACTGGCTATAAAAGCTCCTTATCATCTCTTCTTTAACAAATAATTGTGTTATTGTGTAAATGCCTTCAACAGGCAATTCGGGAGGGTTTCTCTGCTGTCTGCTTGCAGATCTATAAAGCATCCAATCATTACAGGACGTGAGCATAGAATACAAAATATATGTAGTATCGCTTCATAACGTAGCATCAGCTGAAGCCTAAAAAGGATTTGCATGAAGAAAAAGTATTGCATATCTCCAACAACTAATTTAAGTGTATTATTACATCTACCACCAAAATTACACTTGAAAACACCAAAAACATCTAATTCATCGTGCAGATGAAAGAAATATCTAAATATACATTTATTCCTTCATAAAAAAAGGCAGGGTGCTAGCATTCCAGATCTGATAAGCTCTGTGTGCATACTTTCGAGCAGATAAGAACCACAAGACATACACCACGCTGCTCGGAAGGCTGAAGGGAGAGGAGGAACTCCAGTTATAACTCATCCCTGCAGACAGCAAAAGCCTCCTCTGTCGCCCAGGGAAAGGTGGTAAACGCTGCTGGCTCCCTGCTCCCACATCAAGGGACTCAAATTTCCCTGGAGTTCCTGCAGCAGCCCACTGGCACTCACACGGGGTGTGCTGGGACACAAAAAACAGCTCTGAACTTCTGGTGAGCCGCACGGCGCTCTCGCAGCCACGGGCTGGGGCGTTCCTGATCAATGGGGCTGGATTGAAGGAAGCACAGAAAGCTTCAGACAGGCCTGTTTCTGCAGCGTTTACACGTGCACATCCACGTGCTGAAGGCACCACCAGGTAAATCAAGCCCTGACTGAGAAGTCACAGCGTGACAAGCCCCAAGAAGCGCCAGCGGGATCGCAAGAAACCCTTGCAGTACACGGTGCTGCTGGAAGGATGTAACACCTCCAGAGAGAGCTTTGCAGCCAACCCAAACTGCACTTCCAGAGTTCCTACACCTGGAGAAGCCACGGGCTGCAGAGGACATGGATTGCAGGTGCCACCATGCAGAGACTCACTTTTGTCACGCCCCTGTGGGAACCAACCACGCAAAGACCGAAGGGGAGGCGTTGGCATTGACCTGCATTATAATATTTGGCCTTTTTTTTCTCTTTTCTCTCTATATACCCTCAATTACACTCTCACCGTGTGGAATGATAGCTTTTTAGTCTCTTCCTGCGGGTGTACAGGGACTTGCAACAGCAGCAGGGCACGACTGTGATACAGTCTCATAAAGGTTCTCTGGATGCAACTTCAACACAAAATAACAACATTTTTGTTCATTACATAATACTGTCTTTATGCAACAATACACATACCAGGAGCTGTTAGCCTACCACTTGGATGTAATTTTTCTTGCCAAATTGTTCTAAAATTAACAATACTTTCAGTAGTTTTTGGCTCTCTTTATCTTTTGAATACATAATGTGTCAGGTCCCCTTCTCTTTCATATGCAGACCAATGTTTAAAATAATTTTGCTGAAAAATTGGCTTACTATGTATAAAAGAGGGTGTGCTCTTTCAGCTCAGTCATATGACTGAAAACAGCAGTATAAAAAGTATAAAATGTTGTTCAAACTGTAATTCACCATGTAGTTAAGTCTCTTTATTAGCTTCATGAGCTCTGGGTTGGACTAAGCTGAAATTCAGTTACACAAGAGAATGGAATTGCATTGATTTGTGATGCAAATCAACTGCCTATATTTACAGGTACCTATTTATCCTCCATATTTTTATGTCTATTACCCATATATGTTTTTATATTTTACATATAACTGATGACCTCTTCTGAGCAAAAAGAAAAAGTCTTTCTGGAAAGAAAAATAAAAACAAATTCCATGACTGTATTTTCCTTGCCCGACAAAGCAGCAAGAATTATGTAGAGTTGAGAAAATGTAGAGTTGAAACTTAGAGAACTTGGGAGGCTTTGAGTCACTTAACATCCCTCAGTGCCTGATGCTGCTGCACTCAGGCCACAGAAAGGGTTTAGGATAAATCTTCATCAGGTTCTTCCACTGCACTTTGACTTAACCACCTACTCAACTGCACTTGTGCTACATTTACCAGATGCAAACTCCTTGGTACAATTTTTTTTTATAGTGTAACACCTACATATGCATAGACAAGGCTTGGAATAGTAACTTCAGGAAACTGAAGCCCTTGGGCAAAGATATATATATATCTATATATATGGGGGGGGAAGCAGGAGGACTGGTAATCCTGAAAGCCCAGTTTTACCATTTTACCATTATTTCCAAGAGTTAAAAATGGTAAGATAGCTGAAATGTTTAGCTGATATTTTAGAGATATCAACAATAATACTAGTGCGTGGAAACACATCACCGTATTTAAAATTCCAGCATAATTATCCCATATAGCACATGGATTTGATGGTTCCCTGACAACTGGAGATTTAACCTGACCTGTGGTGTACTTCAACAACAAAAAAAACCAGAGATTGCTGGTTTCAATTAAATTAAAAAAAAATTTTTAAAAAGGAGGAAAACAGAATAGAAAAAGGGAAAAGGAGATAAGTCAGCTGCACACAAACTAACATTTTTTCTGACACATCTATTTTGTAATATTACAATATAAGTGTGCCATTTGTTCCCATTGAAATTAATATTAATCCAGACAAAATATCGGGGTTCTCTGTTGGAGAGTCCCATGTAACCAAAGCTTTGAGTTTTCAAAGCTAAATAAGTAGGACATAAAAATCAATTAGAAGGCCTTAAGAATGTCTGCCTTCAGGTCTACTTCCCTGGATTCCCTGAGGGACAAAACCTCCTTACTACATATCTCAGAGTTTTCTTTCCCTAAAACCTTGAAACATAATAATTATAGCTAAAATCCTTTTTTTTCAGTTAGTTGTACACTAACTTCCCCTCTCAGCTCCCATTTTTGAAATTCATTTATCCTGACACTATAACCAGAGAAAAAGAAGCCCAGGTGCTCTAATTTTCATTTCACTTTAAAAAAAATAAGTAAATAAAATTTCTTTCTTCCAGGATCCATTCAATTAGGATCCCACCTTACAGGTGCATCCTCTGTGGGAAAACTGTTCCCAAGTATGTGGCACAGAGTGCCCCTGCAAGATATTGCTTTGTATTCTGCCCAAAGGACCTTTCTATTTGTGATTATCTACAATTATCAGTCCTGAAGACAATTAACTCTCGCCTGCTGGACAAATAGATCCCACCAAAAAAATACGAATCACATTATCTCATCAAGCCCTCAAAATAAAAACCTTTTGGCCTCCTTTCAGTGTCTCCTAGAGGATGACTTCTTCATTAGTTAAAAAAGCAAGAAAAAATTGTGTTAATTAAGGAAAGAGTACACCTTGAAACAGAAAATTTGCCTTCAATGGTAAAACTATCAGTTTGGTAAGATTTCACCCTTTGGAGGCTTTACCAGGTGTAGCCCTAGTTTCCTTGAATTTTTCACTTATGACATTTCTGTCAAAATCTGAATTGAGATTTTGACAAATACTTGTTGCCTATCATCTGAAGATTTGGATTTCCTGTCTTTTCTGCAAAATTCACCTCTGCAAGGTATTTTGAAACCAGAACTGAAATATGTTCACCACAGATAGAAATTCTTGCAGGCAACACTGCCCATCAAGAAATGATATGATGACCCCTTACTCCAATTTATTTTAAGCCCAGGTTATTAAAGTCAAAGAGGTTAAAATGCTAAAGTACTATTTTTTATCCATCCAAACAATATGGGTTTTGTTCATTGCCTGGTTTTTGTACTGTTTATAAGAAAATTTATTAGTAAACTTAGAGTCACCCTGCACTTTAGGACAGAATGTCCCAAGCCACAAATTTAAAGGCAAGGCTCGGGGAAGGGTTGAGTTTCTCATGTGCTGGAAATGATTTAGATAGTCATAGCCTCTTTAGATAGTCATATAAAACCATATCTGCAGGCATTTACCAGCATTGCTTGACATCTCTGAGCCCCAGGCTATCTGCACCTGCCCTCAGCAAGACACTGACAGGCAGCAATGAAAAGCTGATGGCTACAGGGGTGGTTACTAGGTGTTTTGCATGTGATATTTCAAAAATGTAAGTGGAATACTGATCCTACTAAAAAAAAAAAAAAAGAAAATTTAAAAAAAAAAGAATTCGCACTCAGGAAGTTGGTAAACCTAAAAGTTTCACCAAATTAACTCATCAGCCTGACGTGTCTCATTACAAGATGCTATCATTGCTTTAACTAAACAAAAGAAAGGAAGGAAGAAAGGAAAAATATACAGAGAATAACTTACATTTCTCTAAAAAGAAAGTTCTACAGGAATTACTTCAAATGTGTTCCTGTCTCGTGTTATATGAAGCAGGTCCTGCTGTGGAATTTTAGGGTGGTGTTTTATCTGTTTTCTTTTTAACAAACACCAGAGTGAACATTACAGCAACATCCACCAGAAATCATCAGAGCACAAGTTATAACTACTCCCTGGCAGCCATAAAGTATGTAGGTTGTCTTCTTTTTTTATTCTTTATTATTATTGTAAAGTTTTCTAATTCCTCTATTTTACTTTAACTCAACACAATTTGCTTTTTGAGCTAGAAATTTCCCTTTTTCCAGGGGACCTTGCCCTCCTTTCCTGGCATTTGAAACCCTTTGGAATGGACTGAAAAGTTAACTACTTATGTATAAGTAAACTTATAAGAAAAGTTTCTGGGGCATCAAGAAAAGAGAAAATGTTGAATTCCACTTTCAAGAACCGAGATCTTGTTCTTAGAAGATCTGACTTTTAATCCTTATTCTTCTCTTCCTTATTCTCCTTTTTCTTCATTAAAGAAACTGTAAAGAGCTAGTTGGAGTTCCAATGGTCACATTTACACTTCCAGTTATTTTATTGCTGACTGCTCCTGGATTCCAAATAACTTAATCCACTTTCTTTCCAGCTAAGGGCATCAGGGGGATGCTGCAGGTCACAGCTATGTCCAAGATCCCTTTGTTCTCATTGCTGTGTAAATTGTCACAGAGAGACTGAAAAGTCTGCAGTTCTCAGAGAACAGGGATTTTCAAAATACCGGCAGACACACTATTCAGTGTCAGTAAATATGGTCCCTCAAAGAAGCAAACCCTAGGGATTCCTCTGAATTCACAGGGAAGTGTGGCTATTTTGGGGACAAAGGGTTAAAACCCCCCTGTACACGTTTTACCACAGAACAAATATTTTATTGGATTTTGCCCTTTATTCTTTCATCCCAAAGAGGTAATGAACCTCTTAGAAATTTCTAGAACTGGACTGACTTATAGTTACCTGGCAATTCACTGCAAAGTCAGAAATTACTATTGTTAATCACCACAAGAATATATTTTGCACTTATATAACACTTCCTGAAAAAATTTTGAAGTACCTTACAAGAAGATAACTATTTGAAAATACCAGAGTTGGATGACACTTTCCTCTGCACAGAGTGCCAACATTGAGTTTGTGGAACTTTCAAGCCATAATTTGAAGATCTAGGAACACACACTTCTAACTCTGGTGCCCTATAGTCGGTGAAATAACAAGTCAGCTTCTTGAAAATCAGAAAATATTACGATTAAGATTCTACTTAATGAGACCAGAAACAGCAGAATCCCAGTCTAAGCCACATAGAGCTTTGCAAAACTCAGTAAAAATACTATTAAAATATTTTAAAAGTTTTAAGTTTAAAAAAAAATTACATTACTCTCATAAGTCAGATGAATCCTCTGTGTAACCATGCTGACTCTGATTCTGAGATGAACTCATCACAAGTTGCTTAAGCGCACGTACAAAAATTAACAGATAATTATATAAAAAAATTTGCAAGGTGGCTCAATGCCAACAAGAAAGTCTCCCATCAATCATATATGATACTCTTCTTGATATGGCTCCCTACATGGAGAAGCAGCTATGCTCTGTAGCAAGTCCCAACAGTTTTTAAAACCTGACTCCTGCAGACAAAATAAGGTGGTCTGAAAACATAACCAGTTTGGCCCTTCTGGTTTTGCTTGCTGTTATGTGGCAACATCAGTTGCTGGATTCTCACATTGAAGTGAATTTAAATTTTACAGCATTTGAAAGGTCCAGTCCCATCCTACAGAAGTACTTGCATGGTGTGAGTGACGGCTGTACTTGGCCTTGTCAGCTCAAATTTTCCTCATCCAAGATGTATTTCAACAAGCTGACCCTGCAATCACACTGCAGTCAATGCTGAAACTTTCCATTATTTCAGCGACAATAACAGCCAGAGTTTCAGGCAAGTGTAATAGCATTCCTGTGTAAAAACTGGAAGCCAATGCTACCATCACTAGGATTTAGCAAACATATACAAACGCAAAAAGGAAAAAAAAATTCACACGCAGAACATTTCATTCAAATACATACAAAGCCCTCTGTGATTTCAGCACACAGGCCACTGCTATGCTGTTACCAGCCTCGAATGGAAGGTATTAAAATTAAAAGCCAAATTTTAACACTACAGAAACAAATCCATCAACACTTCCAGCTTGAATGGACTCAGTTTATGAAATCAAACAACATTTCAGGAGTTAAAAAGTGTGCTATGTGATCTGCTATTTAATCTTTAAGTTTCTTTGCTCTAAATGTGGCCTGTCCAAATTCCTCCAATAGGAAAATTTTCTAAAAGGACAGACCACGCTTGAGCCATTTCAGACTAGATGTGGAAAATAAACAACACTGCTACACACCTGAACCCAAAATGTAAGATATATTGATATTGTAGGAGAGTTACACATTAGCAGCACACCATGAAAACTGGGCATGCTGGGAAAATATCAAACTATTCAAACAAAAACAGTATTATTCATAACATAGTTTTTCCACTTTGGAACATAACTTGGCAGCCTCTCTATTAGGCCCAAGTATTCTGAGCTTCAGATACTCCTACAGAGAAGCTAAGTGGGTTTTATTCAGCTACGTGCAAAGGAATACAGAGTTCTTCTTTTCTGTCTCTGAAAATAACTTGTCCACTCCAATAAAAAGGATGCTGCTAGAGAGGTTGATAATTAAGCTTTTGGAGTTTGCCATCCATTAAAACTTGATGATCCCACCCAAAGCGCTTCATCATCAGAACCATCTGGTGCTCTTTCTGCACAATTACCAAAATACAGAACATATTTTGACTTGGCACTTGCATTTGGTAGACACTTTAGTCATTTTATAAGCAACAAGGCAGCATCTTGCCAAAGCACGGCCTCAAAAGGAAATTTCAGCACACCAGAATCTGACTTCTATCCTAGGAAGTTCTACCAGGGTAGAAAGAAGGAATGTCTTTGGCTAATGTCCCCACCTTCACGTACAAGATACCTCTCACCAAACTCATTTCTCTGTGTCACCTCCATATGCTGATTATTCAAAGCATTATCCAGGCTATTAGGGGTAAAGTGAGCTGCCTCTAGTTTGGAAATCACTTCCTTTGAAGATTCTTGGCTCTGAAATCAAACTGATGATCCACCAGAAATCAAATTATTAGAAGTAAAAGGAACCAAAGGCATTTCACGATGACACTCTGAAGAACACTATCAAGAATATTTCACATTAGACTCTCCTACCGCTTTTTTTTTCAGTGTCTGCACATACTGCAATAGTATGAGCACAGCTCTAAATGTAGGAAAGCCTGAAAAACAACGGGAGAACTAGGGAACATGGACTAATCTTGAATGATACTAGACTTCTTTTTTGGCTCTTAGTTTCCAGGATTTTTTACAAAAAAGAAAACATGACGAGAACATGGAACGTGCTTCCAAAAGCCTTAATGAGAGTCTTTTTCAGATAGCCTTTAATTCAGTTGTTTTAGTCATCTCTGCCAGAAAAATGTGTATCAGAATTTGAAAATTTCTATGCAGTAATGCTTTTATTCCCAGCTTTCTCCAGAGAGCATCGGTAGCATGAAAAAAGGAAAATCAGAGAACTCAATATTGATGTGATTCTCAAATCTAAATGTTTCAGTTACTCTTAGGAATTCTGAGGATAGGTCTACATTTAATGTCCCTCACCTACAAGCATCCCATAAGCAAGAGCACAAAATTATGCAAACCTGTTGCAACATATACTCTAAGGAATTTACTTTATATATTAACCCTGGTGGAAATAAATGCTTCTCTGCAAGACTTCTGTTTATTGAACATACAAATTATTAAGCTGGTTGGCATCAAAATGGATCAGTTGCTTCCCAGGTAGTGAAAACGCATGAAAAAAAAACCAAGCAAATATACATTTTTAAATAGTGCAGTATAGAAATGCATCCCGAATGCCAGCTACAAGTTCCAGAGCAAACAAATAAGTGCTGCACTGCATATGGCACGGAAACCACAAAAATATATATACTAGAAAACACAGGATTTCAAATCCAATGGTCATACCAGAACATGGATTTGCACCCATCAAAGTTTTCACACATATAAATCGGGAAGCTAAAGAAAAAGAAATAACAGAGAAAAGGTGGATAATTAACAGGTAAAAGGATAAAGATTCAGTAACTGAACACACAGAGAACTGAACAAAAATTTATGAAAAAAAGTAGTAAGAAAATCACATAAGAAATTTGGATTGAAATTAAAGCTATTATTGCAAGTAACATTTAGAGGATAGCCCCTCAACAAAACAACATTCTGAAGAAACAAGTTCCATGAAATTTTAATAGCAAAATGCAAAAAAAGAGATGTATAAAGTATGTAATCATACGAAAATATATCTGCACAAGATTACGAGCAATTAGAAACAGTCGATTTGGTGAAGAGATCTGTGGGTGCACAAGGCAATCTGAGGCATCACAGTCACATTCATCCTTACTAGACAAGCCATCAGACAGACAAAATGTAATGTATGAGCAAGTAAATAAACATTTGACTGCATAGAGTGTCATCCTCATTGGGTGACACTCCAAAGAGTCTGTATCTCCCTCTTGGCAAAAACAAACTGCACATTACATCCTTATTTTTACACAGTATCTCGGAGCAGATTTCCTAACATCAGAGATTTAAAAAAACAAATACAGCTTATTTACTTCCCACAGCTTTTTTCCCCTTTAATTTTATCACAGCCAACAATATTGCAACAAGTAGCAAATTGCCATCAAGTCGTAGGCCTGTGTTTTTTGAGTGCCAGCATGACTTTCTTAAGTCTCTACCAAAAAGTGCAAAGATCAAAAGTATTTACTTTCAGGAGGATTAATCAGCTTGCTGCCACCTTATAAAGGCATTATGAGGTGTCCCTGTTATTCCAATTATTTCATCACAGTGGCGTGTAACAACCACAGTGTGGTGATGATAATACACCAAGCCCAAAAGGATCAATCCAATCAAATTGCATGATAATTAAGAGAGAAATCATTCAACTTGGGCTTCAGAATCTTGAGCAACTGCTACAACATCAGAAAAACTCCACAGGGGAAAGATGCTGGTGCTTTCAGGCCAGTGGAATTAATATTTTGGTTTAAATTTCACAGCATCCAGAAAAGGCCAAACCCAACAGAGCAGATTCACCAGTGTGTTACTTCAGTTTTATTATTTCTCAGAAACGGCAGAGCCTCATTTGCTTCGAGACACAGTAATTAGATATAGAGTCTGCATTAAAAAAAAAAGAGACAACCTAATGTCTTCATCTCACTTTAAAAGTTAAAAAATACATATACAATAGGTCCTTACTTTACCTATTCTAATAAAACTAACAGTTTACCATTCATAAAAGTGACACATTCTGGCATATTTTTGATGCAAATTCTGTACAAGCAAAGACATGAGGGAGTAGCAGACCTAATTTCCTTGAACATATCAAGACTGAGTTTCCAGCTTTAAAAAATGGACATTTTTTGCTAAGCAGATGAGCTCACCATGAGCCCAGTGCATGGTTGTTCCTACAATTATGTTCTAATGCAACTGAGAAGCTGGTGGATATAAACAGAGCAAGATATTTCATCTGGCCCTATTCTTGCCTACCCAAACAGGAACAAGACCAGCAGAGATTTCCCAAGTCCTTCCCATGCACAAATATATTCATTTCTATATGTTTTGGCCTTCAAAACTGTGAATCAGAAACCAGGATCAGACCAGAAATAACTGCAGTCTGCTTTTCACAGAAACACAGTTTTCTTGTTATGCCTTGCTATAGTTATCTATCTTGTAATGTTATTCTTGTCACATCCTAAAAATCTGCACCACTTTTTTTTTTTTTTTTTTTTCACTTCGGGATGAATTCTGCCTTCAGCTGCAAACCAGGAGTCCCCACAGAAGCCACAGTGGCTGCACACCAGGAAAAACAGAGCTTGCACTTCCAGTTAATCATCTCCTCCGTATTAACAGACCTTTATAGTAATATAATACACACAGTTTATGTCATCGTGATTTAAGAATTAAAAACTAATCACATGTAAAATTGGGCCATTCAAGAAATAACTGCCAAGTAAGTTGGAATTAGAGCTGTGTATGAACCTTTGGATGCTTGCACTTGCACCAGTGAACTGGAAAAGCTCAGTAAGCCAGCAAGGCTTAGGTAGAGAAGCTGACACTCCAGCAGCATCCACAATCCCCTCTCCTCCAAACAATTAAAACAATCCTGCCATTTAATGGCAAGGAACAGGGGAGGAAGAAAAAGGAAATGAAGGATGAGGAAATAAATCCTTAACGGTAGAACCTGCAAGGATGTTTTTTTTTCAGGGTCTGGTCAAAAATTATTCCATACTGTTTAATTCTGAAAGCAAGTTCATCCTTGTCCTTGTTCCTCCTAATAACTATAATAGAAAATTATGTGGGACAAAGTAACACCTTTGCTAAACCTTAAAAAAAAAAAAAAAAAAGAAAAAAGAAAAGAAAAAAAAGAAATATTTTGCCAGTAAAAAAATATATTTATTCTATTCTAATATGTGTCTCAACTTCCCATGTACTTATTAGCAAGCACTTTCATCACTGTCTGGCTGAAAAACGTCTGTACTGAACAAACAATGCTATTTTTCACCGAACTCAGTGGTGATATTTTCCTGGAATTTAGAACTGCAAGTCAGTCACATGACAAATTAATTTAAAATATCATCAATTGATCCATATATGATCAGGTTACAGCCAGGCATATTAGTCTTAGCAAATTATTGTGTTGCTCATACTCTGGCATCTGCAGTCTTTATTTTTCTAGCTACTTGGCTGCCAGTTAGAATGAAATTTTCATTGGTTCTTTTGATGAACAGCAGATATAAAAGCTGAGCTATATCATCTATGACAGGCCAACTGCTTTTGGGGCTATTATTTTAGTTAACAGACAGTATAACTTCAAATTATAAAACATGTTTATACACATATATTTACATTCACAGCTAGCCAGATGCACACAGAATACTCCCAAATTGAGAGCTATTCAAGAAAAATGAGAACATAACTGTTTACCTTTCTTCAGCTTTTAAAATCCTACAGGAATCTATAAATTTGGGGGTGAGGGTAGGGGGGTCTAAAGGGGGATTTGTCCCTTTCTTTTTTTTTTCTTCCCCTCCTTTTTTATTAACAGAAATCCTGCCATACCAGTATGCTTTTGGCCATACTACTGCATAGAAAATCCCCCTTTGGCTTCCAGATACTGCTTCTAATACAGAACAAATACGACAGGATGAACAGAAGTCTGTTCCTGTGAAACGGTGGAAGACAATGTAGAAAAACAGGGACGCGGGGAATCCTGAATATGCAAAAGGAAAAGATATCCAAGTCTTTCAAGGAATAGAAAGCTGAAATCAAATCATACATAACTTAACCAAGCTGCAGTGGCTATTTAAGGGTACTTAAAATGAGTCTGCTCTTAAAGTAGTTACTAATTTTGTAAGACTCCATCTTGAGATGACCCTGATTTTTCTAAAGATGGTGCCAAAAACTGGTTCAACAGAGTCTCAAGTTCAACTCCAAAAACAAAAGCACACACAGCTGCTTCTGCATTGAAAATGTTGACATTTCATAGCTTGTGAGCTGCTGGAAATATGCTGAACAAATTCCTTGAACTTTAAAGCTAGGTAATAGGCATAAGGAACGATCAACCACTATCAAATGAATTCAAGCAACTTTAACATAGCTTTAAAGAGAGAAAAATGTAACCTCCTATACAAGGAGAAAAAAAAGCCAGATAACTGACGCTAAAAATAAACTGGTTTATGTAATAAGCCTAAGAAATAACAATGTATAGTAGCGTATTTGGCCTGTTTTCGGCCCACAGCAAAAGATTTCATCCTCTAAAAAGTGAATGGAAATTCACACATTCAGGCAGAGATAACATCTATTCTATATATCTTTTCAGAGATGCAGATATATGGAACACAGTAACTAAATATCTGTTTAATTATGGAGGAGAGAGCAAAGGGTACTTAACAAATCGGAGAGATCGAAGTCTTATTGAAAGACCCTGTTCTTAGTGGAAATCTGGAGTAGCCAGATGCTGCTGCATAAATGGATTAGCTGTTTGTGTATGCTACACGTTGGGGATGGTCTGGCAGAGTAACAGGGCTCGTGGGGCCACAGCCCTGATGAGAGGCCACCACTGAGGACCTGCAGCTTTGGTAGCTAGCAAAGCCACAGAGCTCTTGTATAACCTGCAAGAGACATTGAGACACACCAGAGTCCATCCTTTGATCCTGTTCTTGCCAGGAATGCCATGGAAATTCATTTGTACAGCTCCTGGCAATCCTACTCTTATTTGCAAAGCAAATCTGTACCAGCGTTGCTGCTGGGAAGAGTTGGAGTTATGTGCAGGTGAAGAATTTGACTTTCCACCCTAAATTGCACTCGACTGTGACTTGTGCCAGCGAGGTGCCTGAATGGATTGCTCACCAAACCAAGCTTAGACAGCAAGCCAGTCACCTCAGCCCTGTGCAACAGATGAGAGTTACCCACACATGTGGAAGATGCAGCAGAACTCCAAGTTAATCCTCTCACAAGGCACCTCTGTTCTGTCTAGCGTCACCTAAAGCTGTACCACAGCTCTCTTTTAATGCCTAATTTGAAAGACATCTGAAACCTCCTTAATTCACACAGCACATCACAAGCAGTCAAATAACCAGGAAAAAAAGTATTTTCTCAGTAAAAGACCACTAATATCAAGCCAGGTGATGTCTGAAATCAAAACACTGATTCTTACTCTTTCAGTGCCAATAAAATGAAAGATAAAATTGCTGATAGTAGTCAAACACAGAAGTGCTTTATTTTCAGACTTAAAATATACAAGACTTCTCTCGCAAGTAGAACTTGTGAATACTGCCACATAAAACCTGCAAGTAGAACACTTGTGAATTATGAAGGTCCTTCCTTTTTAAACAAATTTAGAAAATGTAATCATCCTTCACAGGTGAGATATTCTGTTTATTCTATGGAGAATCATTTCAGTCTAAATTAAACTCTTCAAATGGTTTTGATGATTGCAATAAGGACACAACAGGGAAAAGATCTGGGAAGAGAATAACACGTGTTAGATGAATGGCTGACAGAAATATTTCTAGTGTATAAAAACCACTGGTGTTTTTTTAACCGAATAACAGTATTATTTTTTCAAAGCAGAAAAACTAATCCTGCTTATCTGCCCTAAATAAAAATGCCAATCTGCACTCTTCTCTTGAATTATCTTGAAATTGTAGTGAGCATATCAAAGAAAAATTAAACATATACATCTTTTCAGCATTCAAAAAATCCCACCAGTGGCACAAAGATACCTTCCAGATACCAGTGTCAGAAAACCCTGCCCATTCACCATGTAAAAATGAGGCCTTTTGGGGTGTCTTGACCTTAGTTAAGCAGACACAGGGCAGAGTGAAAATGGCTTGTTTGTTAACAATCTAAGACATAAGTCCTACTACAGATTGCTTGGAATTTATGCAATTCAGAACATAAATCAGATTTTGATATGACAAGTAGTGACAAAAAGCAAGGATATTAAAAACACAATATATGGCATTCCCTGTTTATTCTGACCCTAACCTCAAACCTCACAGACAGACAGAACATAACCAAATAGATACCCAAAAAAATTTCTGGAAAGAATTGTTCCATCTACTCCTCTCTTCCAGGTTGTCTCTACACTCATACTTAGTTAACAGAGTGATTAAGAACAGTACTGCCAGCAGACATGGAAAATTCTAATATGAAGTCACAAAACTACAGCATTACTGAAACACAGGTGCAAGACATACTACTACATATTTGAGGGCTTTTTTGTAGCATGTGACATGCTTGCCAGTTCATGACTTTAATTATCTGAACAGCAAATGCTTTTATAAGAGAAATTCAAAAGAATAACCAGGAATACTGAAATACAAGTGACTTAAAAGCTGTGTGAGACATCCTATAATCTGTCTTTTCAACCTATATAACTTGATCATCCGGCTGCTAGCACTCTTATCTCCAAGGAATACCCAGTGGTCCTTTACACATTGCTCAAGGTGAGCTGTAGTAAAGCTCTGTTTGACAAGTGCCTACTGTAAGAATAATTTGTCTTCCTTAAGGACATTTGCCTTCTGTAGCAACGTACCGCCTGGAGGCTCCTTGTACACACCAAGCAGTCAACAAACAGACTCAAGAAGAAGGAGAGGGCCAAGAGAGGCTCATTTCACCTCCCTGGACACTCTTTACAAAAGCCAGTGCAACTCCAGACTGCACCATTTGCACTTTTAGCCTTCTCTGCCATGAAAAAGTCTCCCTGGAACCAAACTGTTCCTGCTACTGGAGTTGTAGCAGGCACACTGACAGAGACCAGATCCAGACACACACGGTGGCATGGCCGTGCCCAGCCTTCTACTGGCCACAAGAACTTTGCCAGCTTTATGGACAAGATTTGAGGTGTATTTTACAGTGTTGTCTTTATTGCAGTAGGATAATGGGGAATGCAAGAGATGAGCCTGCTGGCAGACCCAGAGCAGAAGAGCTGAGCTGCAGTTTAGGCTTAGACCCTTAAGACAAGAGAAGGAACTGAGGAAAAGGATCTGGGGTGTTGCTCTTGCTAGTGGGTCACTTTGGGATGTGGAGATTTTGGAAGATAAGGAGTCCAACCCCCGCAAGGGTCACAGCTCTAAAGTTACCATTGTACATAATTAGGCAATAAGAAGCTTATTACGTGCCCTTGTAATCAAGGGCTTGTTCCAAAGCCTGTTTAAGTCAATAGGAATCTTTCTATTGACTTCAAAGGGGCTTTTGATCAAGCCCTGCCTACTTAGTAGGATACCTCTCTCCCTATGTCATAACTTAGCATTTGCCATCAGGAGGGACTCAAACTGACAGGCTCGTGGCACAACACAAAGGTGCTGCTGAGAGGACACTTTCATTTAAAGGCATCTGACCCCCTTCTTCAGTAACCAGCCAGCTGCTGATCCTCAGTACCTGGGACATTACTGGGTAAGAAGAGAAAAAAGTCATTGACCTGAGAGAAGGAGTAGCACCGAGAGACCTCCTGTGTTCACTGGGTCTAATTTTTCTTGATGTATGTACAGCCACAAGAACATTGCCACAGAGACTATTGCCACGGAATATACACACACATTTCTTAATCCAAACAACAGAAACAGAGGAATCACCAAGTTCCCACTAACACCCATAATACATTATTTACATCCTGCCCTGACCATTAGGCAGTATCACATAATAATCATTTATACAGTGCCATGTTTCTACATACATATTAATTCTGAAAATGCATACTGTGTGGCCACACTGTAACTTGTCACTGACAGACGTTGTGGAAATCCCCCTTATTTCATGGATCATTGATCCAATGTGTAAATCCTTCTTAGCTTGCAAGCCATTGACCAGATAAACCATAAGGGCTCCGAAGGGAAAGAGCCTTTCTGGTCTGTCGAGCAAATTCAGCAGTAGCACACGTACTTCAAACCCACATGTGAAAACCTCTTTGAAATTAGGGTCCTGATCCTGCAAATCCTTATCCCATTACCTAGAAGTCATCCCAATGAAACCCTGATACATTTATCACACACCCCTAGAAAAAGAACACTGCGCTACTCAGGTTAAACGTTTGGATCCAGAATCAAGACCCAAATGCAATCAGAAAAATAATGTCTAGAATAAATCAGCCCTTTAAGGTTTTCCATTCAAAATAAATAAATACTACAGACTACATGAAACAGGAAAGAAAACGTAAATTCTTAAATTAAAAAGTGGGAAAATTGCATCTATATATGCTGACTTTCTTTAATTTATGTGCTCTCGTAACTTTCAAAAGAGCTAATTGGACTTTCCCACGATCTTTGATACTATTAAAAATCACAGATTTTAAGCCAATTCTGCAGATTTACAACTATAATTCAGCAGCTGAATGCCTTTGAAAACATATCTGCTGGTAACACGGACAATGCTCTTACAATAATATTGTGCCTTTAAAGCACTTTGTTCGATAACCTATATTTTTCTTAATTTCAGTTCTGAGGCAAACACAAATTCAAAGTACAGAAACACAAATGTTGTTTTCTGTGGTGCTGGCACACTGCTATTTTCCAGATCACCCTAACATGAGGTAACTATTATCAATTGTGAAAGCACAACAGGTGGGTCACATGAAAGGTCACATTAGTTTTGTTCACAGGGCCAAACAGAAGGTTTTCATTATCCTTAATAAAAACAGAAGCAAGTAATAAAATATATCATTGCAATAACATATCTCTCCATTCATATGCAATAACCTCATACATTAGATCCTACCATTTCAAAATACTGCTGTTGGCTCCAGCAGCATGATTATTTTTGCGGTTGCTACTTAGAAAAATAATATTATAAATCATAGTTTGACTTGCAAATTTCCACACTGTTCTTTTGAACTGCTTTTTGAAATGTTTTTCTGGACAAAACTCCACAAAAGCATGAGCTCACTTAGAAATATTAAGTAGTCTAAGTGGTCAATAAAGCAGCAAAGATTTTTAGTAATTCCTGTCATTAGTGAAATAGCAAATCATGGTTTCTAGAAGTAGTCAGGGACCTTGTTCAAATCCTGATGGTAAGTTATAGTAGAGTCATAACTCAGGCGTGGTGTAAAAAAGTCAGAACATGTCAGATCTTTTCACAAGAGTCTTCAGGACGGATGGATGGACCAGCTCTGCTCCGCTCGTGGCACACATTGGTGTACACAAACACATCAGGGACACAGCAGGGACAGCAAATCTCAAAGTCAGTGTAACACATTGCCGCACCTACTGAAAGCGTATTATGTTTTTGTCACTTAGGTATCTCACATGGTTATCATCCATCTTAAATATGTCAGCACAAATTCTAGAAGGCCTGCTTTTAAAACATCAGCTAGTCACATTTAGCATCTATATCAGAGAAAATGCTTTATGTTTTCTGTGTACATATACAGTTTTAACTTAAATTTCACTTTTATTTCTTTTTAAATGATACCTAAATATTTCCAAGCTGAGCAATAATCAGTACACTGGCTTTTTGCTCCCGCTTTTTCCTAATTTGACTATTCTCCAATGCCGCCTTTTGCTGCTGTGCAACCCCACCTCGCGACAAATATAACTGCATATTACATAGAATTGAAACCAAAAAAATATAAAATAATTTGCATTTGCCTGAAACATTATTTCCCAAAATAACACGGGATGCAGGCATCAGTATTAACAGTCCAGTGCCTCCCTGCTGATCCTGCAGCAACAAAGAGACGGCCTGCTCCTGAAAGCAGTGACTTGTTATCAGAGAGCAACACGTGTTGTTGGAAACAGCAAACGTATGGAACAATGTATGGATATCTGCAAAACACCCCCAGGAGAATGACTTCAGAGCCTGGTTCCCAAAAAGTGAGCTGCTTATCGGTCTGTCACCCGAGCGAGCGTACAAAGCTCATCCTGGGGCATGTTGTGTCTGCGGAGCGCGCGGCATTCCGGCGGCGCAGGGCCTCCCTCCCCGCAGCCCCCCAGTCCCCCCCAGTTGAAGAACAATGCCTTTCTTTTCAGAGCCACACCTGCTGCCACTTCTGACCAACTATTCCGTCACGTGCTGCCCTGAGAGGTTTGCAAAACCTTTCTCACGACTGGAAAACGCGGAGCCGCGACTTCGCGCTATTTCGCGCCTTCCCTCCTCCCCCCTCGCAGCTTGATGTGCTAATATTAAAAATCCTGGGACATAAATCAGTAAGTATATTTCCATGTCGGGTGAGGCAAGGGTGCAGAGCATCTCAAGCATTTTAGGTCAGGGGAAAAAGTCTCCTCAGTTACCATCATCTATCTGATACAGACACACGCTGTGTGGTATTCTCCAGTTTGCAGGCTATGCCAAAACCTTTATCTTTTAAAAGTAGTGGCAGGTAAATAATTTAGGCGTGAAAAAAATGCACCTTGAAAGCATAGTCTGTCCAAACAGAATGTGTTTTATTATCTTTCAGCTTAAGCTGAAAATTCCAAGGAGTTATTGGAATTATTCCAATCAATTTAGATAGCCAAATTTGTTTTTTTTTTTTTTTGCTTGCATTTCTGTGTGCGATGTACTAAAAGCAGTTTCCAAAAAGAAATATAATTCAACATAAAACAAAAAACTCCTCTGATTGTATCTCTGAATTTTAGAAAAAATTAGTACTTTTTGACAAATCTACTAAAGCCAAAACTGATTAAGTGGTAAAAAGAGTTGCTACCTCCCATATCCTAGGAAATTATGACGCTAATCTAAAACTTGCTATGTAGCAGACTTTATTTAACAGAAGCTTGCTGTAGGAAATAAAAATATTGGAGGAAAATTTTCAATGTGAACAACATGATCTATATGCTTTACAAAAAGTCAGTAATTTCTGGACAGTCTTTTGAAAGATTTACAATATTTACAATTCAGTTATTCCTACATCTTTAATGGTATCGGCACACTAAATTGAACATTTAGCTTAATCAGGGCCCACATCAAAGCAATGTACGTGTTATAGCTAAAATGGGGAGCAGTTTATAATCAGAGATGGTCCCACGTGGACATGGAGCATTCCTCTGGGAATCCATGAGTGACCAGCTTTGTTACAAGTGCATAGCAAATTAAAGATTCTGCTGTGGTAACACGGATACCCATGGGAGCCATTTCTAAAACGTAGCTGTTAAGGCAGCTGAAACAGAAGCACCTGAAGATTCCTAATCCTAAATTTATATTGTAGCCACCGAGTCAAAGGTGGCCTGATTTTGGAGGCTCTTGGCAAACATCTCTGATTCCAGCAGCAGGCAACTTTCACAAGTCTATCACACCTACACTTTGAAGTGTTGGAGTCAATCATAACTCTAACTTTAGACATTCCTACTGAAAGCATTACCCCAGTGTCCGTGGGATCCTGCATTTGGTCAAAGTTGGGCTTGAGCCTGCAGGTCTTTTCTGATCTTACTGATTCTGTGATTTCAGTAAGACTTCCCTAACCAGAATTTGCACCATGTGATTGTTTTCCCCCCCTCTGAGACCTTCCCTGATCAACACATATCACAGCAATCCCATTTCTGCCACCGTTCCAACCTCCCCTAATTTCATACAGGAATTTACACATCCCTGAATTTAGCATGTTCCTGATCTGACACTAATTGGCTTTTTTGGCTTAGCTTTGAATCAAGCTATTGTCTAACAACAAACCCAGCACTTCCTTCCTTCAGGATCAGACAAATGTGCATGCACCCATGCAGCTATTTCTGATGTATACATACCCCTTTGCAGGGAGAAAGGCAAGCTCCCTCCAAAAATATATGAAAACAGATGACAGGCACCTGTTGCATTCAGTCCTTCTGTAGCATATAAGATACAGACTGAAGTGCTTCTGTGTTGCTCCTATTTGCCCACATCACCCTGAAAGCTACAGGCATGAATGGTTAGTTTCAGAAATAAACATTATTTTTCATCTAACAAAGGGAACTGGCAGTTTAGACTAAAATTTCCAAAAGGTCGTGGAAGTCTGGAAGAAAGCCAATACATTCCACACTCCAAAATTGCAAAGCCCTTCTAACAAATGTATCCTCCTCCCTCTCACTTAAGTGTTGTTCTTAGGCCTCCAATACATTTCTTCAAAAGCAATGAAAGTATATGCTAACACAGCAACTTTGTCCAGCTGGAAAAGCCATCTATGAGACCAAATCAGCAGCTTAACCTTTTAATTTTCTTGTTTGATTAACATGTAGTGTCTACAACCTTGATAGCAGTCATGTGCTATTAATTAATTTCACTAATTCAGGTAGCATTTCCATTGACTTGAGGAAATTTCAGACTTTGGTCAGTATAAGAAATTACTTTACATCCTGTGGATGATGAAAAAAAGGAAGGAAAAACCTTTGTACCTACCGAATTGAGCTGTTGTGATTTCAAATCAGTTGTTCTGCACGTACGGATATAATGACAGGAAAAAAAGTAATTATAATTAGGTGTCTATTTTGATTTTTCTCTTCATAGTATCCGTACTGAATGTCATTTGATTTTAACAAACTCTAAAGTCATTTCAGGCAGGCACTGTATATCCTTGCTGCTACCGGTCTACTTGGAGTCTCTAGTTTATTTCTACAAAATTTTCATATGCAAGCATTTAAACATTTTTATCACTTAAAAAAAAATACTTAAACAGTATGTTGATAATCTAGAAAGGCAAAACAAAACCGATCTGTGCAGTGTATTAACAACTGTTTTCAAGGGATGCAAATAGAGAGAAAAGAAAGAAAAAGAGGGAGGGGGAAGAAAATAAAGACAGAAAACCAGAAATCGCTGGGGGTAAGATCAATTAGCAATCTGATTTTACAGTTGGAGCTACACTATAATTGAAGCCCCCAAAAAAGTCTCATGTGACTTTAATGGGACTCCATCATGTGCCTAAGAGATTGTAGCTATAAGCAGGACATTCATTAGGATTGAATCCTTCATTTTCAACAGATGTCTTCACTGAAATTAAATTTCTACAGCTAAGATGCCCAACTTGCTACTCTTATTTGTCTGGAAATTTTCACTAGCTTCATTGGCAGCAGAATAAGGCTACTCTCACACTCTATCATTACCAAGAAACTGATAAATCAGATAAAATGATAATTCTTATCAGGGAATATTCACAGCATGTCAGATATCTTATGCAAAAGCCTAAATGAGGAGCTAAAGCTTTCCATACACCAACATTCCCAGAATCATAAAAGCACCATGAATAAGAGGCCTTTCTCTACTCTGAATAAAAGGGCTTGAAATCAGATAAACTCTCCATACTATGCAGAGAACATTCTCATTTTGAAGACAACAAAGTCTTTCCAGGGGTGGGGAAAAAGAAATCTCAGGTTAAATGAATGGAATATTTATGCAAGAAGAAAATCCAACACATGAACAGAGCTCAGGAGGTGTCTAGGAATTACACTTTGAGAAAAGTTAGACTTGGCAGTTTCAGTAAGTTTTTAAATGCAGATTTTCATCACAGGATGTTCTGATTAATACTGAAGATTCATCACTGGAGAAAAAAGATAGGTAAAGGAAATTAATTCAATACTGATTAAACAGATTCTGATAATAAAGCCATCAACACAAGGAATGTTTTCCAAGAGATAGCAATAAAAATCTAAGAAGTCTCTGGATCATTTAATAATATATTAAAGGCGATTTAAAACATATATATAGGGATTGCAATAATGAAGAAATACTTGTATTATTAGCTGTAGAGTGTTTTACTAACTTCCATTTGTTATGATAGTACAAATGGGAAAAACATGTTTCTTTAACAACAGTATTGCAATAGTATCCAAATACAAGCTACTCTTAATTTTGTGGGCATTTACATTACAATACACATTACAAAACGCCATCGTTTTGTAATGTGTACCAGACTTTCTGCTGGCTATGTCCAGAAATTAATCTAAAATTTCAGAGCTAGTAGTCCTGGAGCTTCCATTTGACGCTTCTATATGTCTGCATTCTTCCCAAGACTACAAAACCACCCCATAGCAACCTGGGATATCTGTGAATAATCCATCTTTAAGTAGACATGAAAATTAAAATTAAGATGGTATTATTACCTTCATATCAAGGCCAATTGTCAATGCCACCACCTTTGTAAGTGGGTGCCATTCACACAGAACTGTGTCAGAAACACAGCTTTAGAAATCGTGAAGTTTATTTTTAAAAAAAAATGTTAATACAGCAAGATGAAGAGTTACTCCCTATTTCCCTGCTCTGTTTGCTCAAGTTAAAGATTTTGCTTCTGTTCCCTACCATAATCCCTCCTTGAAATACATAATATCACAAAATTTCTGATCCATGACAGACTTCCAGGGCAGTAATAGTGCATCTTGCAGTGCTGGACTTGCATTTGTTCAAAGGCAAAAGTATTTCCAGCATAAATTTTCTTCCTACCCCACTTTCAGTCTGATATCACCTCCACTTATTCTTTCAGACCGAGGCAATCACTTCCTAAATGCTACACCTCGTTTTTCAGGCAGTTTCCAAGAGGCCCTGGCATGGAAGGAGCAGTGAAACAACACTGAGAACTCAGCATCTCAGCACCTGGATGTTCCCTGCCTGCTGGCCTCACAGCAAGGAAGAGCTCACCTCAAGCTTCCCGGGTGAACAGATAATTTCAAACTAGATATGCTAAGCAGAAAATTACAAGAACCCTTTTCCAGTTCACATCCTGCGTTCTGCTCTCTTTACCAAACACAGATTATCTGGCAAAACAAGTTTCCTTCTCTGTTTGCCCAGTCTATTCTAACAAAGAAAATAAAGTTAGCACAGTGAGTGTTTTTTCACTCTCCTTGACTGAATGCTGTCTATGCCAGTCCCAGAGAAAAAGCAGTTGGAGTAACCCTAACCTACTTTTCTCTACTACTTGTGCACATGGGCACCAATTAAAATATTGAATTTGTGAGTTAAACAGGAGGTGTCTCATTCAACATCAATGACAACCCCACACCACACATAGCCTGAAAGTTAAAACGCATCTCTTTAAAAAAAAAAATTTAGTTTTTAATATCAGCAAGCGTGTTAATTGTGGTAAAATGAACAATACTGAAATTGTTTGAAGACAGAATTAAATTTAATGAAATTCACAAACAAACCCCTTTTAGAAAGTAACAACAGTTTTTTGAACATTAAAGAGAAACTCATTATATCAAGACAACTCCAATGTAAAAGGCAAACCGACTTCAATCACTGCATATCTGCATGTTAATGAACTTGCTGTGTGCAGCAGGGACTGAACAGGGTAAGTAATGGGAAGACTGTCTTAAAGCACACAGTACACTTTTAAAAAAAAACACGCCACCTTTAATCAATGAAACACCTTTTCATTCGTACCTTAATAGCAACTGAAACGATTTCAAACGTAACACAAAGGGAAGATGATACTTGGTAAAGGTTTCTTTAAGACATAACATTTCTTGCACATTCTTTCAGCATTCACATGCTGTCAGCATCACTGTGGCAAAGACTTTCAAGTTCCAGCAGACAGATACCGCCTAGTACAAAGTCTTTGTCATAATAATTTCATTGCAGCCCCCTGATCAAACATCTAGACAAATCTGAGACTGAAAAGTGAGAGCTAACCAGTGACCTTTGATTAGAACCACAAGCACCAGTTTTAATAAAATGCCTCATTCATTGCCTTCCACTGCCAACAAGGAAGGTGTGTTTGAGCCTGAAAAATGTAGTCAATATACCATTTACACCCATATAATGATTCCTATTATTCACGGTTAGAATTTGTGACTGTAGCAAGTGAAACACAGACATCTTAAAATAGCTAAATGAAAACACACTGACAACATTCTACCTTTAAAATGCATTCAGGAGCCTGCCTCTGCCTTTCTGTTGCCTGCTGCTGGCTTTCATGTCTTGCTGATCATATTGTAATAGGCTTGGCTTTTTTCCCCCCACAAGCCTTCATTTACACAATGTTTGGTTTGTTACAATTTCTCAAAAATCTATGACTGTTGGCAAAGCTCAGTTTTAAGGGGCCTTTAAATTTGTACTTCATTTAAGAAACAGTGCCCCATTCAAATATACATTTATAAAGCTGCCTTTTTGTATATTGTACATGAATATTTATATATTAAATTTTGAAAATCTAACTCATTTTTGGAGCTGAACTTCCTCTAACTTTGAGGGAAGGTTGTAAAAAGACCTAACAAACTTTGCAGTTGTTCAACACATGTTTTTGCTCAAAAGCATCCAAGTTGCTGGTCTCTAATACAGAAGTTCAAGGAAATACAATTAAAATCCATTTCACATATTTGTGCCTTGGCATGTCAGGCAAGAGGACAGAAAGGGGGTCTTATCACATTTATTTCCCACTTGAAAAGCGAAAGTCTTAAGAAGGGTAATAAATATTCAAATGACTTTGCACCACTGAGCTACCATATCAAGCTAATGATCTGTAGTCTGGAGCTCTATAAAAAGAAAGCTTACTGCCTGCCGTCACCTAGAGGTGTTGCTGTAAACACTGTGGGGGGATATTCTCCTCTCAGTGTGTGTGCATGTAACTACACTTAATGCTGTTTTCGAGACAGAATATATTGCTGAGTTGTAAAACGGGAAAAGGGGATGAAACGCACGCAGGGAAAGAACGCAAGGACAAGATTAATTGGAAGGAAGTTGCTGGAGATGTAACTTGGCTTTGTTCTTGGAGGAGTGGGTTTGGATTCCAGGCCCTGCTTGCACAGCCACCAACAGGAGAGATACAGATGTTCAGCCATACACGGGGTGGGAGCTCATGGCTACTTAACCAAGAGCAAGATGAGTGAACTCCACAGCCTGCCAGAGCCTGCTGCAATCCTGAATTCACTGTGACAGAGCCACTGAGGCCTTAAAGCTGAATGGCCCAGTGCATAAGGGAACAGACCCCTTCAGGCAGGAAGAAAACAGGAATAAATGGCAGATTTGTCATGAAGACTGCATCCCCCCTGGAGCATGGATCAAGCAGACTTGTGGTCCATCAAAAGCCATGGAGAAAAGGCAGCTCCAAGTACATTAAAGAACCATTTCTGACCACATATGTAAGGGTACATAAAGTCTTATCTTTATTAAAAATTATTGCATAAGAAGGAGAGATGGTCTGCCATTTAAGCATGGGCCTGGAAATGAGCCATATCTTCCAAGTTCGAAGTCTGGCTAGGACCCAAACCATCTTGAAACCTTCCTGCTTCAGTTTCCCAACTGGAAAAGTGAGAATAAACATACTTGCCTACGGTATTTCTCTCTCTCAAAGGTGGAGGAATAATTAAACACAGGGTACTAGTACCTTGTCTATTTGGAAGCTCCAATGCCCCTTATCACCTCTAAACAAATGTAGAAGACAGATTGCAATTGTGCATCTTCTCTCTTGCACACATTTACTTTCTAAGATACAAGAGAGCTTAATCATGGTTCTTTAGGGGCTATTCAGAGAAATATTTCAGTTATTTAGGCTGTTCAGAGAAAGAGAGAGACCGAAAGAAGACTGCATGGAAAAGGCATACAGAATCAAAAGTAAAGCTCCTCCAAGGTCCATATTTACTTTCCTTTGAGTCTTACTCTTATAAAAGCATTAACCTTCTTCTAAACCTGCAGGAAAATGCCTGTCATCAGAAACCCTCAGGTTTCTCTCACCAAAGCCAGCAGATGACAAGTAACCTGGGACTGGATACCAAGAGAGAGTGAAACAGGTTTTTTTTCTCTCCCAACAGAGTGAAATAAGCCAGGTTTTTACTGTCTCTGCATTTTGTTCTTCTAGATTACATGGCAAGCCATGCTGGCTCAAAGGTGATAGCAGTGCCTTCTCGTCTAATATATTCTAAGCAGTGCTTTCTCAGTTCTTTGGACTTTAAAATCAGCTGGAAGAGGCAAAGTTCTGTTCAGCTACATAAATGATATATTACCAGATTATAGCAGACGGGCAGCGAAGGGACGGTGGAACCACAGGCAGCACCAAGGAGCGTTGCAAGCTTCTGCTTCTTCTTGCTCATTCTCTCTTGCACTGTTCTCTGGTGCCACTTCTTATACCCTTGATGCCACACCTGTGTCACCTGTGTGCCCCTTTGTGATTGGTCAGTGCCCCTCAGCATTCCATGTCTCATCACCTTCAATACCAGTCACCTGTGTGACACAGCTGTAGCCCATTGGGGATGAGGCTCGGCCACAGCCCCACTCCCAATCACCACAAGCTGTGTGCCTACAACACCAGATAGCAACTTTTGACCTATCCTGATTCCATCAGGGCTGAGCTATTCAGGTTTGCTCAGCAGACATTCAAAGGCTAAGACCTGAATCTCCCACAGTTTCTCCCATAGCAGGACACAGAGAAAGGTTCTGTTCAGCCTCAGCCATGGAGGATGGTGTGCACAGGCTTCCACAGCTTCCTTCCAGGACCTGCCTACAGTATCTCTAGCACTGCTAGCATCTCCAAAAATGGGCCTTTCTCCACTGACTTTTCATTTCTGGCAAACAGCTCTGAAACAGTACTGTGAGAAGGGAAATTAGTCCTGACTTTGTGAACACAGGTAAGACGCTCAAAAAGAATAAGAAGCTAAGACATCTAAGACTTCTGTTGCATCTAAATGACCATTGTGTAAAAAAAAAAAAAAAAAAAAAAAAAAAGAGGAAAAGGGTGAAAAAGGACCCTTGTTGTCTTTAATTTGGAGGACAAAAATACCTCCTCATTGGTATCTTAATTGTAACTCATGAGGTTTGTTTGTCTTCCAAAAGCCACCTTCTGAACAGTCCAAGCACACAAGTCCAGCTCATGCAGAACAGACATTCAAGCACCTTGCAGCACAGAATCGGGCTCAAGGAATTTGATTCTGTTTATACTCAAAGCCCAAGTGACCCCTGAAAATATAATACAGGTTTAACATCCTGATTCATTATTTATTTACCAAAGCAAAACTGAATGGCTGAGAGAAGAAACTTTATCATCTTCTACAGATACTCCCCTGATTGTATTTATACATTTTAAACATGCAAGAAGAGACAAAGGCAACTTCTCAGAAGTGTTTTAAGTGCTCTGGAGCCTAACAAAAGCCAGGGAAATCTAGAGCTATCTATCTGAAGCTGCCAAGGGATACTGTCTTACTGTCTATGTGTGTACATCCTATACCTTTAATGACTTGGCAATTCCCTTTCATTCTATAACAAAAAAAGCTACTGCTAGACTGACCTATCAGGAGGTCAGATTTCCTAGGGTTTGTTATGTGGGTTCTGTACAAATACAGATTTTAAAACATCTTTTAGATTTAGAACAGAATTAGCCTTTGTTTCCTCTAGATAATTAAAAAATTGCTTAATGTCCATTCACACACTAGATATTTTTTCAACTTTTCACTTGCAGATAACCAAATATAATTACTGCTGTAATACAGTGTAATACTACTGTTTGTTTCTTTCCTAGATCTGCCTGGAATTACATGACTATTGCCACCAAAATGGAGCAAAACAGACTGTTAAGCATTAGCTCTAAGTGGTAACATGATCTATTTAGTGGCACACTTATCAAGTCTGTTCTGCTGCTGTTTATTTAAATAGAAATTGAAATATTAGCTGTTCAACAAACTCCAGGCATTCTGGGCAGGAAATTGAGAGGACTCTAGACCTTGCTATATGGAGAGAATTTTTGACAAGCCTTCCCTAAACAGTTTCCTATTCTGAAGTACAGTAACATCTCTAATAGTCAAGGAAAAAAAAAACTATAACAAAGCTGGAAGAAGAAAAATGTAGTCAGGGCAGACACAGTGCAGACACGTTCACATAATGATGCTTGCCAGGGTAACAGTCCTTAGGCTCTGCAATTACAGCCAAACTGAAAGGATACTCTATCCAAAATCATAAAAGTCAAATGGATTCCTGATAGCACACACTGTTCATTAAAAATATGTTTTAAAACACAGCTTTACATCATAGAGAAATCTACCTACAATCTTATGCTCTTGAGGGCATTAGAACTACTCAACAAATACTTTAGCCACAGTAGCTAATCAGATTTTGTCATGTACCTTTATAATCACTTAAAAAATTCTCTGAAAGACCCAGCTCTCCTATCCACATTTTCTTTTAATATGTCTATATATACACTTTAAATGTTGTGATTTGAGATTATAGAGCTAAAGGATAATTTTGTATTCCACTGTTGCCACCTGTCAGTGAGTATTTCCTAAGGGTAGTGCCACTATTCCCAGACCTTCACACATCCATATAAAGGGCTGAGTTTTCATTCTAAACTGTCTGGCTCTGAATGTTCAGCCATAAAGATTTTGATTTGCTGATAAGAGTGTTGCAATGCAGCAAAACCAAAGAAGAACTCAAGCAATGTTATCTAAATAAACTAAAAACATTATGCCTGATCAAAGCTACCATACAGCCAGTTTTGGTCAATCAGCTTAGCACAAATAGCATATTCTACTGCAAGATAAACTTCAGAATTCACCCTGCAAGCTTTCAGTGAACAGGACAATCCCAAAATATTCAAATTACCTGAGCAAGAACTTCATAATCATACATAAAGACCTAAGAGAGAAAGAGAGAGAAAGAGAGAGAAAGAGAGAAAGAAAGAGAGAAAGAGAGAAAGAGAGAAAGAGAGAAAGAGAGAAAGAGAGAAAGAGAGAAAGAGAGAAAGAGAGAAAGAAAGAAAGAAAGAAAGAAAGAAAGAAAGAAAGAAAGAAAGAAAGAAAGAAAGAAAGAAAGAAAGAAAGAAAGAAAGAAAGAAAGAGGAAGAAAGATCCCTCTACAAAGAAAGAGGTACATTCTTTACATAATTTTTCTCATGCCTGAAAGTATTACATATATAGCAAAAATTACACTGGTGTCTTCTGTCTTATGACTAAACAGTATTGTTCTACTTCTTAGTTGTGGTGATTTTTTGGGAGTTTTTTTTCCCTCTGGGAAAGTACTACTCTATTGTACACATTTTCATTTTTAATGGATGATTCACTTGCTTGATACTAAATGGAAGAAATGCCTTAGTAACGTAATCAAAAATATGCAGGCATGTGTTTCCAAAATTAATTTTGATATTTCCTGTCACTGAACTTGCCTCATCAGAGCATAATAGTAATTTTATAGTTGTAGCAACGCTGATTTCACCACATAAGAATCTACAGGAACATTTGAAGTTGCGCATGTTCAAGATTTCCTTTTTTTTTTTTTTTTTGGTCCTGAACAGCTACACAGACAGTAAGTTTCAAATTCCTATCATCTTCCCAGTAAGTCACACAGAAACTGGAATCAGAATTTCCAAAGGGCAATACTTGATCTTGCAATATATGTGCAGCTCCAGCTCCTATCTTATAAAAAGATGGAAGTCTAAGTGATCACTATTAAGCATTTCTTCACCATTTACATTGCTTTCTTAACATTTAAAATGTGTATCTCAATCTTTTTAAGTAATCAGGCAATCAGTAAAAAATAATTTGGGCTATTACAACTATTGTTCAAGGGTTAATTTATCTAAGCACTGCAGGGGCTATACTGAACCCTTATTTTATAAAAGATCTTTTCCTCCTGTTTCACACAACATTTTTCAGAAAATAAGCAGTTGCACAAAAATGTTAACATATGGCAGTATTTTTGGAACTGCTGTAGAAATTAAAGGCAATAAAAATTGCTTTGGACAAGAAAGGACGAATAGGCCAAACCAAATAATTATTCTTGCAGCTTTTTTTAACCACTAAGTCCATTTTATATGCAGTTTCTGATCTCTCATATTAAATCTGATCATATATATTTAATTCCATTCTTAAAAATTTCAGTAGACAACTTCAGTGCTAACCTACAACTGCCCTGTCAGAAAATCTTTGATGTCACAGCATAATAGCTCCTGAAAGAACAGTGCTAATACTTAATGTAACATGAAACCAGGGCCCTGCAGTGGGGCTGTCTGCTGTCAGGAACAAACAGTTTCACTGCTGCTCCCCAGAAGTGACAAGATTGAGAACTAACAGGGCAGCACCTCCTCGGTGCTACAGGAGACCTGTGCACCAGAGTCACTGGTAAATCCCACAGAGCAACATTACTGAGTAACAAACAAACAAACAAAAAAACACACCAAATAAAAGTGTCCAGCACTGCAGCCGTAGATGTTCTCTTCACCTCTCGCAAATGCAGTTGATGTGAAGATGAATTATTTCCATGCTGCAAATGATAAAACTGGAATGTGGTTTTATGTGGAATTGCTTTACATTTCATGCTTGTAGATAAAGATCCTTGTGCTGCCCTACGCATCTTAAATTCTTTTCCAGAATTTATTGTTTTCTCGCTATGATCATTAGCTCTTTTCAGTTTTGAATTGAAATTTTAAGACTAAAATCATTGCTAGTTGGCCTTCAGCAGAAAACATAAGGTACTTTGCTCTGTTGCTAACACAGGTGCTTACAGGTCCACCTATGAACTTATTATCAGATTTTTGACTAATGAAAACCATTGCAAACATTGTCAGAAAGCACTGGAAAGATCAGATTCCAAAATCTTGCGTGTTCCCTGCTCTGAAAGACACCAAATGTCTCTTGCTCAGTGCCCCTTTCCAGGGAGCTAAAGGGTCCCAGAGGAGGGATGAGACACTCACAGAATCAAGTCCCAGATGTGCCTGCTTTGTGCTCCATATTTTCACTTCTTTCAAAACATTTTTAAGATTCACGTGTAACATTGCTTTAGGTCAAAATGTATTACTATACATGAGAGTACCAGGCTGCCATGGAAATCAGTTCCATTGCTGGATTTGTTTTCTCTCTTGGAAAGCTGACTAGTCTATTTTATAAACTAGTGATAGCTGTATTTTTAAAGTTTATAAAACCTGGCCTCTGGCTAACTTGTAAACATAGGATATATTATCCTTTTGTTTGTAAAGCTTAATCCTACAACTGTCAAGCTGAATAAACCTTTAGAATAATAGTAAAAATATTAAAAAATAGTCACCACTAACAGAAAATTGAACTCAGATTTAGATAAAAATGTCAGTGGCACAGGTTTTGGCACATTTGGCACTACTCATAGAGCTGGGAACACTTTTACCATTTAAATTTCTTAAAAGCATTCTTGGGCTATCTGATTTTAAAAGTCATAAGGTGATAAATGTTTTTAAAAGTATCTATGCTTCACCCACCTCCTTCAATGAATCTCTGGTAGTTGGCAAAAAAAAAAAAAAAAAGTCATAGTGGTTTTAAGTATGTAGGACCTTACTGACACTGAATTGGAAATTACATTCTTCTGGTGGATTCAGAGCACACGTCCATACAGCAGCATTAAATTTATCTGCTCACACATTTGCAACTGCTCGCATTTGCTCCCAGAACACGCTTAAACACAGGAACCACGGCGCAGACACTGAGCTGGGCACCTTCCTTATACCTTGTAGCCACAGCAGATTGCACAGGAGGCGAGAAGGGTACTGTGAGTAAAGTAAGGTGTCAGTAACTCTCTGTTACTTTACCGCGAGTGAAATAACATGTCAGTAACTCTCTGTTACTTTACTGTGAGTAAAGTGTCAGTAAATCTGTTACTTTACTGTGACTAGAGTAACATGTCAGTAACTCTCTGTTTCTTTACTGTGACTAGAGTAACATGTCAGTAACTCTGTGTTACTTTACCATGAGTAGAGTAATGCATCAGTAACTCTCTGTTACTTTACTGTGACTAGAGTAA
>VXAX01004763.1:1046330-1057920 GCA_013399835.1 Leptocoma aspasia
CAGTAACTCTCTGTTACTTTACTGTGAGTGAAGTAACGTGTCAGTAACTATCTGTTACTTTACTGTGAGTGAAGTAACGTGTCAGTAACTCTCTGTTACTTTACTGTGAGTGAAGTAACGTGCCAGTAACTCTCTGTTACTTTACTGTGAGTGGAGTAAGGTGTCAGTAACTCTCTGTTACTTTACTGTGAGTGAAGTAACGTGTCAGTAACTCTCTGTTACTTTACTGTGAGTGAAGTAACGTGCCAGTAACTCTCTGTTACTTTACTGTGAGTGAAGTAATGTGCCAGTAACTCTCTGTTACTTTACTGTGAGTGAAGTAGCGTGCCAGTAACTCTCTGTTACTTTACTGTGAGTAGAGTAAGGTGTCAGTAGCCACACTCGGTGGCAGCACCAAAGCCATTGCTACCGCCAGGCTCTCCTCCCTCGCCCTGAGCGCTGGCTCCCACTGCTCCCCGGCTGCACCAGCGCCGTGTGCTGCTCCTGCTGCCCGCAGTGCCACCAGAGCTGCTGTCCCTGCTGGAACGGGCTGTCCCTGCATGGGCTGAGCTGTGGTTTCACACAGTGGCATTGCCATGGCACAGTCATTTGCTGCACCTCAGCTGAGAGGCAGGAAAGAGGAGCTAAACGTATGATTTCTGCTGTCCCTCCAGCTAGACGTGCAACGACATGCCTGTCTACACTCTAATCTAGGCTATATAAATACTTTACCTCAGCTATTTTAAAGCCAGAGCAGAAAAGGAAAGACAAACAGTCAAGATTTAAGCTGGCACTTAACTGTACCCCTCTTCCATCCTGGTGGGAGCAAGCAAAAACTCTTACAGAGACAATGGAAGTATTTTCCCTCCGAGATTTGAAAAGATCAAGGTTTGCTCCTGCTGAGGCATCCATTACCTTTGCTGGAGATTTTCCCCCAGCTTCCTTTATTTTTTTTTTTTTTTAATTCAGTTTGCTCAATTGAGCCTTTGTGATGCTTGGTCAGGAATTTGGGGAATAATGGATTAATATTTATTTAAAATTCATATATCATTGCTAACAATACCAACCATACAATTACAGAAAAAGATTCACCGGCTTCTGTAACACTGCTGAGGTAGTGCCAAGATTATGCTTCATAACAGAACAGGTGAGAGGAGGAGGAGGAAAACAATTAGAGCCATTATTACCTTACATGGCCAAGGTATTTTGAGTCAAGACCAAATATTTGACAGTACTGCCTAGAGATCTCAGCTCAGATAAAGCTCACTACTATTAATTGTCTGAAGAATGCTCATTTGGAACAAGTCTAAAAAACAGTAGTAGGAAGCAGAGAGACCTTGGAAACAGAAAAGTCAATATAAACAAATATAATTTATTTTCAGAATTTTATATACTAACAGTAGGCAGGCATTATTAATTTCTGTGGATAAACGACATAGTTCAAAAAAAGAACAAATAAAATCTGGGTCAAATGTTGGTCTCCTGATCAAAAATCTTAGCAATTTCACATTAAACATAAGTTGATTATAAAGAACATATTTCTTTAGCATCAGTAATTATGTAAAATGAGCCATTCCCTCTGGAGATTATCCATAGGCTGCTAGACAAAACAAACCCCAGAAGTTTTTAATCCTGACCATGTTGCGGGCTGACCATTAAACAAAGGAGCAGGTCAGTGAGGAAATTCATAAGCCAAAAAAATATATAAACCACCACTAGTGAATAAGGATTCAGCCCTCCGAAGTGCTAAGCACATTGGCCCCAATCCAATGAAGTATTTAACTACATGCTGAATTTTAAGCACATACATAGTCTCATTCCCACTGAGATTATTCCTGGGCTTTAAAGCTCACCATGTGCTTGTATAGTTTTTTGAACTAGGACCAGAGCACTTGGTACCTTCGAGGACTTGAGCCCCTGAGTGTTAGGAGCTGGGCCTGGGAGAGCTCAAGCGTATGAGTTTTCTACCTGTCTTAGTCAAAAGCTCTGAATTTCATTCTAAAGCTGTGAAGCACACAGAAATTGCAAGTTCAGATTTTGACACCCCAAAATAAATAAATTAATTAATTAATTGATATTCTCTCCTAGGCCTAGACAAAGGACCAAAGCCCATCAACTCCTCTGAGAAGCCTGAGAAAACACTTGTTCTGCCGAGTTCAGTTGTAAGAATCAATACTGGGAATAAATGCCAGCTCTCTAATTCCTCATTGCTATTTATTTTAATACAAAAAATGGTGAGAAGAGGCAAACTGCTCTTCACACTTTTGATGGTAGTCATTATGGCTCCAACACCAGAGAGCAGGCAGCCTGTGGCTGTCGATGGCAAATGAGCATCTCTTTACCCAGCAATTGCCTTCACCACAACTCTGGAATTCACCACGAGGAGAGGGAGGCCCAAGTGTGACACTGAGTATGCTTTTGGACAAGCAAAATACCAGAAGAGCAAAATGCAAATAAATTAATTTTGCACATCAAACAAATCATGGCTAATATTAAACAGTCTTTTATCTGCATGCAAAAAGAGGTTGTTTGTTTAATATTCTGCCTTTTTTATTATTTCAGGGCCCTATTCATTGCAAAAACAACCACCTCTGAAATACCAAATATTTTTAAACGCAAATAAACTCATTTTATTAGAATCTGAACTATAAAAAAGCTTCGTAAGATCCTGACACATTAATCAAGTGAGCACTTGCACAGAGAAACTTAGAGGGAATAGAATGAACCACATGCACCTTTATGTCAGAAAGAAAATTTGAAACAAATTGTGGAAGGCTATTTTGTGCAGTGGCTGCTGTGCCTCATTTGGACAGCTGTATTACACTGTGGCATAGAAATGAAATAGTGAACATGCATAACCAGTCATAGAGTGATCCTAAAATAATCAGACAGTCGGCTGCCACGATCTAGCAGCTTTAACTAGATGGAACATTGCTGTGGGGATCCATTTGCTGGTCCACAGCATTCACCAAGAAAAAGCATTAATATGCTCCGTGGCATTTTTTTACCTGCTTAAGAATTCTGATGAAGCCACAGTAATGAATGGTCCTGCTAACCCTGGGCACTCTTAGAAGAAACATTGAGGATATACGGATCCTTCACGGGAAGTTTCAGTGGCTCAGTGTCGTTTGTGATAAAGCTTCACATTTTTTGTGGTTTTGGACTGGCTCCCTGTTTGTTACCTCTGCATCTCAGCTATTGAAACGTGGGCCCAGCCCAGCCTACCACACACAGCTGGAAGGCTGCAGGCCATGGTCCAGCTCTTCTAAAAGAACTGTCTGCCACAGGAAGTCCAAAAAAACTTCTTGCTAAAAGTACAAGAACTGCACTATTTTCCAGAAAGCTGAGAATATAGAGAAACCCTTTCCCTTTCACATAACACAATATTCACAGTTCTGGAGGTTGTACATCCCAGTTATCAACAGCTGTTCAATCATTACTCCCCCTCTAACCTCAATTAATATCTCATTTGATTGTGAGTGACAAAAGTGCTGATTTTGATATCTCATCCTCAGTTCTTGGAAAGTGGAAGAGCCTAAGCACAGAAGGAGAATAAAGCAATTAGGTATGCCTTGAAAGGCTGCAACCACTAATGCTTATTTGCCCCCACGCATCCTAGGGTTTTTTCCTGTCTGTCTGCTTCTCATCCTATCCCCTTTCTTCCTTTTGTTTCCTCTCATTCAAGTGTTCTCCTTCCCTTCCCATCCCCAGAAACTACTTCAGATTCTAAAGTACCTATTTAGTTTCTGCTTTGCTTTTAGCTAGCCTCAAAACTCCATCACGAACAAGATCGAAAGGACATAAAATAAAATCTCATTTCACATCCAACGTTCAGACCACAAACTGGTGTGCAAGTGTATTGGGATTACTAATTTACACTGATCATCTAGAATCTATTAATCCTTTAAAAAATATTTGCTATTAACCAGCTGTCAGAATGATCAGTAAAACACAAAAATATTTACAGTTCATGCTAACCATTCACAGACCGATCGTATAAATAATATTTATGTACACTTCTAAAAAAGACTGATATGACCAAAATTATCCACTCAAACCTTTCCCAGAAACCTAGATTTTCTCAGACAGCAAGGACAGATAACTTGTGTCCCAGAGAATTGGATGTGAATAACTTGATGAGCAACAGAAAATTAACACAGAGTTCAGTCTTGAGCACTAAAGGGACTTCTTCAACCACTGTATGTTATCTGCTTTAGAAGACAGCATTACACCACCTACATAGAGTTTTCAAAATTTACATATATCAAGCTATATCCAAATACTATGTGACTACAGAAAATCTCTATTCATGTTCAACAGCAGTACAAGCATTACAGTTGCTATTCAGTCCAATTATATATGCATTCACTCACTCTTCCCTCCCATCTTTGTCCTTTCATAGTCCTTCCCCTCCTCTTCCTCTGCCTTTGTTTTTTCATCCCTTCTTTTCTCCCACACACTCCCAAGAAGGCCCAATTCAGCACAGTGTGGCATCGGCAGGGACCAGCCACAGCTGCCGCTCCAGCTACAACAGTGAGCGGATTTAAAAAAAAATCAAGGGACAGCTTTAAAGTTTGGGAGAGCTGTTTAAGCTGAATATGTAATAACTCTGCTGAGGATTTGGACTTGAGCTACACTCAATAGGGGTGCTTCATTACCTACTTGTGGGAATGTCACTCGTCTGTGGTGAGGTCACAGGCTCCTGGCGGTAAATTCCGTATGTGCTGTTCAGCCCGGTCAGCTGAAAACAAACTAGCAGATGCCACCCTGATTTGCATCCAGTTGCTATTGATACTACAGGGACAATATGTGAAAGACAGGAAGTATCATGTGGGAGCCATGCTTCACCAGTGTGAGGAGAAACGAGCCTTCACCTTCTTTATCTAATCATCCCAAGCAGAACTACTGAAATAGAAAAATCTCCCACAGCAGGAACATGGCAATCAAAACCACTTTGGGGATGGATTTGACTCTTACTGGTTTATTGGTTATCCTAAGCATTTCTGTGCCACTCTGACTGCGGTGGAGGGGGGATTCATCAGAAGTAAAAACAGCAACAGCTTAAACCTTGATGTTTGCACTTCTAATGGAAATTGCCCATACAAACGATTCAGCAAAACAGTTTCCTCCTGCTCCTTTTGGGTTTGGTTATGTCACACTCATATTGTGAAAAACTGAATACAACCTGTCCAAGGGAGGACTTCATAAATTAGAAACTCCAGCTAATTCTCAGTAATAGCTCTTTAGGTACATTTTAACTCTCCCATCAACATTTTCTCTTTCCCTGAAAAGACTATACAGCACTCACAGCATTCAAAATCTTTCACTTTTACACCATTGTGATGAGTTTGTTTGTAATTCGATCCCATTCCATCGCAGAGTGTTTTGCAATGGTGTTTTCAAATCAACCTTCAGTGGGCATGCCCATGCAGCCCGTAAAACACATGGCAGCGTGGCTGCAGTAAAATACACACCAGTGTTGCTGCACTGCCTCTGCTAATCAGAGTTTTGTTACATTCTTAAACATCACAGATTGAACCCTTCTTGTCTAGACGGGGGTAGAGAAGTTTAAAATAATGAGAATTTTCACTGACTGAAGAAAAACACGAACCAGGAGGAAAGACTGTGTAGAACAGCAAGGAAAGAAAAGCCTTTTGGCTTTCCCCAAAGCTTGAGGGAAGATCTTTGAAGCAGGGAGGGAGGGCCCACTGAACTGCTTGAATACTCAGCAGACCTGGCTCCTTAAAGTCCAGGTTGAGTGTTGAGGGTAAGCACAGAGACACATGAGAATGAAAATATGCTTTGTCTTACCTATTTTTCTATAGCATTATGTGGCAATACCTTTCTTTCTTGGTCTCTTCTGTTTCACATTTTTCCATCTCGCTACTCTTCTCTAAACTGATTCCTCACAGTCTGTGTAGCCATTGTCCCATCCCAACACCAGTCTACTACCTTCTAGCTCATGAAATCAAGGTGAAAAGCCAATCATATCTAACTTGCTTTAAAATAAAGGAAGATTCCATTGTTACTTCCAAAGAGAAACACCACGGGCACCATAATTTCCACGTGCAAAGAAAGGGTAGCATAATGGGAGCTAGGACCTAGAGAAGGCAAGCAGACAGCATGAAAGGATTTTCCTGGAATTCATCTTTGACCTTTTGGTTAAGCAATGAGAGTAGATACAGACAGCAGGATGTAAGAATGTATGCATGTAAACCAGAGGCGAATACTCAATTTCACTCATAGGGACTACCATAACAAAATCACTACTAAATACATGTTGAAACACAGCTACTTAGGGACATTAACAAAAATGCCATGTGCATGTCTACCTATATTGGCACTAAAGGTTGAATAAAGCATATTCCCACTTCAAGAAGAATGCCCTACAAGAATCCCTTAGCAGAAGAAAAATATGAAAGTACATAAGCAAGAAGATAATCTGCCCTCAGCAGATCAGGTATGAATGAAAGAAAAACAAAAAAAAGAAAAGAAAAACACACAGCCACGGTCCCCACAATTACAGGAAGCCAGCAAGCCAGCAGTCAGAATCCCCACAAGCTGCATAATATACTGCACCAGAAGACCTGCTGGAAGATAGATATGGAGGGACAGTTAGTCTAACGTGTCGTTTATATGAGGTGAATTCCTGTTAATATCATCCTAAAGCCATAAAAAACATCATGCAAGCAAACCTGATTCCGCCCTGCTTGACACAAAATTATTGTCTACAGTTAATCCAGTGCAAACAGGGCCTTGACACGCGAGCCCCATCCCCACACGGGCACAGAAAGTTCTTTCCATTGAACCCAGAAGGAACTGCATCCTGGCCTAAGGAATGTGATTGTGGCTAGAGTAAAAAGGCACCCTCCCGCTTAAGTAAACAGCTACACTGGCTTATACCAGCTGAGAATCTGTCAAATACCAAATTATATCAAAATATTCCTCTGACACAGCTCAACATTCAAATTCCACATATATCAAATCCTTCAAAATGCTCGTTCTAATAAAAATAAGCCAGTCAGACTGGCTTATACAACACTGCTCTTCTCCAGAAAGCTCCAAAAATCTGAGTCCTCATCTCCTTCCACCTATTACTTCAACAGGTGGGTTTGGTCCTTCTGAGGTAAAATGCTGTGAGTGTCCCTAGCACAACTACCACAGTGAGGAAAGGAAGTGAGGATTCCCTGAGCCAGTTAAAACTGTAAGAATGTAGATGGGCAACTCCCTCCTATCTCAACTGGAATTAGGCCATGGCACTGAGGTTAACCCCCCACTAGTGCAAAAATACCATGGGTTTTCACTGACCACAGATGGTCAGGAGCTTGGTGGAACGAGGCTGTCCACAGCAATCTCACAGATGCAAGAAGCAGCAGGACAGTCTCTGAAAGGGTGGGATTCCAGCTCAGAGTGCCCATGGATACATCCGCCAATCCTCACCTAAAACTGGGCAAAACCAAGCAAGACTGCTGCGACACAACCACAGGGCAGACATCTGTTTAAGCACAAAGACTGCCTGGAAGCTTCACCTCAGTAGTTCTGGAGCATTAATGGACAGAGCCTGTGTGGAACGAGCATCTCTGAGTAATGAGGAAGCTCGCAGAGCTCCCTGCCTCCTCCGCACTGGGACACTGACCAACACAGCTCATGAAGTAAACAGTTCAACAGCAGCAGAACAGCTCAGGGTGATCCACTCAGGAATTAAAGTCACACTCATTCCAGGAAAGAGCTTCCAGACAGGGAGCACCCTGCAGTATTTTATGTCAATTTTCCCACAACGGCAGGTCCTTGGAGTAATATATAAATTCTCCTTATGCTGTGGAACAGTTAGTTGGAATTAGTAAACACATATTGTTTCATTAAAAATATTACGTTCCAGCACATGCATTTCATTTGCCATAAAGTATGGTATGTAAGAAATCACACCGTTTGCAATAAATCTGAAAAGATATTAGCATTTTTGTTTCTAATACAAGATATTTTATGCAAGTTGTAAAATTTCAGTGGTATATGGAAGGGGTCTTAGCGAAATACACAAAAAAAGATGACTATAAACAAGCCATCATTCTGGTAAAAGGAAATACAAACAACCAGAATAAAAATAGTTGATGCACAAAAGCCATAATGAGGGGGTTGCTCAAAAAATAACTTCTACTTTGAATGGTTTGGATGAAATACAAATTATCCACAGAAAAGTGTGGACTGGCATAAATGTTTGTACAAAATTATAAGTATATTTCTAGAAGTATGCAAGAGACAACCGCCTGCATGCTGCACAAGGTCCCAACAACGCTCTGTGTAAGTGCTAGTGCACAGAGTCCAAACCACTGCATTTTAATTACTATGCAGCCTCAGATATATTGCCTTTGATATGGAAATGTTCTTGTTCTCTCATCTTCACATACGGTCTCATGCACAGAAATCTTTATCTGATTCATAAAAAATAAACTAGAATCCAATCTCAACACCTGACCTCAGTGCTTAGAAGTTTTTTACTAAGCATGGTGTCACTATAAAAAGAATGGGTAATACTGGTGTAAAGTTAGGTATTTGGAGCAATGATATGAAGGGTTTGCAGTTAGGAATCAAATCAATACTGCACCTCTGAGGTTTTAGAGTTTCCTATTGCCTTATGTCAGTCTGCCAGTGACTGGAGACACAATTGACTACACCTTTCTCTATAGCTCAAGAAGAAAGAAAAAATGTTTAAATGACATCCTGTCTTGCCACCGACGGAAGAGATGCAACTCAGCCACTCGCTGTATGGAATGGGTTCTGAAATCTAATAAATCACTAACATCAAACTTTTCACCTTTTTTTTTTTCTAAATTTGGATGCTACTTTCTTGAACGTATTTTAAAGGTATGCACTACAAAGTTGGCACAAGAAGAAGCAAAACATTTGCCGAGCTTTACTTCAACAAACAGGTAAAATAAACCTAAAAATACTTAAAATACAAACCCACTACTTTCCTGTATCTTATGTATATGCTGCCCATAAGAAGGCTAAAAATTTTGCTTTGACAAATTCTACTAGTCACTCACAAAAAACATTAAATATTCAGAGCTATTTAGGTAACCCTCCTAGCTCTATAGAATTACATTCTCTTTTCCTAAAGAATATGATCTGTGTAAGCCCTCTACAGATGATAATGACCCATCTGCAAATCATTTTGTTGCAGGTTATCTGTTTTTTATCACTGCTAGTACCTGTCTGTCCCTGATATGATACCCTTAAACACATTAACTTGATGGAATGTTTTGCCTGACTTTAAAAAAAACATCCATTGATCCATTCTGCAATATAAATGAATTGCTCTGATGAACCTAGTTTAACAATATACCTAATTTTATCTTACTATTTCCAGTTCACAAGATTCGAGAAATATTTGATTGAACCAATTTCCAAGCAATGATTTTCAGACTTAGGATGCTGTTTATTTCTTCTTAATTTAAGAAGACAAAAGAGTAAACATAAAACTGGTGTGAGTGTTTTAAAATATACAAGAGGAGGAGAGAAACGTCTGTGTACTGATTCTTGTTTCTTTAAGAGAAAATCCATTTTTCAGGTTCCTGTTGTACTAATTGAAAGAGAATTATTTAAAACTTCACTGAATACTTGAATATACGATGGGTATCTGTAGCAGTTTCACGAGTTCCAAAGAACTCTAGACTTTCTGAAAGACAGTAAACTAAAAATTGGCAGGAAATCTCTTACAATGATGTCACAAAATATTTGTTGTTGCCACAGAATACTGTTTTAAAAGAACACCTACTTCTGTGCTGAAAAGGCCTTGGGAACATGTAATTATCCGGTTTTATCACTGTAGAAATCGGCTGCTTTCCAGCAAATACGTACATCAGATCTCCCTCTCCTGTGCAGAACTACATCTAAATAAATAGATGTATAAATAGGCATGTATTTCAGGCAGACATCACACCAGGCCAGCACACAACCTTACTAATGGTAGGATCTTGTGGTGTTTTGTTGTTTTCATAATATGATGTAAAGGCCTGCAATGACACATGTACAGGTACATACTGTGGGAGAATCATGTGTCTGAAAAAAACTCCAAATGGCTCATACAAAAGAGAAGAAAATTCAGTTTCTGTGGTCTGGTAATAAGTCCCCTAAAAGTTCCCATTCTTGCTGTTCTACCTGAGGAAAAATAGAAAGTTGTGTAAATAAAAATTACACAAGAAGCCACTGAAAGAGGTGAACAGTGACCAGGTTTCCACAGTACAAACCTGAAACATGCACCCCTGCGTGTTTTGCTGCTACTCGAGGAGTAAAGCTCGGTGTGAACTACGGAACACTTCACACAGCAGCACTTCTCTCCCGGGCTCTGACACCAGGCAGAAACCTCTCAAGGCTCTGCCTCTGTGATTTACTGTATGGACTGAAATGTTTTTAAAATATGTCACTGTATCACTGCAGTTGACATAGCTCACATGTACACAAACACCCCTATTTACATAACTTTGGAAAACTTTAGCCATCACACGCGAGGTCTGCCAGGCGAGCCCGCCGATCTCTAAAGTGACACTGTGGAGAAAAGGAAATATACAGCATCCCATTGTCTGGGGTGGAAAGCAAAGTGGATCCTGGCTTCTCTTTCTGTAGGTTTTGTTCTGGGGAGTAAATAAATAAATAAATCAACTGAAGCCTTTGGAGTGTGATCTATACACTTCCAAGGGGGAAAATCAACCCAAGTGTAAAAGATTGATGGGTATGCTTCCTGAAGTGGTATCTCCCAAGGTGATCACAGTGTTTAACAGATAAAAGAAGACTAAAGAAACTTCCCAATGCCAGCTGAGAAAAAAAAAAAGTATTTGCTATTGCTATCATCGTGCAAAGCTCTGGCCTTTATTGCCGCAAGATATTTTAAGGCCTCCAAGAACTGCAAGGATATGTGGATACTTTGGACTAAAAATACGATCAAAGATGCAAAAAACATGTCCAAAGAGATTTTTTTTTTCCTGTTGAGCCGAAGAAGTTCGGCGGGAAATGACCACGAACAGTTGTTGGCCACATATGAAAAACCACTGGCGAGGGAACAAGCACTGGCAGTTCCCACTTGTGAACAAAACCAAGCTGACAAGTGAAGGCGACTAACTTTGGACATCAGCTATTATTTTCTACGAGTATTTTCTGCTGCTAAGGCACTTGTGGCCTTACCAGCGAAACTGATGGGCTCCACTTTGTTTCTCTTGTCGCTTTCCCCGGTGCGTAAAGGCAGAAAAAGGAAGAAAAAAAAAAGCAGCAGTTACATAAGTTGAGCGGAGAGTCGGGAGCGTGGTGCAGGGAGAGACAGCCATCTGTCTCGCTCCCTTTATGCTGTGTTACACACATGGCACTGGCTTGCACCCTGCGATCTAGCAGAGAGGGAAACCGAGGGAGCGCTGAGGCAGCCCGGCTCAGCCTCGCAGCAGAACCGAGACGGAGCGCGGAGCAGCAGGGAGGAGGGAGGAAATAATGCGTTCAGCAGAGGATGCGAGACTGCCGACCCAAGGGCCTCTTACGCGCTCGTCGCTGAATGAATTAAAGTTCGCGGGGAGGAGGCCGGGGGAAGCGGGGCGAGCGGCACGAGTGTGACAGGAGGGAAGGGGCC
>VXAX01004763.1:1068755-1083547 GCA_013399835.1 Leptocoma aspasia
GCCGCGGCCGCGGGAGCCCCGCGCAGGGCGGACGGGGCGGTCGGGGCTCCGCCGCGGGCAGCCCGCACCCCCCGGGGCTCCGGGACAGCGCACGCCGCTGCCTCCCGCCCGCCCGCACGGGCCGGAGAAAGACGGGGAGAATTTAAGGGGAATCGAGGAGACGGGAAGGCGCAAAGCGAGAGCATCACGCCGCTGTTGTCCTTAACCCCCTGCCCTGAGACTTTGGCCCTCCTTCGCCTGTCTCGCCGTCACTGGGCGCTCCCCAGAGGATTGGGGTGAGCAGGGCAGAGCGCATCCCGGCCCGCTCCCTGTAAATCCCCTCCGACCCCCCTGCTGGAAGGCAGCGTCCCCTCGGAGCGTGTGCCAGGGAGCACCGCTGGCTCCTCTGCCCATCCTCTTTCCGCCTCCTTCCCCGGGCAAAATCAGGCCGGTTGCACTGTCCGGGCTTTCCCGGGAGATCTTCCTTCTCAAGTCTTTTAGCTGATTTCAAGTTTGAGGCTGGGGTTTTGGTTACATTTATATTAATGGAAGGGGAATGGGAAAAAAGAAAAGAAGGAAGACGAGGCTGTCACCACCCAGGAACAGCACCTGGGGTGACACTGCTAAAAGTTGTGGACAAGGCTCAGCACGACGAGTTTGTAAGGCATGCCCCAGGCACACGAAAGCTATGGAAATGGATCTAGTGCAGGAGACACATCCGTTTATACAGGGGCACAACACACTACTTACCTCTCACAAAAAGCCTTAACCCAGAAGGGGGTTCTTCTCAGGAGGCTTTTAACAGCTGGTGGAAAGCCTCCCAGCTACTGGAAATCATCCATCATGTCAGGGCATCCTGGCACGCGGAGGAGCACTGACTGCACCGGCAAGGGTGAAGTCCCTTGACTCCTACCTACTGGTTGCACTGGCAGAGTAAGCTCCGCACATGAACCATGAGAACTCTAGTAACAAGCTCCCAAAAACGGCAATTACATTCAGCTGTGATTAAGAATCGCCTTAAGATTGGATACTTGATGTTTGTCATGCATAGAGTAAAAGTAAAAGAAACAGTAGCATGGCTGTGGAAGGTGCAAATATTTCCACTGAAACGCATCGGCTCCTCCTAATCTGGGAATTGCACCTAACAGCTGGATTTGCCTGTTTGTCATCTTAATAATTTTTCAACCCCCATCTCTGTACAACAGGATGACCATAAACCACTGCCAACACACAAAAACGCAGCTCAGGATTAACAGCGATTTTAAACGTACTCGTCCAGAAGCAGCCCAAAGCCACGCCAGAGATGTTCAGAGCAATCATCAATCATCACACCCACACCAGGGCATCTCTCCCCTGAGCATGCATGCACCTGTGTAGCCTCACATATTATACCAGTTTTCCCAGCTTCAGCTGGGAACAGCAGAGCTCGTCTCGGGATGAGGGGGGACAGGCAGGTCTGTGTCAGGTGGAGCTGTACCTGCACGCACCTTTGAGGGGCTGGCAGGGGACTCGTCCTACAGGACCCCCTTACAGCCCACAGCAGCTCTATTTTATATTCCAGTCCAGAGCTGGAGCTCTAGGTCAGTGGCGAAAACATAAAAGTTGCTGAGGATCTTCCCCTAGAATCTCAGTGACTGAAAATCCCTTGCTAAAACATGGTGACTGCAAACCCCTATCAGCACACCACGGTGCTTTTATTTTCTCACTGGCAATGTCCCATTCTGACAGCACGTGCTGGAATTCAACAGAGCATGTATAGGCTTTCTATTGTAACACTGCAATCAGTTTATTTTTGTTTCATACACCCACGCCCTCAAATAAAAAATAACGCCACCAGCAAAGCACAATTTTCAAAGTCCCTGACCGAACTATTGCGCTGCAAACGTATACTGAGTAAAAAAAAAATCCAAACAAACAATCAAAAAGACCCAAATAAAACCAAACAAAAATATCAAAAGACAACCCTGAAGGTTAGAATAAATAAACAAAGTTGTCTTTGACCCGGAGACTGGCCCACACTGCAAATAAATGTATTACCACTTAGCCACATATACGTGCCACGTGAACAGAAGTACAAGGAATCCTCAAGATAGGGCAATGATTTTGTATTTTATATTACTACCACTGTGCACTTATAAATTGCATTGGTTTCAGGAGGTTCCTTTGGATTTGGGACAATATGGCCTAATCTTGTAGGCTTCTGTCACTGCCAGTTGTTTCATCCAGATGCTCAAGTCCCGTGCGTGTGGAGCGCACGCTTCGCATGAAGAGGCTCCAAAAGATAACGCTTGGAAGGATTAACAGTTTAGAAAATACCAAGACAAGAGGTTAAAATGTCTACAAAGATATTTTGGGGCAGGGAGTTGTTTCAAGCTGTCCAATTTTATTTGGAGCTTGTAAATATCATGGCATATCCCACACCATGTCCTCCCTCCTCTCCTCTTCGGGCACTTCACATTTTCTTACCCAAATACGCAGTAGTAACTTCTTGCAACAAGGTTGACTAAGAAGCAAATCACTGTATAAATCTTTCAAAACATGTTTAAATATAGCTTAGTAAACCGGGAATGTTGGGCAGAAACTGCTGAAAGCGTTCCTACTGGTAAAACTGAAATGCGACATGATCTCAACTTATTCGAACATTCAATTATATGAAACGTTTTTCCAGTGTAATATCAGATTTAAGGCTGAAGTGAAGTAAATGTGATTGGACTGTTTTGGAATCTTCTTAAGACAAATGACTGAAAGATCAAGGTGTTTTATTTCCTATTTGGATCAATGATCAATAAGTCTCATACATGAGAATCACGCATTTTGAATAGAAAACACACTTTTTCAATAAGTGCAAGTTAGACTGAATAAAATTACTATGTTTGGAGAGCAAAGCTCACTATTTTTTAAGTCATTGAAATCTATGTAATTATGAAGTAACTTGAATAAGGCATCTTACATTGGTCCTAAATTTTTTGCTCAAGTAAAACCCTCATTGATTCCAACGTGAGTGTTGCCTGAGTAATAGAGTTCCCTGTCAAACTGTTAAAATCAGCTAACTTCTAAAAGCCTGCAGATTGATGGAATAACGTCATTATACTCAAGGTATGTATTTAATATGGAAAAAAAAAAATCAAGTTACCAGGCAAAGCCTTTTCACGTTTCACATTAACAATAAAACAAGCCAGTAATAAGTAAATATTTTTAGGGGGTTTATAACTCTGTGCCTGATCATGAAGATACTTAAGCTTGTGATTTTATTTATGTAAGTCAAGCCAGTGAATCAGTGCTCTCATGTCACAGGCATTTGAGGTTTAGCATCTAGGACAATAGAAATAGGAATAAACTGGCTTTAAATATTCCACTAGCAAAACAAGACTGCTTTTTGTCGTGGATTGCGCTGTAAGAGTTATTTTGGAACGTCGTGTTTAAAAGTTTGTGAGTGACAACATACATTCTCTTTGTTTTGAGTGAATGAGCTCTTTGTCAACACAAGGTAGCAGAGTTAGATTTTAAAAAGGTTCTCCTAGAAAGCCAGAATTCCTTCACAAAAAAACCAACATCAGACAAACGAAAAATACCGACATACACCTTTTTCTGATTTTTTAAAAATGAAGTATTAAAAGCCTGATTCTAATAAGAATGTTAAGTAAATAAATGTTAGCTGTGCTCAGTGCTATTAGCATAGTTGAAATAGTAGTTTATAAATTTTTGAGAGCATCAGCATCATGATATGGTTGTCATAGAAACTGCAACAATATGTCATTTCAATTAATTTTACATGCAGTGATGCTGAGGTCTGTGTAACAATTCTTTTAGGAAGTTCTAGAAGTAAATATTGAATAGCAGGAATAAAAACATTAATAGGTAATGGTACCCTTAAATTATTATTTAATTAATAAAACAGGGAGAAATCTAAATGATTCTAAAATAATGACTGTGCTGGAGGAATTAGTTAAGCAGACTTTGACTTCAAAACACCAAAATTAAAAGACGAAAGCTACCAAAACATTCAAACTCTAAGTGAAAAAAAGTATCTTTTCCCAAAGGTTTGAAGCAGATTTGAAAAAAAAAAACCACCATAAAAAAAAAGATTTATTCCTGTCCACGAAATATAAAACATGAAATAGTTTAAATCATCAATGTTCCTTTTGTGTGTGCAAGAAGCAAAAAAGTCAAATGTTACAAATCCAGGACCATAATACAAGGTTTTAAAAAAAGCTTTAAAGGTAGGAAATGTAACATGAATAGATTTATTTTTCCTGTATAATGCAGCTACTGTGTGTTATGAATGCTACCTTAAGTAAATCATTGCCAGACACACTCAACTGACATTAATGACTTGATTATTAGAACAGAAAAGCTAACCAAAATAAAGGCAGTGTTTCTAAAAAAAATAATAATTGTATTGTAGCAGTGTGAATTTTTTATTTATTATTTTTTATGTTATGTATGAACATATACTCCTGTTTTCTCATTGCATATGTATGATACAATACCTGACCTGATAGTTTATATATGAAAGAAAATACTGAGCAGATTGTAATGAGGAAAAAATTTAGATTTTCAACACATTATACACAGCAATCAATAATTCCATAGTATATTTTGTTTAAATTTACTGAGTTGCCACACAGACTAGAATGTGCAAGACCTTTCAAACTGAGATGTGAAACAAGCTGTTTGTAAGTAAATAAAAACTATCAATATTACCAAAAAAAAAAAAAAAAAGAGAGAAATTAAAAGGAAAAAAGAAGAAAGCCCCCAGCCTATGGAAGCTATCTGCAGTGAGAAAGGAAAAGCATCTAGAGCTCTCCTTTCTGATAGGATTAAGGAATGCTACAAAAGAAGCATTTAAATCTCTAGTTTTCCCTGACAATTAACAATGAAAAGCAGATGTTTACAAAGCTATTTTACATGCTCGTTTATAAGATGCTAAAAGATGGTTTGTGGATGGTAAGAAGGAAGAGCTGGATAACTGCTTGTCTGGTGTATATTTAAAAGCATTTTCATTGGCTCAGTTATTGTTAATAATGAAAGAAACACTTTGTGCTGTATAGCTGTGACTATAGAAAACTGCCGTCGTAAAGTCCTCAACAAACTCTTAAGATGCAATTTACAAAGATAATAATAACACAGAATTATTTCACTTCTCTGAATGCTACACATTTGCATACCAGGACTGTGTACAATGTACTCATAATGCACATTCATAACAACAAGGACTTCTTAACATTGCAACAGAACAAGATCTGTGCATTAAAAATCTACAGTTCCAAGTTTCCCTTTTTGCTTTTAAACCATTTGTATAAACCAGATGCTCTGCATCCACTCAGAGAAAGCTCACGTTCAGCTCTACACCTTTATTGAATGGGATCATATCAAGAAAATTAGAAAACACTGTAAGGTAGAGGCAGTATTAATAAATTCCCCCTCACAGAGGAACACGGCCAATTAAGTTTTCACACAAATTTGAGCAGAAGTCTGGTCTATAACTGTGAGTCAGGAGATGTGGGTTCTATTCCTGGCTGTGCTACAAACCTACAGAGTGTTTCTGAACAAGTCACTTACACCAAGTCACTTGAGTAGAAAAAATGCTAAGAATGCCTGCCTCAGTTTAGGCAGATCCATATCTGCTTCTATCTGCTCCGATGCGTGCCAGTGTGGCATAAGCCTCTGAAAACCTGGGGCCTGGCCTCTTTGGACTTTGCATCTTATCCTATTTTTCTACCTGGAAGGAGCCTGTTAGGGGACTTAATTCATGAAAGACTCCTCACACAGCAATTATATTTATGCATAACAAGATTCCTATTAAAAGCCCCAGCCCCGCTCGCTTCACGCTCACATTTCACTTCACACGTTTGTAGGAGTCCCATTTACTCTAATAGAATTATTCACTCTGTGTAATTCTGGGCATCTAAACTTCTGCAGTATCAGGAACTAAGTTAATGGAATAGATAATGTATAGAAATACTCATAGTTAGTAATGAGCTTCAGCCTTCACACTTAAAATCCTGCACCACATTCGATAGAAGGATTTTTAAGTATTGCTATTACAATGTCCTGGTACAAGTAAGACAATGCATAGCTGACTTGACATTAAAATTTTTTGAAATCTTAGCATAAGTACATTTTCAAAACAAGCAAAACTCTCTTTGCTAAGTGTAAAATATTTCCAAAATCTGCAGTTCTAATCGTAAAAGGCACTCATAAATCACCTGCGTGTCGCCACCATCCAAGCTGCTTTTGGTTTCTGCCTCAGCCACTGAATAAATTCTCATTTTTGTTAATGCTTGTGTTATTCCTACTACTTCTCCAGTTGTGAATGAATATATTACACTAAAGTACAGAAATATTTAATTCATATTAGTTGGCTAGATTTCATTTCCTCGATGGACTCTTCCGCAACTCAGCCTTCCCATCTCCGGGACACTCTCTTGGACTAAGATTGTGCTACATGCATAATGATATGCAAAGTAGGTCAAGTTTCCAACGTGCAGCTACAGCCATCCTTAACTTCACCCAAATGGATGCTGCTCACATGGTGAAAACTAAACATGCATAGAAATGTTTACAGAATTTGGGCTCAAAGTAGCAAACAGTCTTCCTGCCTTAGATGGATTTTTACCATAACACAAATTATTTACACAGAAATCTAGCAGCAAGGGATAATCAAAAATATTTTTGTCTACCTTTCAACAAAACACCATGGGGGAAATACCTTCCCAGCAGCTGTTATTGGTAGGGCAGAAGGGGACAAAAGAAGGAAACAGCTCCTCCCTGAGTCAGTAACAGCCTGCACGGGTGCTGCACTACTGCCAAGTCCCAAACCAGCTAAAGAAATGCAGCTCACAACTGCCCGCTCTATCTAGCACCACATTCCCCAGCCCTGGAACACAAAAGGTATCCTCCCTTCTCCCTCCCCTCCTTCCCACAGAAATCACACTCCTGGCTGGGTCCTTGACTGCTGGCCTGCCACAACCACAGAGGAGGGGGACACAATTTGCCTCTGTCTCAGTATTTTGCCGTTATTTTAATTGGATGGTATTTTAATAATACAGAGTGGTTAGACTCCTCAGACTGCCATCTGAAATGTTGGTGATTAAGGGTTCTGTTCTGAGAAGGTTCTTTCCTTCCTTTTTTTTTCTTTTTTTTTTCTTTTTTAAAAATTTTTCTTCTTACATTTCTTTCAATTAGCTTTCTCATTTAAGCAATAGAAAGGTTAGCATTATAGGGTTGGGGTTTCTCTTAAATTAACTTAGGAAATGTTTACGGTGTTCATCAAAGGAGCCCATGTTCCTGGAAGTTGGAATTAAAAGGAAAAACATGTTAAGCAAAAAAAAAGAGCACTTTAGAATCAATATGGTCACACACACCCCAGATCCCCGACTCGTACAGTCAGCAAGCAATCATTTCTTTAGCATGGCAATTTTCCACTTAAGCACTGAAACCTCAGCCTCGATTGTAAAGCAGTATTCAGGGCAGCTCTGAATTTCGAGCTTCTGCTTTCCTTGTCCTTTCTACAACCTGGGGTTGCAAAGGAAATTTGTCATGTTAGGGTTTTCAGTGTACAGAAGTGGGGAGAGCCGAGTGTGGAATCGGCACTGGATAGGATTTGAATGCACACTTTTACCACGGCCACACGTGACTAACCTTTTATAGAACATCCTCCACAGTCGTGTTCAGCACAGGCAGCAACTCCTGAAAAACAGCACTAAATTCTCTGACACGCTTCCTAAGGTGCTGGGTCAAAGGAAGAGAAACAGGGATTTGTCAGGGTCTACTTGATGAGTCTGAGAAAGGAAAACACTAAAACCTGTGGTTTAAATGTAGTACACTGTACCAAATCCTTTTTTAAATTCGAAAAAATGCATCTCTCTCCTGTATAGTGTTTGGCACACTTGTTTTCCAAGAGTGAGATTCAAACTTTTCAAAGCCTTTACATAAGGAACTTGCTTCTTTTTGCTCAAAAAATTCATGAATGGTACAAATCCTTTGATTTAGAGGGAAGCTTTATTTTGTGGAAAATATTAAGAGATTTTACTGTTGATATTTCCACATTAATATACATTATTTATCTCCACAGGGTGGCGAAAAAGAGAAAATTGCAAAGACTTACTGGGTGGCAGGAAGTGGGATTCACTATAATCAACAGCAGCAGGGGACTCTTTGAGGTTGTGTTGCAAGATATATTCAAGATTTTAGCAGAAAGAAAATAATTGCATTTAATATTGTGCTGGTGGGAAATAACATATGTTCAATCTTTTCCAGCTTTTACACTCACATTTAGATTTAGACTCTTGCCCTTTCGATGCAGAGATACTACTCCTTAAAATCTGGATTTATTTTTTAAAATTCTTATTTTTAACCACACTTATGCAGAGAATATCCTGTTATTAGCCAGCTAGATTTTTATGCTACTTGCAAATTTTACTTCAAAAATTTACTAAGGTTTCAGGAACATACTCAGTGGACTAAATAAATAGCTCTATGTTCAATAAGCGAGCTATTGCCAAAACACAGTAAAGTCTCCAGCATTATTTTATTTTAATGTACAACTCAAAGATTATAGGTTTTCTCTGATGTTTGCTTAAAATTTCTTTCTGCTTCAAATCACTACATTTCTTAGAAATTCAGAACTCCTTAAAAATAGATGTAGCTCTGTCTGTGTAAAGAGTAATTAATAAGTTGATGAAATATTTGCAGTTAGCTAATACAAAAAAGCTGACAGTCATATAAAGGTTTTCCACACTTAAAGGGATTTAAAATTTGTGCATACGATAATTGAGCTTCAATCTTAGTTTATAGCTCATAAAAGTTCAGGAAATTAAAAGTAGCTGTCTATTATAAGCTAACTGTGCAGAATTCCTTTATAATCAAACACATACAGAGAGGTATCACCATAGCACATCTCAGTATTGCCCAGTTTGCCCACGAAGCAGAAGAGAAACCAGCACTGGAGAAGTCTGTCCCTTCCTCCCACCTTAAAAAAGACCTAGAAACAATTAATTTAGGCTAGATACCAGGATTTTAGAAACTAAGGCAAGTGAGATGAATTCCAGCTTGCACAGTAACTGCAACTCTTGTCCAGTCTTACTGTTTACCTTTAGTCGTTCCCTGCTTTGTGCTGCTCCAGAATGGGCATTTTGGAGCAGATATTTCCCATGTACCTGTGCACAAGGCTAAAGGAGCAGCCATCATTTGGGCCAGCAGGATCAGCCTGTTCCTTCCCTATGAATTTAGCTGCACGCTCCAGAGAACCATGTAAAATTATTTTTCAGTGAAAATCTGTTGTTATTTTTTTTCCATAACCCTATTGCTTTATTGATTTCCTCTGTAAAAACAAATGGAATTACATGTATAAATGTGTAAAAACACACCATGGGTTTCTGGAATATTGAAGATGCCAGACTTGGACTTCATATTGACAGGGGTTTACAGGTGGCTACCAAGAGACTTAAACTGGGAGTTGTGAGTGGGAGGAGGACGTGGGGGAGAACAATCTTCCATTCAAGAACAGTCTTCTTAAAAGTCATGTCAAGGCTAAACAGGCTGGTTCATTAGTAAAATGTAAGAAATTTATATACATATACTTCACAAGCTGCAATTCCACGGTTACTTCACATGGCTTAATGACTGGCATGTAGTTTTTTTACTTAAAAAAAAAAAAATTACTTTTCTTGCTCCACCCTCACTGCCAGCAGTAACATTACACGGCTCCATGCTCTGCCAGCTGAAGGAACTGCTGTGGTTTTGGGGGGCAAGGAGAGGGGTTCTGCTGTGATTTGGGAAAGTGCAGCTACACAAAAAGTAGTGCTGGCCTCAGGGGAGCAGCAGCAGGGAATGGCTGCAGGTGTGGAGATCAGCTCAGAGAGAAGGTGGAACTGCAGCCTGCGGGGGGGATCCGGTGGCACCATAAACCTACAAAGAATTTGGGTCATCAGAGCCTCACCTGCCAAGCAAGGCTTTCTGTTCTTTCCTTGCCTCAGCACTAACACCCACGGATGTGTGCAGGAGCCTGCTCGTCTGGAAGCTAGCCCCACCAAAGGGAAGAGGGGGAAAAAAAAAAAAAAGAACAACGAAACAAAAAAACTTTTCAGCCAGATCTGCTCCAAGGAGCAATCCACAGAAGGATCAGACAAGGGCCAGTGCCAGCACAGCGCAGAAGGTGGAAACACAGAGCCAGAGCCAACAGAGGAGAGGACAAGGCAGCCCAAACTTAGATCAACTCCAGCTGTGATGGACCCAGAGCCAGAGCCAGCCTGACCACTTAGAAGCTTCCTAAAACCTCTGCACTTTCTCTAAAAACACTGAGATAGAATGGTAAGTACACAGAGTTTAAATTACCACGATACCAGAGAAATAAAATCAGGATTCTTACTTAAACACTGAATGGATCAAGAAGCAAGAAAAAGACCTCATGGTCTTAAAGGTATCCAGCAGAGTTTCTGTAGGGTGTAACAGGCCAGGACAAATCCTTCCTGAGCTACATAGATCACACTTGTGAGTAAATTTCTCCTTTCTAAGCCTTCATTGTGTAGATGAGAAGATAAGGTAGAGGCAGTCTGAGAAGGATTGAAAAAGACTGAAGCCAACAAGAGCAGGAGCTAGCATTTGGGAAATTAATCATGTGGAAGACAGGACATTTTTTCTCAGTGCAAATATCTAAATTGTGCCATCCCACACCCTTAAAATAGGAATATTTTCTTACTTGAGGATATGTAATTTTTTAGAACAAACGGATTTATCTGGCTAACATTTGTAAGGGCAACAACATACACATGATGAAGTGTTGGAAAACTGAATTTATAAGAAAGGAGAAAAATGCTTAGGAGATATGAAGTCCAGAACAAAAAGATTTCTAATATTACACTCAGACTGTAAATAAAGCAGACAAAGTCAAAAATGTTGACTACAGTAACAGCAGCGAGAAAAAAAAAATCTCTGTAAAAGATCAGTTTGGAAATTGCAGAGAAAAGCTGCAGGGAAGCTACAAGGATTGGTGTGTTAATTCCTAAAAGACAATAGGCTATTTGGAAGTACATAAGTAAATAGTTAGTATGGAAGGAAGAGAAAATCTGTCTCTGATTTTGGGGAAAAACACAAAAAAAATTTAGAAAAGTTTATATTGACCATATAGTTGCCAAAAAGGCCCAGAATGAAGAATTCTAGCAGACAACAAGGTGACACGTGGACTGTTCCCAGACACGAATTGATTAGCAGGCAGGTCTTTGAATGTAACTAGGATAAATCAATTTACAGATACTTTTGTATCTGTATATATTTGTAAATTTTGTATTTTGTGCTCCCACTTCCTGTCTTCCGCCGATAATTTAGGAAATTAGTATAAATTATTTGCAAACACGAAAAGAGATGTCCAAAAGTAAACTGGTGTAGTCAAGGTATGTTAAAGGTTAACAGAAACACATTCTGGAGGACAGCAGTGGAGAGCAGTATGGAAAGAGTGTGAAGGATACTTCAAGGGGAAAATGCTCCAAATCAGAGGAATTCAAAGAAGAGAAAAGCAAGGAAGAGTAATTCACATGCAATCAACACATTTGCAGATTTGGAGAATTACTGGATGACAGATTTCTAGAAATAAAAGTTTCTCAGAAATAAAAGTTTCATGTGTGACGTCCTCTGGTCCTATGTACAGTTATTGGGGAGAAGGAAGGTAAGGAACTTGATTTTTAAAGCTTTGTTTACTGGCCTGCCCTGGCTGAGACAATAAAAGCAAAGTTTGGTTAATCCAGTTTGGATGTGTATTGATTTGTTGTTGTTAGCAGCATTGCTCTGCTGTACTTTCTGTGTCCTTGAGCAAGCAGCAAGGAGCCTGGGAGGGGAGAAATGTGTGGCTTGGGGAAGAATAGGATGGCATCCCTGAGGCTGGGAAAATGTAATGTGTGCTTTTGTGACACAGCTACAAAAACACCTGTAAATGCCATGTCTTTCTGCTCAGCTTTATTTATACACATTTGGTAGCAGCCCTCAAAACTGGATTTTTGGTAGTCAAGCAGATCAAGTCAGTTGAACTCCAGCTGCCTGGAGGAGCACAGCTCCAGGATTCAACCACCCTTAGTGGATGGACTTAATGAGATTCAACATCTGATTCATTAGATTCAACGTATTTCCTTAGGGAATTTGTCAGAAATAAGACATTTTTTAACTGTTACCAAAACAAACAAACAAACCCCCCCCCCCCCCAAAAAAAAAAACCAAACCAAAAAATAACGAAGCAGAAGTTTCTTCTTAACGGTAGACATGAATAAGAACATAAGGACAGCAGAATGTATTTCCCATGTACGTTAGTTTAACCTAGAAACTACAACTCTTGTCTAAGCCAGTCTCCACAGAGTGGAGTGCCCAGATTTTGACCAATATTCTCTTTAATCAGTATGTGTCGATATACAACTGTGTGCCTCTAGGGCAGCCTGCAACTGCTGTCGTCAGAGCAGGTGATGCAGGCGATGTCTGGCAATTGTCCCAGGCTGCGTTCAATCCAGCATGCTTCCTCACAGTCCTGCCATCACAACAAATTATGGTATAAACATAGGAAACTTTACAATAATACAATTATGAACTGACCACCCTAGTTTACCAGAGCACATAGCAGTATTCCATAACAGTAACACATTTCTTACCTTAAAAGGTTATTACAAGCAGGCAGAAATCACTGGTCTCCTTTTGGAATGAGCTCATGGTATCAAATGTTCTCTTTATTGAATGTTGGTCACTGGGAAAATTCATGGGTGATCTTTTAAAATCTGCTGCATTGTCACTCATCTCCCATAATACCTTAACAAATATGTCCTTGCCTGATTAGATGTTTTGGTGTCATGAAAAGGAAGTAATAAACCCCCCCCAAAACACAGCGAATTTCAGATCTGCAAATGCATATCAGTACAGCAAATATAAATTGCCATATTTTATTAACTGCCTTATTTTAGTATTATAAAAGCTTTAAAGTAGCTAGCCAACACACCAGGAACCTAGAAACTAAGGCTGTTGGTTTGTTTTTTTTTTTTAAAACAGACTGAAGACATCTCAACTCATCCCAATCTTAGCTCTCCTGTGGGAAGACAGATAAAAGGTTAAATCCTTAGAGAACAAAGAGAAATCCAAAGAAATTCCTCCATCCTAAATTGCCACCAGGATTACAAATCAACTAACTACAATGCAGGAATATGAACTGGGCTGTTTATAGGACAGTGTGCAAATTTAAAACTGCTCTGCACCGAAGGGTTTTTTTAATTCACATTGTCCTGGACTAGAACCTCTTTTCCTGTACAACTATTAAAAGTACCTGTAAGTGTACATACACTCTGCATGTTTCCCAGCAATTACAGATATGAACATTTGAAATTAAGAATTCTAAATTAAATTATAAACAGTCACATACTATATTTTCGTGTCTTTCTTACAATTTTAAAGTTATTTTAGGTATACAGTACTTACCTATTTACACATTGAAAAGTTGTACTTTAAAATGGAAACAGTTATGGTTCCAACCTGCTACTCATAACATACAAAAATAACAGATATACATAATTCCAGTAGGCACTGTAATTTATTCTTTAGCCTTTACCAAGAAAAACATTTTCAAGCAATTTTTTTTGACCAGAAGTTTATGAACTAAAGTTGGAAAGGTGCTTCTATAATCCAAGTAAACAATTTCATTATCAATGACTTTCTCCCTTGCTTCCAAGTATCTGTTGCACACAGAGACTTCATTAAAGCAGATTGCAAAAAAAAATTGCACAACAGTATTTGCCTTTCATGTTGCAGCTTTAATTTACTTCAGTATTTTATCACACACTTCCAAATAAGTAACCTTACATTTAGAATTCCTTACTTTTTTTTCACCACCACCACCAAGAAGACTTTAAAAATAATTGTTATTTTAATATAAATATTAACTTTACTGATAAAAAATTAATTATATTGTTATCCAAAAATAACAAAGCCACCATCAAAGATAAAAATAGCCATTGTCTGCATGTTAATTTAATTACATATGTAAAAGATTGTTATCTCTCTTCAATTGCTGGACTGCTCAACAGTTAGAATTCATTTTTATCAGCCCAACAAAATAAATTCAGTCTCTTTTAGCTGTGATACAAAATAACCAAAGAATAGAAAACCCAACTCACAACTGCATTCCATTCCACCAGGCACTACCCACAGAGAGGAGATGCACAGTAAAAGGCAGATTCTGTCCTGGAAAGTCCAAAGTTTAACAGACAAGAGAAACAGAAGGTGTGAGGAAAGAATGTCATGCCTAAATAAAGGCATGGAATGTGGGGAAAAGAGAAGGTGAGGAAATGGCTATGTGGTCACAGCCGTTACACGACACACACACACATCTGCATTCCTATGGATATCTACATTTACAGATATCGATATAGACACAGATGTACATTTATATGCAGGAAGACACGCGAAGACAAATCCATACATCAAAGATACACGCTGATGATTTTGCTTCCTGGAGAAATACAAACATTTTGAAAACACAGAAAAACACCTTAATTGACCATACTCTTTACCTTGTAATGAGCTGCTAATTAAGACGTAGCAAAATGCACGGTCATAAATTTTACTATAGACTTCTTTCCCAAGGAAAACCTTTGTCCAGCAGATTTCCAATCATACCAACTAAATACCTTTGTTCTAGCTGAATAATAGATGTATCTTTTTGTATAAGTGTCTAACATTCATAATCAGAAAGCAAAAAAACATTCACAGCTTTCTAACAGAAGTGAAATTAGTGTCTATTATAAGAGAAATTAATAGGGCCCAGCATAAAAACAACAACAAAAAAA
>VXAX01004763.1:1083735-1099979 GCA_013399835.1 Leptocoma aspasia
ATTATAAATATAAAAAGTTAAGTTTTTTAAAATTATTTGTAAATAAATATTTTTTATTTTATTAATAAGGGGAAGGGTGGTAATTATAATTTTTTTAAAAAATTAATTATATAAATATTAAATTATTTCGGGGGGGTTTTTTTGGAGTAGCTTAAAGATAGTATAAAATTTTTTTTTGTTTTCAATTTTATTTCTTTTCCTCTCTTTTANACACATCTTTTCCTATGCCAGACTCTGCTCTCTTTCATTGGCTGTTTCTAACCCTAATCCTTGCCTCCGTGACAGAAGACATGAGTTTTGTGGCAGTCAAAGCAAAACTGATCAGTAGTACAAGACTGTTTTAGTTTGAAAGGGGAGTGTTTTACAAAAGTGATGAATATTGGATATGTTTTTGTGAAACACATACGTTAAATAGAGAAAAAATTGAGGAGGATTTTTTTTGTTGTTAGTAGTAAGGTAACATTATTAGTTGGTTTGGTTTTTTTGGGTTGGNACTTAAAGTTTTGAGCCTACCTTACCTTTCTCCTAATACTATCTCACAACAAATTAGCAATTTACTAACACTAAACCCACCACACTCAGTAGTACATTAATTAAAAAAATTCAAAACTAAAAAATTCTAAAGTTAGCAAACCAAACCACAACACAAAATTAGTGTNGTTGGGTGCTCTTTGTTTTGGGTTGGGCTGGGGTTTTTTTTGGAGAGTTTGTTGGTTTTATTGGTTGTTGTATGGGGAGGGAGTATTATAAATATAAAAAGTTAAGTTTTTTAAAATTATTTGTAAATAAATATTTTTTATTTTATTAATAAGGGGAAGGGTGGTAATTATAATTTTTTTAAAAAATTAATTATATAAATATTAAATTATTTCGGGGGGGTTTTTTTGGAGTAGCTTAAAGATAGTATAAAATTTTTTTTTGTTTTCAATTTTATTTCTTTTCCTCTCTTTTATTTATTCTTAATAAACTTTCTTATATTTTACTTAAAGTTTTGAGCCTACCTTACCTTTCTCCTAATACTATCTCACAACAAATTAGCAATTTACTAACACTAAACCCACCACACTCAGTAGTACATTAATTAAAAAAATTCAAAACTAAAAAATTCTAAAGTTAGCAAACCAAACCACAACACAAAATTAGTGTTTCTACCCAATTTCAAACCAAAACTAACAAAAAGATGTATGCTCAGACAAGGTCAAAACGCTCAAGGAAACTGGGAAATCAAAGCCCACTCCAAGATCCAGCACCACCCTTCAACGCGACTTCAAATCTCCCCTTGGTGCTGTAATCTCTGTCCAGCGTCTCTGTCCCTCGAACACACACAGGTGTCACCATTAGAGCCACCAAGCTGCTGCTGAGGCCACAAAGTGATAGTTTGAAATAAAGGCAGGACTGTTTAGCAGAGAAGCTAAACAAGATAAGAGATGCTTCCTGCTGAGCTCCGCAGAGGTGTACCAGCGCTGTGAAAACCCTGAAAGAGTTCTGCACCTGCTTGAATTCAGAACAACCCTCCAGCAAAAGGTAAGATTAGCTGTAACCTATCCTTTTATTTCTGCTCTATTTCTGCAAGCATACTTGCCCACCATTTTACTTTAACTGTCCCCAAATTTTATGTTTTGTTGTTTTGTCCAGCAGAGATTTTGTCATTCTTATTGTTGCCCAAGAACACCAGCCAGAACAATAAACATCTCCAAATAAGTTCCCCTTACACAGCCTTGGACATGATAAAAACTTACCTGCTAAAGTCTGATCACACATGAATTGTGTTCAAACTTTTTCAGTCCTTAAAACAGAAAGTTTTCATTTATCCTGACAGAAACATGAGGAAATATAGATCTAAAACTTTATTAAAAAAAAAGACACATCACTTAAATACAGCACTAAATGTTGTATTTCACAGTGACAGTCAAGGGGAACACTCTGAATGCTCATTTAAAACAGAAAGCATAGATGAAATATATACTTGAAATACAATGCATAGATTTGTCAAACAGAAGGAATATTGTAACAGCAGATCCAGGGCTGTTCCTTTTTTACTTTCACTAGTCCACAGTTCTCCTGATTTGCATTAACAAGACTGCTGCCACTGGTAAGTCTCTTTGCATTTGACATGAAAATTAACAGAAGACTAATTTTAGGAATATCATAAACATCCTTCTAGAAGTATATGACAGGTTTTTTTCAATATGCAAAACCTTTTCCTCCTGAATACCAAGAAGAAAATAGACATTCATTATCTAAGTTCCTATTTAAAAGTATAGCTACACCACATTTCTCAGTTTTAGGACAGCTGGCCATCAATAGGGAAAAGAGGGCTGAAATTGTTAAAATAATTGACAAGACGCTGTGCAGACTCCCAAAGGCTTTCTGGAATGGGTGTCTCGTAAATCAAATATTAGAACATTTCCCTGGGTTTATAACATGTTTGATATAGTCCAATGACTTGTTTGTTACAGTAATTTTCCTTTTCTTCTGTTCTCATGTTCCTTTTTTCTTTTTGGTACACATTTGTGTCTATTCCCTTTTTTTTAATGCAGAATATGTGCGAAGAGCTGCCTGAGAAACACTTCATGGTAAGAGATTGCCCAATAAACACTGTTTTAATGTCCCAGATTAAGTTACACAATTCACAAAGCACCCAAATAAATGGTTATTGCATTGAAGCATTCAGCACCTTTAACACTGTCCACAGCAAACCCAAGTTGTTTGAACAGTTGAAAATGCAGAGAGCAACCTATATTGTCCCATTTCAAACACAACTGCTTAAGCAGCATGTCTTCACTGAGGTTTCCAGCCTCACTAAGCAGAGATTCCTGGAAGACATCACTTTTTTGGAAGAGCAGCATTGCCCTTTACGAAATGTTTTTCAAATCCCAACACTCAGTGGAACCACATTGTACCTTTAAAGGTAACTACAGGCACCTTTCAAAAATATTAAAACACATCTTGTACCAGCCCACTGAGTGCTGCCAATAAACCACTGCTGTGCCTGCACATGCTCTGTGCTACAGAGAAACAGAGAGACCAAACAAGGACTTGATTTGCCCCACGCACAAAAACCATCTGTCTCGTAACTGTAAGGAAAACTCTGACTTCTCAAGTCCCTGTGCCTTCACCACTTGACCGACATAGACACCCACACACACTCCTTAGTAATTATTTCCTGAGAAATAAACGTGGCATAGCTGCAAAGCTGTAGCATAGATAGACTGAAATAATTCTTCAGCTGCTTGTGCTTGCAGATACAAACAGTACACAGCTCATAATCCACCTGCAGTTTTCAGAAGGTTTTGATGTCAACGCTGTTCAAACACATCCTCTAAAATGTTGAGTCTATAATCCCTCAATATGTGTCAGATAAAGGATTTCTTATTGATTTGAGGTCAGGATTTCAACATAATGAAACTCATGCAAACTTAAGGCTTTTTATGTTGTTTCTTTTCCTTTGTCTAGCTACTCCCTTTCCACTTTTAAACACGCAACCTGTGATCCACGAGACTTAGGAAAAAACCCAGAACTGTTTTCCTTGTAATTCAGTACATCCAGATAAAACCATGCTAGAAGGTTATTATTGATGCCTTGTTTGCTCACGCTATACTCACAATCTATTATATGTAATCCCTGGATATTCTGAAGAATCATTGCTAGAATTAAAGAACCTTTGTTTGAACTTAAAGTTTTGGTGAGTGAAAGGCATCTGCTAATAGAAGACAAGCTTGGGAAAAACCTGCAGAAAACTGTGTTTCCCTACTGCTACTAGTTTTGCAAACTAGCCACAAAAAGAGCATCCAGCCTCAACAAATTGGTTCAGGTGCCTAAGGTTAATATTCAGAATGTTTTCCTAGGACATATCTCGCACTCCTTAACACATCCAGTGTTGCATCATTAACTCATTAAGTTTATTTAAAAACCCATCTCCCTATTTGCGTGATAGGCTGCAGCTAACAGTCTGTTTTGTAAACTGAGCAAGTTTATTCTTGGTCTGTGTTCATGCAATGCTGAAGATTTGTCTACATACAAAAGTTATGCCTAATTACACTGATTTGATTTAATCAGCTCAAGCCCTGTGCTGTGATGAGATCACAAGGTTGCTTTCTACATGTGAAGTTCCTCGTTGGGGAAGATGGACACGACACTTCTACACTACTGAAGTTACATCCACATGCTGGCTACACCTGCACAATTACTTAAATAAAACATAAAGTGCACAGCCAAAGCCTTCACACTGCTCTAGAACCTGTGTTTCAAACCTCAGACACATCTATGAATACATGGCCCTTAGAAATTTTGGTAAGAGATTTTACCAGGAAGTAAAATACTCTCTTTTTTGGATGTGTATTTTTTGAGAGCTGATGCAAACTTGCACATGTAATAGTCAGTTTCTGGTCTGAGTTCTGGCAAAACCAACTTCCTGAGCTTCTGTGGCATCGCAATAGTTGAGAAGGTGTTGCAGTTTTCACTGTGAGCAACCTCTAACTTTAAATAGCATTCAGGATGCATTTCTCTTTGTTGCTTAGTAAACTGAAAAACTGAAGTGGCGAAGTCACCTGAGCCGACACAACCTACTAAATGTTTGAAATTTTAAAAAGTGCTGAAAATGTTTCAGAATTTCTTTCAACTTAGGATGAGATTCTTTTCAATAGATTGCAAAATGAAATGGCTCTTTGTTACATGGTAGCACTGAACTATAAAACAGTGTGAAATATCAATAATCTTAAATTTTATTAATGGAAATACCTAATAAGAATCTTAATCATTGTTATTTTTATAATTGAGCAGGAATCTCTATTCTAGGGCACTAGGAACTGAGGAAAAAGAGCATTTAAGTATTGCAAAGCCCTAGAACATGTAGCTTTAATAACGGAATTTCAATGGCTATGTTTTAATAAACAGATTGTTCTGTAAGCAGTGGAAATGTTCATAGTGTGGCTTGTGCTGCAAAGCAATCCTCTACTTCAGTGGTATAAAAACATTATTAACTCCGTGGATATGATGACAGAAACATTTTAATTTTAACATTTTAAATGCCAGCAGGCTGTAAAAGCAGTATGTTACAGACTCTTGGATTACTGGGGACAAGGTTATGGAACACCCCATACAAGTTTTCAGCGCACAAATTTGCATGTGGAAATTTTTAGGTATAATATTCTTTCCTCACACCACTCCTGTAGATTCGTAGAGATAAAAACACAACAAAAAGTAAGAGTTTTATATACATATACGTATATATGCAAATCACAGCCTGCATGAAGAAGACTATGTGCTGTTACTCATGTATTATATAAAGATTATAGATGCATATTCCCTTATGAATTAAATATCTTATGAAATTCAGTGTAAGATAATGAAAATACAGATGGAGTGTTTAGGCTTCTCACTCAAATTACTGTTACGGGCCGTAAAGCAAGAATAGTCTGAAATGGCCAAACCTGTCTACAACAGACACAGCTTCTTTAGCTGGAAAGATGAAAGATACACACAGCCCAAAAACTTTCATGCCATAAATCACTCCAGAAATAACGATGGATTTATAGCTCCCTCTCAACGGTGCAGACAAGCACTACTCTGATCCAAACCCCCGGGATCAGGCAGGTGGCCTGATGCACCCTCACCCCAGACCATTTGGATCCACCCAAGCATCAGCACTGAAAGTTATTAGCAAGGCATAAAGCATTTGGAACTGCAGCATATTTACTATTGTTCGTGTCTGAAATGCTGGTTTGAATATTTGGTGACTTTCTAAGGTTTTATTGGGGCACATTTGTTGGTTATTAAATCTCTCCCCACCCAGTTGCTCTATAGAACAACACTGGACTCTCTTGAAGGCTTGGGTGGCCCAACAGTCTGTGGCTGCTCTCGGACTTCCCTTCCTAGATATATTTACCTTACTCCTACCATTTCATATGGAATTATTTGTTGGTTTCAGTGCCATTCCTTCCTCTGAGGCTGCACTTTCATCTCACTGAATTTTTATCTTTTGGATTCGTTTCACATCTTCAAGGGGTAAAGAAATCGAGGAAATTATTCCAAATGTAATTTCCTATGCTTCCATCTCTTTGTGATTAGCAGACACGTTCTGAAAAGCACAATGGTGGATTCCTTCATAACGATTTCTCTGCAGATCTCACAAATAAGCAACAAAAAAAAATCTCAGCTAATATGGGATTTCAGCTTAGATGGTCACAAATTAACCAGAGAAGGGTATATGTTAGTTTAAACAAATTACTCACATTTTCCATTTTTGGTCTATAGCATAAGAAATTAGATAGTTAATTTTAAATGCAAAACTTTGTACAGCGTGCAAATCATGTCTGTGTGTCAAACTGAAATAACAAACCTAATGAGGAATGTTAAAAAAGCAAGACCTATTAGTTTAAAGATACATGGAAGCAGCCAAAGATGACAAACATGCATAAAATTCAAAACATGATGGAAAAAGGAACAGGCACTGAACCACATAAATCAGTGTTTTGAATTCTATTTCTCTGTGGGTATAATTGTACCTTAGTTTCTTATAATGATTTATTGAGGTAAATAGTCTGTATGGTTTAACAGCTACAGCTTCAAAGTGTCAGGCACAGACTCTCCTTTATTCATGAGGCAGCTGAGTATTGGGATGTGAATCAGCTTCTGTATTCTGGGACTTGGCAAAGTTTGTTTTTAAGGTCCTTATAAAGGATTCATGTTGATGCAGCTATTCAAATGTGAAAAACACTGTGCCGTAATGGATGAAATAGAAAAGCTTTACAGTAATTCTGGAGGAAAAAAGTAAAAACACTGAAATAAACCATTCAGAATTACCTTCAGGAAAAAATAGAGACATCCCACAGTTAATTTTAATACATTATATCGTTAGGGGGAACACAGGAAAAAGCTAATTTCTTGATGAAGCACAAAAGTGTGATGGGATTCCAGAGTTTACTTCTAAGTCAAAATAAAATAAAGTACAAGAAAGAAATGGTAGAAGTTTAAGCTGTGACATTCGCATTTTGGCTTGATTGCCAAACCACACGTTCTATTGCTCTCAGACCAGGATAAACCAACCATTAACTAATCAAAAGAATCATTATCCATGCAAGCTATGATGGCATTTTAACAGTTCTTAATCTATTAATAAGAAAGAATAATTTGCAAAATATATTCCCTCTTCTGTTTACATTCACAGGGCCATTCTTAGCAGAAATTATACGTAGGCTCCCATGGTGTAGAAACCCTGTGAAAGCCATGAAAATTCACTAAGCTTCCTCACGTCCCGTGCCAAGATATCCAGCAGGAACTTTGGTGGTTGCCAAGAAACACGTGTGCCTCAGATACAGAAGCTCTGCGTGTACCGGTATTTCAACATTCCTGGAGAGAAATGTGACCCCTTGATGCATACACTGGTTTGCTGGCATGCTCACATTCCTCCCCATCTGTCAGAGTGGCATGCTGCCTTCTCACAAGGTGGGATGCCAGTTCTGGAGCACAGGTGCCAACCAAATATAGGTTCGGACTAATACTCTGCAAAATGTGGCAAATGACATTTCACCTGCAAGAGGACCGTCCTGCCTGTGGGCCCATGCCAAATTAGGATTGCATGCTTCATTAGCAAAGGGGGTCATCAGCTGAAAATCACAGGCAGAACCAGAAATGCTGGCTTTCTGGATAACATCTCCTAGCTGAGAGCCTGCAGCACCGAGGTTTAATTTACAATACGCCAAATTTTCCTAACATTGCAGCCATACAGCCCTTTGGAGCAAGATGCAGCAGACCATGGACAGAGATCTGTTGAATTCATCCTCCCAGACTCATTTCTGACAAATTTCAGGATTCTTAAAAAAGACACATGAATTAACAGTGGGGGAAAAGCATAAATAAAGATTTGTGTTTCTTCTAAGGGGGTTTCTAGCACCACAAACAAAACCATCTTCATTATGACTGTCAAAGAAAACCAAACTAAAACTATTTTCAGCCAAATTGCTCATATAATTCTGAAATTCTTAAAGTCTCTAAAATACTTTTATAAAGATTGACATACAATATAAAAAGTTGTTCGTTTCTAGTTTGAGAATTTATGAACACATGAAAGTCATGAACAGCCATTATACAAAAATCATTCAACATGCAAGGACAACACTGGATAACATTAAATGGTATTTCAATATCCTCAGAATGAAGTACAGTTTGAACCCTTTCATTAATAAAAATATTCCCCACTATATTAATCTAACAAGAAAAATTAAATATTCAGTTGATCAATAAACAGAATAGCCACAAAGTAGTGTTGGTTTTGCCTTCAAATTAGCACAGCCTACTTCATTTATACATGTACAAAAGAAAAATGAAGCATTGCTAGTCTGAAAAAATTACCAGCTTTCAGGAAACAATTCACTATCCTTTCTTTGGTAATTTACTATGATTTCTGTAATTTATTTATCAGGATGTACCTGATATATCATCAGCTTTAGGTGGTTTTGTTAAACTGGCTATGCAAAAAGGAGTCATATTATGCATAATTCTGCATTATTTAGGCTATTCAGAGGGCACACCACTGCTATTCCCAAATGACAAACTCAGAGCTATTAATTCTTACAAGCACAAAATTATAACTCAATACACTGAATTCTATAATTACAATTCAATACACTATGATGCAAAGTCCTGCCTCTGAGATGGAATAACCCCATGCAACAGTACAGGCTGGGGGCCAACTGGCTAGAAAGCCTGTTTGCAGGGAAAAAAACTGGAGGTCCCTGTGGACAAACTGATCATGAGCCAGCAGAGTGCCCTGGCAGCAAAGGCAGCCAGCAGCATCCCAGGCTGTTTTAAGAGAAGCACTGCCGGCAGATTGAGGGACCTGGTAATTTCCCTCCTCCTGGCATTTGAGAGACTGCACCAGGAGCAATGGTCCAGCTCTGGTCTTCCCAGAACAAGGCAGGTACTGAAACAGTGAAGCAAGACAACTGGGAGGCTGCAGGGTGATGTACAGGATGGACAAGAAGCTGAGGGAGCTGGGCTTGCACAGCCTGGGGAAGAGCAGCTGAAGGTGAGAGATTATTGCTGCCTGCAACAGCCTGACAGGAGGGTGTAGGGAAGATGGAACAAGGCTCCTTGCAGAGGTGCACAGGGACATGACAAGAGGCAATGGACACAAGCTGAACTACCCCAATCCAATAGAAGGAAGAAAGAATTACCTTGAGTGTGGTCAAACACTGGGCTAGGCTGCTAAGAAACACTGTGGCATCAGCATCCTTGGGCAGAGTCCAGCTTGACTGGAGATGGCCCTGTGTAACCTGCTCTAATTGGACCTGCACCGAGCAAGAGGTAGGACTGGATGGCCCCCGGGGGGTGCCTTCCCATCTATTCCCACATTTCTGTGAAATACGCGCTAGGATTTTGCACGATACACACGGCAGTTTTAACAACGCACAGGAACATGTCAGAGCATCGCGCTCCAGGCAGTCACTAAACTATTCAGGGACAGCAGCCAGCCTTACATTTGCTTTTCTTGTCTATTCCTTCAGACAAAGTCTTCAGTCTTTTGTACAGAACTTATTTCTAGTAAATTAACAGCATTAGACGTGGCGTTTATACTACGCCTTCCCACTTTGGATCCCAAACGCTTTAGAAATAATGCGTTACTTAACACAGAAACAGGCTCCTGTTATGCCCCCAGCAAAACAGGGAAGGTGGCATAAAGTCAGTAGAACAGCATATTTTTCTTCCTGGCACACTGTGCCTGTACATCACAAACGCTATCCAAATGTAAAGGAGATTGTCCTGCCCACAGTTCCATGACAGCCTCAGGCCTGTCATAAATACCACCATATTCAGTGGGCATGCTCTTTCATGCCTAGGTTAATTTATTTAAAATTTATTATTTCAGATTAATAAAAATATCCTGATGCTTGGGCTGCAAATTTCCACACTCAAAGTCAAAATGTACATAAACTGCTACCGTATTGCACCTGCAACTTACTGTCATTTGTTATTAGAGTATGAATATCAAAATGGTAAAGTCTCCTTTAGTACAGGCAGAGTGTACAATAGGTTCTTGGCAATGCTGCCATATAGTTATAGTTTATTAATAGAGTGTAGATCTTGAAAAGATCACTACATTAATTTTAAAGGCTTGATGTAAGAAATAAGATGTTGGTGTTAAACAGGTAAAAGAGAGTAATGAATTTCCCTTTTATTTTTGTGCTTCTTGCAGCCACTCAAAGCCAATAGGTTGTGACCGAAATGCAATTAATAACCCATGAGCCTAGTACAGGGATAAAGCAAATATGTAGTTGTACGTCTTTTGTAGAGTAGAGATCTTCCAGTAGCTAAGAGGAGCAAAAATCAGCATTGCCAAGGAGACACTCTGCCTGTGTTTTAAGGGACACAAATCACAGAACACATCCAACCTGGCTAAATAAAAGGTGTAATGAGTAATACGCATTTTAAACAGATACTGTCAGGACACAAATTAATGAAACCATTTTTGCAGCAGGAAAAATCTTTCTGATGCAGTGGCAGCAGACAGTGTTGTGATGTAGCTCTACCAGGCAGGTGCAGACATTGACAGGAAAAATCATCTTCTGCAGTCGTCTAAGGTTATTTGGACACTGGGTACATATGAAAAGTCTGTGTGCTCTACTGATGATGAAAGTTGAGGAGAAACATTTCTTTTCAAAAAGGACCCTGGCTTGGGAGCTGTGCAGATACATCAGAGCTTTAGCACACCTGTTTTTTTCACACCTTTAAAATATTTCTCTAAGGATCAAGTGAAACCAGCAGGATAAAGATACCTGGTGCTATTTTTTGCTCCTTTCCACCGACCATTTCCACAAAGGTTACTGAAGTCCCTAGGGAGGAGAAACCACTACAATCATACAGGGTTAGGAAGAAGAACACACAGAGTCACAGTTTTTCCCACAGCACTTATATTTCCTTCTAATTTCTCTTTGTTCATCCAATAAAAGACTCAAAGCTGTTAGGGACAGAAACAGTTATATGAAAAGACAAATTCTGTTTACAGACTATTTTCAGCAGACTTCAAAGACTTTGGCTTACACAGCACTGTGAGACTCAAAAAAGGACAGTGTTAATTTTTTGTTCAATCTTTTCCAGCAGAGTGTTACTCACTAGAGTATGTTAAGCAGTGGTTTGTCCACACCATCTTCAAATTACTCATAAGATAAATTCACCAAGACAAACAGATAAAAATGTTAAGATTCTCTTTTCCCTAAAGTATTCTGATTTACTACAGATAGATGAAACAGATGAAAGGAAACAGAAGATACACCCAAGGAAGGATCTACAGAGTTTTCACTCTAAACAAACACAATTCATTTTGATAATACTGAAGACTTTCTCCTCATTCAGACTCAAAGTAGAATAATTGAACTTGGCAGGTACTTTCTGTGAAATGTCTTGTCTTTATTGGGGCTTTTATCTGCTAGCAAGCACAAAAAGAAAAAGAAGGCAAGAAGTGAGATATATAAAGCTGTATCTCCATTGCAATAAAAATGACTTTTAGTCAGGTTTGGTACTCTAGCGCTGTACCCTGTACAGTGGTAAGTGAAGAGGCCTGGTCAGTTTAATACAATGTAAGTCAGTTTAATACATTGTAAAAATACAATGGAAAATCTTAAGAAAGCAAACCACTGTATTTCCTTATTTTGGGGTAGCTGGTTCACATCAACTCCAAGTAGGAGTGACATTGTTGGCCTTGCCTGGCTACACTGATATAAAAACTACCTGGGAATTGTTTGCACTAGGACTGTACCAAAACAAAGCTTCTTAACATACCTTTTATGGTGTTTAAAAATGGGAATTTTAAAAAAGTCTTTGTAGAAGCCTAATGCATGCAGGGTTACTAGAAGCCTGCACAGAGCTAGGTTCATGGACACAACCTCTCCATTCTTGGTTTTCTTCCTTTGTTAAACCGGGGCAACAATTCTTCTTTTCTTTTTTTTTTTTTTTTTGGTAGTGAATAATGGCCTTTTCTGCTAGTCCAGAAATAAAAGTAAGTGAAGATAGTCTTCGTATTGATGTGCTGTCTGTCTTGTTTATGACAGAAACTATTTTGGTTTTAGATGGGAAGTGTTCTAAAAAAGCTTTTACAACAGGTTCAGAAATATAAAAGCCATTTCGGGATGAGGACCTCTCAATCCTTTATTTTGTTAGTCCTTGAAAGGGCTTTTTAAATGTTAACAGCTACGACTGCCTTCTCTCAACTGCTGCTCCCTTCTCAGCAATCCTTCTGTTGACATCTCTTTGTTTGCTCTTAGTCTGTCTCTCCTTCTTCCCAACCCCTTAAAAGAAAACCTAACAAGAGGTTGGAATTGAACTTTTGGCAGACATAGAGCCACTAAAACACATTGAATAAGTTTGTTGGGCAAGTCAGATTTCAGTAAAAGAGTTTCTTTCCTCACTCTCAGTGATACACAGAATATTTTCCCCTCTTCCCTGTGGCACCCTCCATATACTGCAGTGACAGCTACTAAGCAAAGCTGCTCAGAAAACAGGAGGCATTTTCAGCTTAAATAGGTTGAAAGAGATTAAAAGGTAGGGTAATGTCGTGTTTCTATTTGATATGAAATAAAACTTTTTGTCTAAAAAAATGTAATTTAAACTGTGCAATTAAAGTAGGTGTATGTGTACATGTTTGGGTTTTTTCCAAGCTAAAAAAAAAGCATTCATTTCCTTGTTAAGCTTTCTTACAGACAGGTACTGGCAGCATTCCCTGCCTCATGGTGATAGCTACTTTGAGTATCAGAAGTTCATTAGTAACAATTAAATATTCTACAGCACTTGAGAAGAGGTTGATCCTGTTTTATAAGCCAATGTCAGTGAGCATATTATAAATTACAGTAGTCCAATTACTCTACAGCTAATATTTAGCACTTACACTTTGCTTTGAACACACAGTCTGCAACTGATAATTAATTCTTAATGCTGGCATGCAGATATATTATCCCAATTTCACAGATAAGGCAGAAAAGCGAGATAATTTGCCAAAAGCCACTTAGTCTTGAGGGAAGTCAGGACTAACCAGGGGAAGATTCAACCCTGTATCCATGCCTTCCAAGCCAGGGCTGACCACTATCTTGGCCACTCTGTGACAGTTTTATTATTGCTTAGTCAATCTCTGCATGGCAAAGACATCCTTATCACATTGTACTATGAGAAATTATTTTGGCTGTCAGATCTGGTTCTACTTTAATCTACCCTACTTCTACAGAAAAAGCTAAAAACCAATTAAATAAAAAATAATTGTGAAGAATTTATTTCAGGATTTTCACTCATGAAACTTCTTCCACAAGATCTAGTTAGGCCTCAACTTTCCCACCCCCATCCCTTTCCATGAAAGAAAATGAGGTCTTGTTATTTCAGCGAGTATCATTTCAGCAAGTTTCAGTTCATTTCACTGCACTTCGCCTTGTGCCGTCCCATCCAATTGTTTTCACCTCATTTCAGAATTTCCTTTTTTTTTTTTTTCCTTGACAAGGTTCTGTCAGCCTGAAAGTTTTTAAAATGCAGACTTTAAAAACTGAAAGTTTTTAAATGCAGACTTCTGAGCTTCAAAATGGAAGCTCCTCATTCAAGTGATTCTTCTGGCATGTCCTGAAAGTTTTTAAAATGCAGACTTCTGAGCTTCAAAATGGAAGCTCCTCATTCAAGTGATTCTTCTGGCATGTCCTGTAACAGAGCTGGTGTTCACCGACCCTGCACCTATTGCTGTGGTCTGTTCATTAACAAAGGACTCTTGACAATAATATCAGAAGGCTAAACATGATTTATTAACATGACTCCATAACTCAGAGGATTTGGGCTGTTATCTGCCCAGCACGGAGCATCTGAAGCTCCTGCCCTGAGCTTCGTCCAAGGAATGCCAGAATAGCTCACACAATCAGAGATGACAACTTTTCACCTCATAGGCTGAAAGAGAGAACCTCTAGCTCTCATTATCAGGAGACAGACAGAGAAATTCAAATGTCCTTGAAACACACATCAGAGATTTGTTTACAGAAACTTCTACAGAGTAAAAGACAGTAAAAGATGCTTTCCCATGGGAAGATTTTCCTGCAGGCTTGCACACAGAGAAATTTATAATATGTTCTTGCAACATGCACCCACACGGGTGGTTCCCATCCACAGACTGCTGGAAAGTCTAAGGGGATAATTGTACATGACAGCAAATAATTCTGTTACCTTACTTCAGCCCATCTCACTCTTACCTCATTGCCATTGTTTTGTTTGTATTCCAGAACAGCCTCAGAGATTGGAGAAGACATGTTTCTTCTTAGAAACTCTGTGTCCCTTGTTCTGAGAATAATGCCATTTCTCTGCTGCTCAAAAGAATACAGCAAATGTAACACTGAATCCCAGCACGGCAGGATTTTCAGAACTCCTTTCTTATCATTTATTAGTGTTACTGGAATTATATAAAGCTCCTGAGTCACACATCCTCAGACTTATCTGTAATATCTGCAGGAAGATAAGCAAAACCTTTACATAACCATCCTGCTACTGAGAGAATCCACATTTTTGTTAGTATTCAGATGGCTCCATTTTTAAGTGATCCCCTAGCTGCCATCTAATGTTTAGGATGTCTTTTTTTGCTAAAAAAAAGGCATCCTAAACATTTTCCTCTGCAAAACCAGAGCATTTTAAACAAGGGAGCAATAAGCTAAGGGAGAAAAAAAGGTTGTAAAAGCCTCTCACTAAAATATCTATTTTACACTTTGAATCACTATTCAAAATGTAAACAAAACTAACAAACCATCAGTCGGACACATAAACATTAGTTCATTTCAGTTGTCCCAAAGAAGATTTGAACTTAACAATAAGCCACAACTAAGACACAATTACAATAGCTGATTTGAGCAGTCTTATTTTTTACACCTTTTTTCCCAAAGACAAATCTTCTCTGTTTGTCCCACAAGGGAAACATAGCCACAAAGTTAGAATTTCACACTTGTTTTTTATTGAGATACAGGTCTTTAAGCATAATAGTACAGAAACACTAACAACAGCTTAACTTAAAAAAAATAGAAAAATACCGTTTCACTGGTATTAGATTACCACAATTCTTATTAAGTTAAACAGACTAAAAAGGCTGCTAGAAACTACTAAAAAACCGAGTTTTTAATTTATAAAGTAATGTCATTTTCAGGTGGTTTTTTTTTTTTTGTAATTTTACTCCTCTTATTAGAAATAATATTTAAATGCTAAAATTTAAATTAATCCATTACTGCGGTCTCTATATAATACTCTGTACATTTATATAAATGAAACTAGGTTAAAAATGCAAATATATGATTCTCTCAAATTAATTATCGTTTCTGCTCTTTTATCATTGTTAAACAAGAACCACAGAAGCTGTAGAAAGCAAATGTAACAACTGTGCCTTTCTGATGGGTTTTGCACACTCAAGCATAGCAGTAATGCAAACATGAAATAACACATCAATATCCTAGTGCTCTTGTGTATAAATAGCCGTTGAAAATAATTATATTTTACATATCACATCATATTTCATACCACATATCGTATCATAACCATAGTTTGGGTTGGAATGGACCTAATCCGTTCAAAAAAAGATCTAATTAAGACTCTAGTTCTTTGGCCAAAAAAAAAACCAAAACAAAACAACAAAAAAAATTGCAATCGTTTGTTTTAAACGTCTCCAGAAAGGGAGATTCCCCGGGCAGCCTGTTCCAGTGCTCTGCCACCCCCAGCGTAAGGAAATTTTTGCTCATGTTGAAGGGGAACTTCTTGTTTATGGCCATCGCTCCTCATCTCGTACCACCGTGAAGAGTCTGGCAGCACCTTCTCGGCACCCGCCTTAGAGACACTGGCACACACCAATAAATTTGGGGGCAGCGCCTCAATTTGTGCTCGGCACCCGTGTGGGGGTGAGGGAACACCCGCGGCGGCAACAGCCGGAGGCACTGAGGGCTCAAGAGAACGCCCGGAGCTCCGCGCACCGAGCAGCAGCACCGGCGGGCACTGCGGGCAGGCTCCCCACCCTGCCATCCCCGCTCCCGAGCGCCGGGAAGCGCCGGGAAGCGCCGGNGGGCGCAGTGAGCGTGTGCTCCCGCAGGGCTCCAGCAGCTGGGAGGCGGCGGACCTCGGCAACGAGGAGCGGAAGCAGAAGTTCCTGCGGCTGATGGGCGCCGCGAAGGTGAGGCCGCCGCGCTGCCCATCGCCCCCGGCCGGGGCGGGCACGGGGAGCGGGGCCGCGGGGTTCTGCGGGGCGATCTGAGCCG
>VXAX01004763.1:1102942-1118291 GCA_013399835.1 Leptocoma aspasia
AGCTGAAAAGGTCTGCAAGGTCATCTTGGCAATCAGCAATAATTGGATGACTTGTAGGACCATGGTAACTCCTTATCATGCTTTCTTGGGAAGTCAGAGTACATGGCACCAAGCTGTGAGAGCTGAGAGAAGCCTCGATAAAGCCTTGTGGAACAGCAGCTGTCAGCATTCCAGAAAACTTTCCCTCATCTTCCAGAAAGCTTTCCCTGATGTGCTCCACTGATCATTTTTCACGTGGTGGAGAATGATCTATGGACCAAAACAAGCCTGAGGATTGTTTCCAGGTGCTGCTGATGTTAGCTGACAGAGACTGAGAATCACTCCATACCTGAATTTCTAGAAAGGAAGTGATGCTTCTCCTTGAAGTCATAAAGAATCAGTACTTGTTTGTTAATAGCAAGAAGTTAAAATGTTGGGGTTTTAACACTTTGTCTAACATACAGTTCTTGTCCTTTCACAATAACATACAGCTCTAACTTCCAAATGAGGAGATGTGGATTTGCAATACAACCTTTCAGCTTCACAGAGATACAAATTAAAAGCTAGTGTTGTGGGCCTCCTGGGGAGAATTAGAGATTCCTACCTTTTCCAAGTACATAGGATCCTCAACTATTTTAGACCACTTCCTCATGTAAATGAAGGGGCTATAGGAGTAGCTCATGCAAAATTAGTTTTTGTGCTAATTCCTAAGGAAGAGCAGAGCTGTAGTAACTGCTCCTTGTAATTCTGGATGCATGAAACAGTTTCAGATACAGCTCCATAAACAAGAGTGGTGCTATTGTCCCAGGGTGTGATGCTACATCTGAGGGGTGATTTAATCCCGTGTTACCTAGTGAAGGTCACAAAGTTTCTCCTTGCTGGGGCATGTTGCAGTATTGGCTGGAAGCACAGAGAACTGATTACACTTACCTTGTTCTGTAGAACATAACACTGCATAGTGCAGCTCTGGAATGCATCGGGTCTCAGGAGCTTCCCAGCCCTCTTTGTCTCAAAGCCATCCTGCTTGCACTCGTGGTACCGTTGCTTTCAAGCCTGATGGTTTGGGTGCTGGATCCTAGTTCAGAGTGGTTACATTTAAACTTCTTGCCTTTGAAAATGTGACTTCCTGTAATTTGGTGTCTTTGTTAATTTGAATGAACCATAACCAAAGTACCCTGGACAATGCAGGGGAAGAAGACAAGAAGATGAACGAGGAGTTGGAGTCTCAGTACCAGCAGAGCATGGACAGCACCATGTCGGGGCGGAACCGGCGCCACTGCGGGCTTGGCTTCAGTGAGGTACTGCCTTCATTCCCAGAACGGCTTGGCTTTCCCTTCACCAGGACAAGGTGCTGCTGGGTTTGAAAATCCAAGCAGACTTCCATGGGCTGGGTTCAAGGACAAACTTAGTGCAGCCACTCGACTGCTGTTTGTGTACACTGTGGTGGCCATTTAGGTGCTCATAAATGACTGATGCTTCTCGTTGTTCTGACAAGTGGGAAGACATGCCTTAATGCTCCAGAGCAGTCAAGACTGATTAGGACACAAAGTGACAAATGTATTAAATCAGGGTGTTGCTGAGGAGTACACAAGTAGGCAGGATAACCATCTGCGTTGTTGTTAGCAGTATCGTTGGATTACTTCAGCATTCCTCATGCTGCAGTTTGCTAAGTGTCCTTTCAGAGATCAGTCACAAATGTGAATTCTTGATGGTCTAGCCTTTAGTTGCATTGTGTCACGCTCTGTGACAAATATTCCAGTGTCAGTACTGGAATTACTGAACTGATGTGATCTGGAACTCCAGACTCATTGAACGGTGTCTTTAGGATTTCTGCTGTAACTAAATAAACCAGTGGCTGATGAATCCATGCATGTCACAGCTGGCATGGTTAACCACTTCAGGGAGTTGCTTTCTGTCTAATAATGCATGTCTTTTAGTGCCAAAATGAAAGGAGCCATTAAGTGAAACAATCTCACTGGGAAATTTTAAAGGCTGCAGTGGAGTTGCCAGGAAATAATATTTTATCTCTCTCATAATCTGAACTTACAGTTTCAGGAAGATGAACAAGAAGAGGAGGCAGCTGGACACTCCTCTGATGAGAGTTCAGAGGATTCTGAAAGTGGCTCTGATTCGGAGCAAGAGGAGTCTGCAGAGGAGCTACAAGCTACTGAAAAACATGATGAAGCTGAGGTTCCAGAAAACAAAAAAGAAGCAAAAAGCAACTATAAAATGATGTTTGTGAAAGCCAGTGGTTCATAACTGCAGATGTAACAGCTTTGTATTTAAAGTACAGTAAGCCTTATTGTTACAGTGCAAAGTGGAGGACTGCTACAGCACAAATCTTTGTATTTTGATTTTAAAAGACCCTGTTAGATGACAAAAAGTAGTATTTGCTTTCTGTTGCCATGGATAACATTTATATGGGCGCAGTGACATTACTGGTTTTTGTAAAGTGTATAAAATCCTGGATGGAGAAATAAATTTATTTTGTTCCTGCCCAATCTTTACAATGTTATCTGAACTATCCCCTCCCTTATTCAATGCCAGATAAGGAAGCTTCATGTTAGTGGTTTATTCAGTTAGTACCCCAGTCTTGAATTTTTAACTATTAAGATTACATGTGAATTACGTGATGTTGCATTAGTTGTAAAATACCAATATCAGCATTATTCTGTGATGTACTAGAGCTTTCAACAATGATTTTGTCTATAGATGCTAGTGTTGGCAGGGCTGAGGAGAAATTGCTCACCTTTGTGACAGCATTGATCACTGTATCCATCTGAAGTCCTACAGCAGTTGCATAGAGAATATGTTTTAGAAAAGTGTAATACAACAGAAGGCTCTAATTGCTTCTTTGGCTTTCTAACAAGGAGGAGGAGCTGTAGTTGTTTCTACCTTTCAGTAGAAAAAAGTGATTTTTTTGAATTACTGGTTACTGGCTAGAGCACTGAGCTGTTATTAAAAATAACACCTCCCAAAGAAACCAGTTTACTTTGAAAGAGAAAGTATAACTTTGCTAATGAAAAGGATATACAAATCATTTTAGCTTTTTTAAAATATAGAATAAAAGAGTTAAGGATGTGAGCCCTTCTTCCTTTTCTCCCTGTACACGCGTCACTTGGAGGTCTGCGTCAGCACGAGGCTGTACCTGTCAAGTCAAGCTGATATGCCCAGAAAGCCAGGAGTTCAGCAACTCCTTCCAGCAAGAATTGAACACATCCATTCCTCTGCAAAGTCATTGCATTCATGTAATGAATAAAATACCAGAGCTTTTTAGACTTTTTTCCCCTCTTAGTACATCAGATCACCTGCCTCTCCTGGCTGTGCCCTGCACCTCTAGTACCACCACGGCAGTTCCAGGGGCCACTCCTGGAGACTCCGTGTCTGTACAATTCCTGATATGTGCAGGCATTCCCAAGGCAGTTGGCTGAAGGAAAACAGCAGTTTGTACTATCATTGCACAGTTGAATGTAAACATTGCAGCATCAGCTACTGAGGGAGGACTTGGAATAAATATGGAAAAAATAAAAGTAATATTGTAAATAGAAACTGAGTGTAGATTTTGATTACTGTGTTTTACTACATCTGCATTTAATACAAGCTTTTCTACTCATTCCATTTCAAGAAGAATCTTCCAGCAGCCACTAATGCTCAGTCATTTGTACTTGACTTTTTGTTTTCTCAATACTGCAAGCTTCTAATACACAGAGAAAAAATTTAAGTTGCTTGTGCATTGTGAAGAGAGAAAACCTCACCATGACTTAGGAAAGCTGCTCTATCCCTAGGAAAGAGAGTGAGATGCCTCCCTAAGACATCAACTGATTACTTTCCTAATAGACCCATTCCAGGTTTTCCTGGTTAGACACTCAAGGTAAACTCTAACCAGCATTTCACTGTTAAAATCCTTTGGCTGTGGTTGCCACTCACCTCTCTGCCTTCTCTGTCCCAGCAGTGCTGCTCTCTGAGCTCTCCCAGCAGCATGCAGCCATGCAGAGATTCACTCTGGGATCTGGAAAGACCCAGGAAAAGCAGATCCAGCTGGCCAGCCCTGCACAGCTCTCTGCCACTCAGCCTCTTGCCTCCCTGATTAGGCCATCCACCTCAGCTATAGATAAATAGAACACACAAAGATTAAAAAATAAACTGAAATTAAACTATTCTAGATACAGCTCTGACCAGGAAAAAATAAAAGAAGAAAAACAGCAGAGCTTCTATTCCCCAAAAGTAGAACACCAAATATGAACATCTGGTGAGGCTTGGGGTAACATCTGTGATGCTGACCTAAGACTCACCTGCTCAAAACAGGAAGAGTTCTACACAGACTTGTCTGTTTCTGTTTAACATTTATAAACATTCTAAGAACTTGCAGACCCATCTATGAAGCAGCCTAAGCTTCTCCCTGTGTACCATGAAAGGCTGATTTAGCTCAGTTGGTGCAGCAAGTGTTTCAATCCAGGAGTTGGTTTTAGCAACATTTGATACACCAGTGGCATGGATAGGAGCAGGATGGTTTCAGCTCATTGGAGACCGGGATCACAGGAAAAAATCCAAGTCCGTGTCTTGGTTGACTCCAGTCAGCCCTTTGCTTTTTAAGTTGGAATAGAAGGAGGTCCCAGAGATGACAGCAGAACACATCATAAGCAGACACCGACTATAAGAAGGGCAACTGCATTTGTCCATCAGCACAAGACTTGTCCACTAAATTCCTCCACTCAAAGACCAGTTAATTTCCATCTCAATAGAAAGGCAGAAGTCTGCCTGTTCTCCTACACCTCAGGGAAGGACTGAAGGAAGTAAGGCCACAGAGGGTTTTCACAGAACCACCATCACATCTGGTAAGTTTTCATCTGTTTCTAAACCACACTGAAAATGTGCTTACTCAAAGAGCAGTTCAGGTGCATTCTCAGCACTGGCTTTGGAAGACTGAAAACACCTGGACGAGGTCAAATGCACTGGTGTGCCTGTTCCATTTGCCCTGGAACCAGGAACCCCTCCAGGTGAGCTGCATCACAGCCCCAGTGCCCACAGGCCTGGCAGTCACCACAGAGCATGCTTCTAAGCCAGGTAAAAAGGGATTCTCAGCATCCTACAGGAATTCTCTGAGGCCAAGGGAACCAGATCTGTAAGTTGCCCTGTAGTTTCTTGCAACTGCTTTGCAGTTTACTCTCCCTTTCTTCCTGAAGAGGAGGCTGACAACTTGATTCCTGAAAGCACAATTTATAGGCCAGCTTCAAAGCTATAGGTCCCTCTAAGGCTCTGGTTGGGGAATTCACATCAAAGACGACGTGCACATGTTGTTCTGATGCCAGAGAGGACGGTTGGTAGAAATCTCAGTGGATTTGCTACAGTCCCCAGTACAGGGATTAAATTATGCACTGAAGCTGCCTCTGTAAACTGCAGGAGACAAAGAGAACAAGTGGCAGTGCAATATCTCATAATCAAAGCCTGGCACGGCTCTTTGCATCAGTCTCTTGGAAAGCTGTCAGGGGATTAAGAGAAGGGACATGTGTCAAGGTACCCTCAACTGAAGGGACAGAGCAAAAGTTGGTTTTGTTTGCTTTTAAGCCTGTCACCTCTGCACTTTTCCCGAGAAAAAATCTCTTAGTGCAAGAGCTGTACAGCATCGTGATGGGAGGTGAGTGCCCTTAGTTTTTGCACTAAGCATTAAAGAAACACAATACTTGGTGATTTAACCCAAGTTGAGTTAATGTTGATGTGTAGGTGCAGAAGGAGCTCACGCTTACAGTTTGTGCTATTATCTATCCAAGCTCAGTACCATTTACAGTGGCCATATGAGGATCCAGTGGAGAAAAATTAAAAGGGAAGACTGAAAAGAACTTTAGATGCTGTCTAGGAACAGAGCACAGCAACTAGCAATAGGGAAGACAATTGTCCTGCTACCAAAACACTACCCTGAAGCCATCACTGATTCTCCTTCATCCACTACTACCATCAACACCCCACTCCCTTGTTTAATTCTTTCACACAGTATTTCTTGTTCTGGGACATCAAACGTTCTCATTTCCCAGCTATTCCTTCTTACCTTCTCCACTACAATTTAGGCCAAGTTCTTTCATTGAAGCATTTTGCTGCTGTCCAAGTCTATGTATTTGAGCCCTTTGCATCTTTTTACTACCTCTCACTTCCCACCACCAGGCTGCTCTCCACCCTCACCTTCAGCCTCCTACCTACACCTTGCTTGCAGACACATCTCTGCCATTATTTTCTACAATCTCACTACTCACCTTTGATTTCTTAATCTCTTCCTTCTTTTAGTGCTTCCTAATGCTACAGCTCCTGGTAAGAGGATTCAAGAAAACATCATTGTCCTTCAAGTTTGTATCTGGTAACACAATTTCACCAACAGCTGCTCCCCAAAAATGCTAATTGTTAGTGCTTTCTTTGGAGGCTGTTTTCCACTCTCTGTAAGGCAACCAGGAGCACTGACAAGTAAATAACAAGTCAACAGTGTTCAAATGTGCATATATTTTCTATATACACTTTGTACACATATTCAATGCTTTCTGGTTTTATTTACTTTATAATTAGCACTTGAAGTTATTCCACCATCTCCCAGCAATTTCACAGCAGCCTTTATAATTTTACCTCCCTCCTACATTTACCTGTAGTTTAACATTCCAAGTGTGGTTGTTGCACAGGATACCTCAACAGACTTGTATTAAAAATGCTCTTTAAAATTCCAGAGCTTTGAACTAAAGAAATATCTCAAGAAGTTTTCATGGAAAGTTCATTGCGGTTGGTTCAATTCAGCTGCAGTTAGATGCACCTTTTCAAATAATGGAAAAAAAAAATGTAAAGGGGTCAGACCCAATCAATACAGTTGTTCAAACAGAATTTCAGGCACTGTGATGTGGGGATTTTTTTGTGCTCTTTCTTTGTACTGCTCCACTATGAAGAAAGGTTGCTTTTGCTAGCAGAGCAATAAAAATCTTAGCCTTTTGAATACAGCCAAATAACCAATGGGAATCTTTACCAGGTGTGGAAAATATAGCAATTTTTTCATGTTTTTCTTGCGCATGGCTTTGTTCTTTTTATAACCACGCAGTACATGGGCACACAGACAGACACACAGCACAAACACACACTTTAAAATAGCCACAGACAGACATAAATCAGAGGGGTAACAATCACATCCTGCCTTCTGCATCTTCTGAGTTTCGACACCAGGTAAATCTGGTCTTTCCTTCACAGAACATCCAGAAGTTAATTGCTAAGGCACCTGGGAAATAGGTGGTTTCCTAGAGGGGAACAGATGCTGATATAAAATACATACACATATATTTGAAGATCTGGAAGTCAGAGGAGTTAATGGTACAGGAGGAAAAATAATGGCATAAAGTACCAGAACAGGTTGGGAGTGCTCTGCCTTCTCAAACCACCAACCCCTCCCTCCAAAGGCTGTGGGGTACCCAAGACCCCCCTGATGGGCTTTAAGAGCTTTTTCCAATAGCAGCACACAAGTTTAGCAGCATCCTTCAGTAGCTTTTCCTTCCACACCTAAGACACTTTCCAGATGAGAATCTCTCAGTAGTTTCCTGAAAAACATTTTCATCTACTTCTGATGGGTTTTGTTCATAGGGGGCTTTTTGTTGGTGGTGGTGGTTTTTTTTTTTTTTTCTTCCCAAGCGTTCCAAAACAGCCTGGATGTCTCTAAGTACTGCTTACCTGCCCAGTCCTTTAAAACAAACAGCATCATCCAGATGCACAAACAGTGCTATAGCTCAGCAGGATTCCTTGCAGCCCAGCAACGCACACAAACTCAAAATAATAGTGAAAAACAGGGGTGGGGGCTGTTGTGCAAGTCCAAAAAGGTGAAAGAGGTGCCACTTACAACTATCAGGCTGTTCTTTTATAAATGCAGTAAAAGTTTAGTAACTTTGGCTGAAGAAATTGGGAACAGCTGTATATGGGAAGGGAATTCAGCCTGCAAGATTCTTGCTTGGTATAACATTACAAAACACTAATTAAAAACCAGCTCAATCAAAAGAACTGACACTGCTTTCTAATGAGAGTTCAATTAGTCCCAACCACTTCACTGTTTAATAGGCAGAGGGGAAAAAAAAAGTCTACTTTCCGACTAAAATTATATTGATCTGCAAGCTAACGTAATTTTTTTCTAGTTTTAATATTAGAAAGTAGCTTGTAACACCCTGAAAAGAGCATGTAGATTAAAAGAAACAGAACTGAAAAAGGAAATTGACCCAAACCAAACACTATACGCATGGGAAAACTAGCCATTATATTTAAAAACTACACCCATCCTTACAAAAGATGGTCACTAAGAACAGCATTTCACATACTCAACAAAAAGCTTTGGAAGAAAAATTACCCTATAATTGTTTCCCAAATATGGGATTAACTACGGACATGACCGTAAAATCTTTCGATCGAGACTGGTTTTGTTGAAAATGTTACTGATGTAACAGTTTAGGGTGAAATCCTTCTCTTCCAGGCAAGCTTGAACGAGCAGATTTTGGGTGTGCAATCAAGGGAACGAGAATGAGCAGCTGTCCATCCTGCAGAGCAGCACTGCCTGTGCTCCTTTCCCTTCAGGGCTGTGCCCCACAGAAACAGGATGAGCACATCCCGAGCAGCTCAGCTCCCAATTCCTGCCTCTCACATGCAAGGGCCAAGGATTCACATTCACCCTCGAGCTGGTGCAGTCAACACTTTTTAAAGCCACAGAAACACTTTAACTTGCTCTTTCAGAAGAATTCAACATTCTCCAGTGCTCTCCATCAACCTGTGTGTCTTTTGAGGGAGCTGCTGGAAAGCCAAAGGCTGCCAGTGAGCTGCAGCTTTGCCAGTGCCCACCACTCTCCCCCCAGCAACACCCCACTCCTGCTATTCAAGAATAAAGACAGATTTCATCAATCGCTTAGAAAACATCTCTAAAAACAAAACAAAACAAAAATCAACTAATTATAATGATCATCATCAAAATGTAGAATTGGTGTAGAGAGAGCCCGATTCAAATCCAGTAAAATAAGTGCAAAACTGGGGAACTTCAATGGGATTGGAACCAAAGAGCAAAACGTGATAAAAGCACAAATGACTCTGGATTTCCAACTGGCTGGACACTGATAAGAGTGCAGACAAGACAGAGGCAATAGGAGGCAGTTATGTTAATATTTTAATCTGTACATTTTCCAAACTGTTACACTTTATTTAAATTAATGTTTTCTTGCAAAATATTCATTTATGCTTTCAAAACTTTTTTATAAAGGCAAAAATAAATCATTATTTTGGCAAAAGGTTTTGAAGTTGATACTGGCAGTATTGAGGTAAAATAGATTGCATTAGCTAAATATACACTTTTAAGAATATTTCTGCGTATAGTGTTAATATAATATGATTTGTCTTAAAGTCTGAAACACAAAGGTCAGTTCCAAGGGGTTTTTAGCTACTACTTGAATACAGGGAATAAACAAGTTAGTGGTCTCACAGAATACTGCAGAAGTATTTCTCAGTTATTTCTCATCCAGAGCTGAACTCAGCTACTAATTATGTAACATTGGGAAGTTTTTGCATGTTGTGCATTCGATGCATACACAGGGTTTTTCGAAGTACATTTGCAGCAATTAATTTAATCTTATAGTCTCCTTATTTAACCACCTCACCCTTTGCCCTGTGCCTAAGTACAGCACAGAATTTCAAAGTTTGGCAAAGATAAGCACCAGGTGAACATACACAGGAAATTAGCAGGTGCCACATTCCATTACTTTTGCTCTTTCCAGGATAAATACTAGTCAGTACATCATACTGTAATGTCTATTGAAAAAAAAAATAGAAGAAAAATATGCATTTACTAGCCAAATGACACATTATATTTTTTTATTGCTTGCTTCACGTATTTTAATTAAAAATCATCTTCTTTCACATCTCAACTTTCAAAAAAAAAAAAAATTGTTAGCTGTTTGTTATAGAGGGGGCAGCACTACTGTCAAGGGCAACCTAATAAACTGTGGATCGATACCAGCAAGTTAATCAGCTGGGATCAAAAAAAATGCGAGTGAAAACTGGCTTTTGTTATGGCTTTCTTGGGAAATTTCAGCTATACAGTGGTTACTAATATTTAGAAATTCAAGCTAACAGTTCTTGCAATGGATTATTTTATTGGCAAAAGGGTGGGTGATTAAGTCTACAAAAATATTCAATCTGAAACACCCTCTCACCAAACCTGTCACCCGTGTTAGCTCCATCCATACCCTATGAATGTGCTTCTAGGTTTGTTCAAATTTGTGGGGTTTTTTTTCACAAAACTTTACCATGTGCATCTGAGCCTGAGAGGGAAGTAAGAGCATCTTTTAGTATCTATGCAAGAAGTGTCTTTTAAAATGAATTCAGCCCTTGATTTAAAAAAAAACAAATCTAAAATACATCGTTCTAAAAATACATTGTCAGTATTTTACAGACTTTATTAAAAAGTGCCGTTTATTCGTATAAAAAGTGTGAACTAAACTGAAGTAAATAAAAAACCATCTGCAGTTCTCTTCATTTTCATAGAAAATCCCCCTATCGTTCTCTGAATGTCTGTCCAGAAGAAGGTGTCATCAGCCAGAGGGTATCTCCACAGAAAGCTGCAAGAGAATCTCCTCTGCCTTCCACGCGGTGGGACTGGCCTCGAGTCTCACGTCAGTGCTCACTTACTGCTTTGGCTGGTGTGAAGGAAAATAAAACATGGTTAAGTACTGAAGGGAGTCAACCAACGCCAAGCAACAAGAAATTGCTGGGGAAAACTTTTTTTAAAGCCTTTTGCAGTTTGACAGAAGGAGCAATTCACACAGCCACGTTAAGCCAACAATTATCTCATGATGCCACTGATGCTCAAGCTCCTGTGTCCCCAGCACATCACAACTACTTTCTTTTTCTGAAGAAAATGTAACTTCACATAAATATGTATCTGTAACTGTACACCTATGTGTATATATTTGTACAGACATGTGGTAGACATGTTTTTAAGTCAGCCTGGAATCATGGAATGGTTGGGGTAGGAAGGGACCTCTGAAGGTCAGCCCCAGCCCCTGCTCGAGTCTCTGGCACTGCACAATTATTTGAGTTACTCAAGCAACCCTCTTTACAATTTCATCTCTGCTTTATCTTCTTGTTCAACTTCAGGCAATAAAATTAAGCCAAAGCAAATCAGAAAGGTAAGAATAATATAAAATAAAAATATGGATGCTTAGCAAGTGTCTTAATAGGGGCACACTTAGCAGTTGCATACAATATTTGCACCTTTTCCTACTTCCAATTTCAAGCAGGGAATTCTCTGCAAATGCTACCGGGAAGAGATACAAATACAGATGTTTCTTCGTAAGGACAACAAAATTATCATGATTTTAATACTTGAAGTGGCAAAATAACCTAACCAGAGACAAAAGCAATCTTTTGCTAACGCGATCCAACGAAAGCCATGATCAAAGTCAAACACAACACTGCAGAATTAGTTACAAAGGGCCAAATTTTCAGCTCACCTCAGCTGAGACTCTGAGGCCAGCTCATGTGTAGGACACCAGCCCACCAAGGAAGCCTCTGCTTGTACAAGGGTGCACTTTGGATTCTCTCTTTGTATGCCCTGAGCAGCCAGCAGAGTACAGAAGGCTGCTGAAAACCTGGCCCCCTGCTACCCAGAGCACAGATGTCTCCTCCCTTCACCACAGCAGGACTGAGGAAGCACCTCACCTGCAGAGAGACAGCACTTCACTGAAGACTTCAGCAGCCCACCTGTTAGCTCATCAGAAGCAATATTTACAAGAATACAAGCTTTCTGAAAAAGTAGCTGCATGCTTTCACTTGGATGTAATCTTGGTTTAGTAAAGAAGTTAAAATTCAGCAAGCCCCAGCACAGGCAGGACGGCAAATCAGACATGCCAAGAGCAGTTAGTTCTTACTTGGAAGGTGTTTAAACAAATGTGTAGTGAAATCCATTGCTTAAGGGGGAGTGAGGTGGCTGTGGTGCAGAAGGTGAGGGTGCTTTGGGTGGGTAGGTCAGCTGCTGAGCTAGAAGGGATCACACACAGGAATTAGGCTGCGCAATCGAACATTCACATCATAAATGGAATCACCTTGATTTTCTGCCCCATGAACGGGAAACCTGATTAGCCATGGATGAGGTGCTACACTATTTCAGTCACATGGAACACAAGGTAAACAACAGTTCTACCTGCTGCTTTTTTCCATTCCTTGCATTAAGTTAAACAAGTAAAGATTCCTATTTGCAAGAGAATATGGACAACCTATCTTAAGACGAAATTTCACTGGAGCATTATGAAGGCACACAGCACTGACATACTCTCATCTGCTCTGCTTTTAAAGCTTTTGAAGCTCTGGACCAGCACCTATATTGGACAATTTGATTTCTAGACTTCACTGAGGCTGTACAGGTTTTCAGCATTTCTTGTGTTATATGCCAGTGAGCAGAAACCAAAGTAATACATGGAAAAATAATGGTTCAAAAACTACATATACATATAGCATTTTGCCTAGTGCAGTGCATGACACAGTAAATACATTTTCATATCTCAGCTTGAAAATACAGGATAAAGAATACAATGATTAAAACCATCCTTGTTTATAAACCAGAGTAATGGCATAGTATTGGAAGACAATAATCATAAAATCGAAGAAATTGAAACTCAATCTAAAATTCTGCTTTTACATTGTGGAGGGCCAAAGCACACAACACAGGAAACAACTTCCTTAATACTCTTGTATTTGACTTTAATCTTCCAGATTTTTGGCACGATTTCCACTCAAAAGGTCGATTTCTTATTAGGAACAGAGGAAACTCTATAAAGCTAAGATTAGATAAATGTACAACTTATCTTAAAAGATTTATATTAGCATAGTATCCTAACATAACTGCTCACCCCTGAAAAATGGGCAAAGTTAAGCTTCACAGTCTTTTTCATAAACAGATCTTTGTAAAACAATCTACATAATTTTCACATGTGGTCTGCTTCATCATCAAGGAGCAAACCATAACCCATACTTCAAAAATCAAACTACAAAAATAAGAATGTGAAGGAATCTGTAATATGAGACTAAATGAGAATGTAAAATCAGCTGTGCAAAGTGTCAAATGCTTTTCTTTTTAATCACCTTAGATCATCAGAAAATAGGCCATAACTAAAAAACCTGAACCCTTTTCTGGTTTGTAGATTTTCTATTAAAACCAAACCACTTTGCCTTTTTTTTTTTTTTTTAAGAATATGATGAAAGGTGTTTGCTTTTAAAGGAGTAAGAAATAATTGAAATCAAAGCAAGACATGTTTCAAGACTTTTTCAGGTACAACTGTGGCAACAAAAGCTGTGCATAAACATAAAAGTTTGGAATTCCTTAAAAACCTTAGTCTTTGGCTATTGTGTTAGGGTTTCTTTAAGTGCCTGAAAGACAAAAGAGGCAGCTGCTATGCTTCACAAAGAAAATTAAACTAAAACTTATCTCACAACTCACTGCAAATTTTCTGAAGCAGCATTTAAACACTTCAGTGCCAATACACACTTTAATTCCCTCTTTGAGGAAAACTAAAGAATTAAGATTTTTGTAGTTACATGTATCTAAAAAAATTCGATGGATCACACTTTTGAGGTAATTAAATATAAAAAATTAAAAAATATAAATAGAAAACCTATAGTATTGAAATGTACACTAAATTCATCACACAACATTTAAAAAAATCAGACCTATTTCAGTAGTGTACAGTTGCTGCAAGCTCAGGCACACCCAGAAGTAACTTAACTGGCCCCAAGAAGACCTCTGAGTAGGGCAGGCACTCTGCTCTTGTTGTACTGACACAGAAGAATGATTTTAATTTTAATACTGGGTGTGTTCATCTGGGCTGACCTTAGCCCAGATGTGTGCCCTTTTCCCAGCAGAAGCTGGAACTCAAGTGGCTCACGCATCATGAAAAACATTCCCATTCCATAACCAAAGGATTGGAGTACCTGTTACAAGGTTCTGGCCACTAGAACTGGGACCAAAGCACCAGTGGAAAAGCCACAGTTGATACCCTGATGGCCTGAAGGGCCACAGAGTTATTCCCGAAATGCTCCCATGACTTTACAATTCTGTTTTTCTGTTTGTCTGGTTCAGCTTTATAACGCCTGGCCCCCTCAGCGAACCGTTTTACCTCTGCCAGTCAGTCAAATTACCCACAGAAACTCTCTGAAGTCTCAAGATTCCCATCTTGGAAATGTATTCCATCCCCCCAAAATGCCATCCCCCTCAGGTTCAGCTGGCACTGCATCCCTGAGTGTAGAGCCACATTCAATCACCGCTGCTGCTGCAGAGGCACGTCACGCATCCCCACGCTGGAATAATCTCCCTTTAATGGGAAGGCCTCGAGGGCTGCTGTGGCAAGAGCCATAAGTTTAAACTGACAACTTTGGATGAGAAATGTGCATATTTTTTCTCCATCATAGTTGAAGTTTCCATTATTTCCATTCTCCACTGGAACAGTGAATGGTGCCAGTTATAAATGGCCAGTCAGACACTTGGGGAAACCGCTGCTGCGTGGATTACTGTGTGATACAAATCTCTTGACATTTCTTACTTATTTCAACTATAAAGCAATCAAGAGTGAAATTATCACTTTTAGCAACATATTGCAAAGGATCCAGTAATTTCCAGAATTCCTGCACAGCTGTCTCGCTCTGACCTCTCATCCTGGTCACCCTACGGAAACATGCCAATCCCCATTTTACAAGGTCTTTTGCAGCCTGTTGTCACACAGCTCAAGCTGCAAATTATTGTAGCCTCATCTCAATCACCAGACCAGGGAATTTTTCTCTTAAAAAATACTTTAAATCCTCTTTTTTTGATTTTTTTTTTGAAGTCACAGATCAATTTACTTTCAAAAAAAAAAATAGAGATATTTGATTTAACATAATTATAGAGAATTCAAATGCTAATTTTTTTAGCACTATTAGTTAGAGCAAGTTTCCAGGTTCTGAACTTACTGATCATACTACTTTGCCCCCTTTACACCCTGTCCACTGGAGCCCAAATACTCAATGTAAATCATTAGCCCCTCTCCATTTGTTACCTACACACACTTTTCACTATTTTGAATACGAATGACTAAAACTTTCTCATATGCCAGGAGTTCAGCAACAACCCCACACAACTTGAGAAGCTGGTAAGGAATAGCTGTTATTTTGTAAATAACTAAGCATTACCTGCTACCTCCTTGCTCCTCTGAGAGGCTTCAGAAGCCAGAGCATATGAAATGGTAATGATGCGCTCCTGCTCCTGCAGCTGTGAATCTAAATCAATCGAATTGTGCTTGTCCTGGGCAACAGGAGGCTGCAGATTGTGCATACTGGGGGGGGGGGGGGGAGGGAAACA
>VXAX01004763.1:1127946-1208553 GCA_013399835.1 Leptocoma aspasia
TATTATTAATATATTCATATTCTTTAATATTTTCACATTCTTTTTAGAATATTCAGACATTCTAAACCAGCCTGCGGCCGCTGTACAAGGGGCTCCAGGTGCACTGTGCTGCACGTGCTGCTGCTCAGCTCCCGCACAAACACCCAGTGCTGTGCCCCTCACTGTGAGCCCTTCCACGGCCCGACAGAAGGGAAACGGGAGCGCTGCTGAGTGAACCTCACGACACCACTACTTACAACCTTTGCCTTCAGCTTGACTGGTGACTGCAGAGGTGGCTCGATTTTTTTCAGCGGCGGTGCTTGGTGCTGTGCCCTGGCCTGGAAATAAGGCTGTGGGTACAGCCTGACCTCCAGAGGGGATCTCGCTGGGCTGCGTGGAGGGCTCTGTGGGGCTGGAAGCTTGCTCTCCACCGTAGCAAGGGAACCTGGCAAGGAAGGCACTGAAGGCTGAGGAAATGAAGGCACTGTTTTTCTCTCTAGGGGAGAAATAGACAAAAACGTTTCTTGATGTGGATCCGGCGAGTCTTTCCAGCCAAGAATTAAAGCACGCGGTTCAGTATCATCCCGTAAAATTCCTGGTGGAGCACAGTGGGAGCAAAGGAAGGAAAAGCCTGGGAGTCACATGAAATCAGCCCATAAGCTGCATCTGGCCCCATGCCACAGATTCCTTAAGCTGCCTACAGATCTAGACCATCTCAGAACTATTTTATCTCTGTATGCAAAAGGTGAGGAGAAGATACTTTAAATACAAAGTGAATTTTGCCGTGGGCATTAACAGTCTCTTGCTAACCCAAGGCATCAGGTCCTGCCTTTGAAACCCAACCAAGGCACTGCCATGCAGACCACACGCTCCTTCCCTTCCTCCCTTCCAGGGCTGATGCTGCTCTGCCCACCAAAAACACCTGCCTGAGCAGGGAGGGGAAAGGCAACTGCAGCAAGGGCTGCATCCAAGGGGAAAAAACCCAACAAACCCACATTAAAAACACAGAGAAAAGCTGGACAGGATGCAGAACAGATACCACGCTGCTAAGGGCCTGGCATGTGACTGAAACACCTTCTGCAACTTGAAGAATTTAGCCCATTATTGTTATTGTTGTTGCTTTTTTTTAATGGCTTGTTACATTTTAGCACCATCTGTACGTGAAAACAAACAACAAAACACCTTTCTGTCACCTCAAGCAAAGGAACACCAAGTTAATGTGCTCAATCAACAGAGATTTCTGACACATCCAATAGCAGAATTAACTGGATTTTCTGAGCAGGACAAACTTCCAGATTATTTGCACAGACCCAAAGACTCTGCTGCACTGGTATATTTTTTATTTTTTCATCATGTTCTCCTTACCTGGATTCTTTATAGAGTCTACTATGGTCTTATAGTTTGCTTTATTTGCACTCAAGCCAGCTGTAACATCTTCAATTCTCCACAAGTCTTTCTGTATTTGTGTTTTCTCCTGTTGTTTGTAGTAAAAGAAAAACAAAATCAATTATACCTCAGTTTTAATTTTTTATGGGCCTTTCCTTCTTTTGATACCACCAAACTACAATTTCAGAACTTACACGAAAACATAGGAGTTTAGAAATTAGTTAAATAATTATCTTAAAATAAAAATTAATAAAGACAAAACACCAACAAACATATCTTGACCATAAAATTTATCAGGGCATTTTCTGACTCTTGGAAGGCTTCCTATAGAAGACAAGGGAAAAGAGACAAGTCTATATTTTTTCTAAAATATTGTTCAGATTACAACAACATAGTTTAATGTTCTACATAAAATGAACTTCCAGAACTTTTTAATTTGAACTTCGTTCCTACATTCTATACCTATCAAACTTAAGACTGCTAAAGCAGCTTTATAAAACATCTCAATACATTTAGGGGAAATATCCAGTATTAAAAAAGCAAAAAAACAAACTCAGAAGTGCTGACAATTTCAATTTCTGCTTATATTTGAGTTGTTAGACCTACTGGCCATGATGTATTACAGATTAAAACAATATATTGCTGCTGCTCCAGGACTTGGTCTCATCTTGCATCCTATTTGCTTTAGCAGGGCTTTTTGGGAGGAAGGACAGAAGGAAGGAAGGAAGGAGGAAAGGAAGGGGAGGGAGAGAGAGGGANGTTTTGTCTACAGCCAGGACTTTCCCTTGAGCTGCCTCTCACAGCCTGGATCCTGAAGCCACCATTTCAGTTATTCCAATCATCTTAATAGCTGCTATCATCTAATTAATTAAAGCCTGGTAACACCAATTTGAAAAATTTGCATCAAGAATAAACTTAGTAAAACCAATACTATTAAAGAAAGTGAAGGCAGTGAAACACTTAAGTTAAGGATTGCTCACAAACTGCTCAAGAACTCCAGAAATTCATCACTTGCCATGCGCTGCAAAATAGCTACTAATTAATCCTATAAGGCTGAGGGAGGGAAAAAACTTCAGTAAAAGCTGTTACACCTCATAGAGCTAAGGAAGGCATATAAATTGCTTTCCACTTTCTGTCTTAAATCAGGAAATATGTTCAGCCAGGTTACAGATCAGCAAACAGGGTGCCAAGAACACAAACATTTAAATGATGGAGAATGTTATTTGCCTGTAGTAAACTCACTCGATAGATAGGACGTATTTTGAAAGATTGTCAGGACACAAACTATAAATTTGCACATTTCATTTCATTTTTCTGAGATTAATCATACTACAAGGAACCAAGTGATGGATTTACAATAATCAAGCCTCAGAACTGGTGAAAAAACCACTACATTGCACTGAAAATCCTGCTTCTGAAACCACTCAGAAAATGTTTGATTAGTAATGTAGAAAAGCCAGATCTTTTAATATTATTTCTTCCCATTACTTAAATATTGATGTGAAGAGAATATTTTAGATCTAAAATGGACCTGGGCTGAACGATGAGCAGATGAATTAATTTTAAAATTATGAAAGCCAAGATGGCTGTTTACAGAGGGGGATAAATATACTTTATTGGCAAGCAGGAAAAGGTAGCTTGGAGAGACAATTTTATTTCTCTAACTTCCTTCAAACAGAAACATAATTTAGACTGACATAAAACCAGAGGAGAAACACTTACCAACTAAGAAGTTATCACTGATAAAATAACCCATCTCAGTTAAATTCAGCATGCCCAGATCCTCCCCAACCCTTAAGCAAAAGACAATTGAAGCTACATTCTGAAAAGCAAGATTTACTCTGACCAAGCTGCTTAAACATTCAGGTTTTTAACCTCTTAATTAATGCTACATAGAAACAACATCAGTGGTCTCCTACAGCAACTTGAGCCTGCAAATTTACTGAATTTTTAATAATATTCCATGAAGACTGCATTTTTTTTAAATACAGCATGTATTAATTTAGTGCTATTGGAAAATGCTAGATAAACAATCTTGAGTCTACATGCCCTTGGGCAGAGATCAAAAAAATTCTAACTATTATGGGTATTTCAAGTGAGATTTCTTTGAAGGAATGTAGTTTTTTAGACTATTCAGTACTTTCTGAAAAAATCAGTTCCCCTTAGAATCTCCAAAAGGTATTCAGAAACATTTTTTTAAAACTTAGCCAAACGTATCTGTGCATACTTATACGTATGGATATATAAAAGTATACACACATACAACTGGTAACGTGCTCATGGCTGTGTGTGTATTTATAATTAATCACTTATGTGATATGAGATGATAATCAAACCGAATTAACATTTTTTTCGGGGCAAACCACATTCCCTTCCATATGTATTGGTGAATCCCATGCCACACATCCAGTGTTTTAAGCATGTTTAACACCTAACTGGAAATTTTATCTCAAAGTAGTCTAAAAAGGTATATTTTGTTTAAAGGTGTCGTTTGCCTTTGTTAAACTAAGTAATTTCATACAAGGACCATTTTATTCTAATATTTCCCTCGGATTTTTTCTTTAAAATATATTCTACAGCTGAGCTCAATTACATATTCTGACTCCAGAAACTGAATCACTTTCCCACACCCCAAAATGAAAAGTAAATGAAAATGTACTCTGAAGATTGATGCAATCAAAAAAGGTTTTACAACTCTTGCTTTGATACAAACATTTATTCATTAGTAATGAAAATAAACAGGCTTCAAATTATACCTGATCAGATATTCACTGCAAACAAACTTATTGCAAAACAAATAAGCTAAAAAATTTAACTAGTGAGCTCTTTTGGTCCAGGGTATTTGGAAAAGTAGACTAAGATTTGAGAAAAATGCGTACATTAACTGTGTTCCTTGTGTTCTGTTCACACAAAAGAAAAATAATCCAGTATTCCCTGAGAATAAAGTCACCAGTTGTAAGCAGGTATGTAGAGATCATCTGGTATTCCACATCCATTTCAGCAAAGAAAATAACTGAGCTTCAAACAAAGCTTCTTTTTAAAATCTGAAACTGAATAATTGATTTAAAACTGAGATGCCTTTCAATTAGTGATGGCTGTTAAACACTTACTCCACTTCACAAAACAATCTGGAGAGATAAATCTTCCATAAACAGAAGAACATGACAAAGAACAAGCAATGACAATAACAACCAGCGACTGATGCTCTTAAAAAGGGAGAAAGAAGCCAACAATGTCAGATCAAATAAATGGAAGACTGAGAAGTCCTGCACAGTCTTATAAATTGAACAGGTTATCAATGTCAAGATGTCAGCACGTAATAAAAACGTAATAAAATAATGACAAATTTGCACAGACAACTTATGAGAAACTATGGCAGTGCTGCACGTGCTGCGAGACAAGGCAGTGGTTTTTTATTTTCACTGCACAGCCATGTTGCTAACACTGCCTGAACTCTGCAAACCAAATGACATGACAGCTGAATGCACTGCAAAAACGGCAGAGAAAACTTCTCTTATGACAAGGTGACTTCAAGCTCAGGCTAAATCATCCTCTAAGTGTCTACAGTGTCTGGGAATGGACTCACCTGAGATACCAATGAACTGTTCATCTGCTCCTGTAAGGCTTTTTTCAGCTGGCTCACATCCTTTTCTAATTTCAGATACTCGTTCCAGGCATTTTCCATTTCCTGTTAACAGAAGGAATACTCTAACACAGTGCTAACTCCAAAACCTCTAACCGAGCACCAAAGCGTTTGGAAGTTACTGTTGGTTCTAATATGAAAAGAAATAAAGAATCCATTTGAGCCTGCATTGCTGCTTAGACTTGATTATGTGCCTGAAAACACTTCAGAGCTTGCATGATCAAGTCAAGAAGCTACAGCTGAAAAACTCTGGCCAGCTTCCTGACACAAAACCAAAGTGGCATGTAACAGAACCTCTGCACCAGTCCAGCCCTTTTTACAGTGACTTGCTGTTTACACCTACAAATACATTTTACATGCTGAAAGCCATACACCTTCTACAGACACAGACTGACTAGATACATTTAAATAATACTGTCACTTCAGTGATCAGACCTTACCACAGGAAAGGTGTTCAGTCTTACATAGAGCTATTCTCATATTCATGAAGAGGTAGCAATAACAGAGTGAAAACAACATTAAATTACATTTGGATTTTATTAAGTTACAATATAAACGGTGAATTTTTACTGAAATATCAACAGAGTTTCCCAATTCCTTTTACCCTGGAAAAACTTCCTGGCATCACATTTATATTTTCAAAGGATTAACTGAAAGACTTGCAATTTAAGCCCATAGAAAGACATGGAAAAGGTTAGGGATTTTTGTTTGGTTTGGGGGCATGGGAGGCAGGCACTGAAAAGCAAAGCTGGAGAGATTGCTTAATTTTTTTCTGTCTAGTTTAGTTTCCTGTACCTTAACCAAAACTCTTCAGAACAGGTTTTAATTCCCCTATCTAATGATCAATACAGTTTTAGACTAACTGGGATTTAATTCTGGTTTTCCTGAAGCAACCAAAACCACGTACCGTTGAAACTTTGGATATTTCAGCCCGAATATGTATAAGGTCCTCTTGCAAAAGTCTCTGCTGGTAAGATATTTTTTCTGCATGTTGTGGTTGGTCTTTGTACTGATCCATCTGCCTGTGTAAAACCTCCAAAACAGACTCCAGCTGATCCTAACAAAGAAGATGGCAGTAAGTTTACAACATTTACATGGAAATTGTGCATCTACTTGCAGGAATATGAAAGGTGTTTTCCATGCCCCAAGTCTTCCCTATAAACCAAGAGAGGTTAGGATTGGCCCCCTGTTTTGGAGACTCACACGTAAACAAAAACTGCAAGAGCCTTCATTACCTATTGTAGCCAAAATTATCTGATATTTTCTGTTAAACCTTCCCATTGAGCAGCCAAAACCGTTGAAAACACAAAAGAGTGAGAGGGGAATTTTTCTGTTTACACTCTGCACAAAAGTATAATTTACAGTTTCAGAAAAATTCCCTTAAGCAGTATAGGACCACGACAGCCCTACCACAGCCCAGCACAAACTGTTTGTCTAAGGACAGGCTCTCATTCACTGCTGTGGGTGAAACAGTCATGAGAGGGTTTAAAATATTGTCTAAAACATGAAACAGGCCCAATTCATTTAGTCAGGAGTAAATAACATGGAATTAATTTTGCACAGTAGCTCTTCCAAATGACCTACCTGGACAGTACTTTCATTTTAGGATTTTTTTTTAAATTCTTTTTATAACCACCTCAGTTTATTGACATTAGAAAGTGAATGTTTTATAATGGGTATAAAACATTCACTTTCTAAAACAGCTTTTCTCAGAATGGGTACTCAATCCTAAAATAAAACCCAATTCTTGTTATCATAGAAGTATACACACACTACAGTGCAATCAGCATCCATTAATTCAATTTCTTGTTTATAATTTCCTATTTTATATTTTTTTATTAGATAAAAGTTTCTATTTTATTTTACTAAGCCCTTTTTAACCTACTTACTTTATTTTCTTTAAGGGCTCTTATTTTGTCCTCCAAGTCCTGCAAAATTCTGTCCTGCTCACAGAAAACACTTAGCTTCACCTGGAAATGAAATCATATACATACATAAGGTTAGATTTAAAAAACCAAGCATAGAAGTATCCACAGCAATATTTCACCCCAAGGAGCATAATAATGATCATGTAACTGTACAAATAGAAATAGAAAAATCAGCGCAAGAGGTGCTGAAGTGGTGTTTGATACTTACATCAATATCACTTTCTGCAATCTTGACAGGTTTTGTACTTCTTTCTTTCAAGGTGTCACGTCCTGTCACCTTAGAGGAACAGATTTTCAAAATATAAGAAATTTGTTGCAAACTACAAACCTTATGATGCTTCAGCAGTGAGAAGAAAACTTTTGTTAAATAGTCGCTTCTATTAAGAAAAAAAAATTTTTGGATACAAGTATTTTCAAATCTGGCTTTAGTTTTTGAGAAGTGTTAGCAAAAGGGATTACTAGTTATATTAGGCTATTTAGTAACTCTTCCAGCATCTTGGAATTCTGTACAAAAGAGCATAATCCCACCTGTCTATGGTTAAAAAAGTCCTTTTCCTGCAAAATCTAGTAGTTTTAACAATTCTGCTCTAATAGCTTTCTTGAAGCCAAAGGAATTGAATCATTCATTTAAATGCATAGTTGCAACAACAGCAGCATTCATTAATGACTAAAAATACAACTTTTGGCAAGTGTTTCATTCTATGAAGGACAGTATCTTCCTCAGCACAGGGTGGCTTTTACTAAAGACAGACTGCTATAAAAATGCCATAGTGGAATTAAATGTAATTAATCTATTTTGACGTGGCTGTCATGTACCAAATCTCTCATTCCATAAATCACTGGCTTCATATTCCATTTCTGGTGAGATTATCTTCTCACATAACACAGTTTGAGAATCAGTACTGAAACAATACTCAATTGTACTTCCAACCTTCTCATCAGCCTTAAAAATTAAGGCATGCCTGTGTCTGTAGAAATGTTTCTTATTTCCACTGCCTACACGGGACCCTCTTTGGGAATAAGTGAGGTTAAGACAAGAGAAATATAATAAAGCTCGTAAATAATACATTTTTAAAAAGCCTTAAAACCTAATGACTTAATATCACCTCTTTAGAACACCTTTAAAGATTCATTAGAGCAAATACTACTTTACCACAGGACCACCTGGTGATTACTAGTGCTCATACACAGCACATTCTTATTCATACACAGGCAAAATTTCATGAAGAAAAATTCACCTCAGTATTGTCCTCAGTAATATAAGAGGAAAGATTTTGATACAAAAGCTGAAGTTGTTGGCTTTTTTTGTGAGTAGGAGGGGTATAAAGAGGCAGTCTGCTTTTTTACCAAGTGGCAATCCCCAGACTTGAAGCTATATACTTTACTTATTAACCTAAGAGTCACCTACAGGATCATGTTAGCTTTTTAAAAGTAATTAAATTTTATTCTAAGTGAGGTAAATATTGTCTTCTCTCCTCCTGTGGCAAATTCCATTTAAAGACTTCTCATGTACTTTTGACTGGTGAAATATTACTTCTGCACCACCAAAATCAGTAGTATTTATTGCCTCTAGAAGCTTTCAATTTTTTGATATTTTTTCAACAATTACATGTTATATAGAAGAAAAACCTCTGTCTTTCAAAAGTATTAATGAAATTATTGAAATGCTAAATCCTATATATAATTGTAACAATTAATTAAATATAAACATAAAATACCAGCGTATCAAAAGTAATAATTCTGCATATTTAATTACCCGCAAGCTAAGACAATGCAAAAGCCTTTTTTCAAAGCAACGGAATTAACATAAAAATAAGCCTACAGAATTCGGGGATACTTTAAATTAATCAGGACTGTAGGCAATTTGTTAACTATCAAGCAGTGAACATGACAACATAATGAAGATCAGGCATGCTTTCACATTTTCAGAATTTCACACAGGAGTCACTACTTGACACATTCACTTTCAAAACACGATAAAATGAAACCAAACACCGAGGTCAGCCATAATTTCGCATACAGGCTCCAAAAGAGGGGGGGAAAAGAAAGGGAAGTAAAAATAAAATCTTACAGAAAGCACCACTGTGTACCAAAAGACACCTGTAAAAGCCAGAACACTGACTGCTACTCGAAGAAGCAATGGGATGAGCACATTTCAATGCAAGCAGTCTTACATGTATACTGGATAGTAACCCTTGTGCTGAGTTCTTTAGCACTTTGTATATCATGTTGATCAGAGGTCCATTATTTTCTATCTGTTTCAAACAAAAGTTTAGTCACAGCTTGTTACAGACGTCAGGATTTAAACCCCCAAACCTCACAACTCCAAGTGATCACGCGCTCCCAGGTCGCACCTAAGCACTCTGCAGTTAATTGCTCCATCACAACTCCACCTTGAAAAGTTCTAGTTTGGAACCCCTAAGAAAGACCTCCAGAAATAATGGCTTTAGTGAAAAAAGTTTCACTCCAGTTCCAAAATGCTTGGTCCTAACTGAAGTTGTTTAATCAGGGTGGGTCTAATTCAAAGCCCAGTGAAGTCAAAAGAGAGAATTGAACTAATTGGCTTTCTATCGAAGTCTCTAGTGCATTAAATGGAAGATATTGCATATATTACCTGGGAATTTGCTGTTACTAAAATCTGTGTCATTTGCTTCCTTCCGTGCAGTGCACTCTTCTTTTTATCTCATATCACAAATCAAAGCATTGCTACATTTATTGCAAAACACAAATGTAACCAATACAAGGACACCTCCTCGAGTTTCACACTGGCTCTTTAATCTCTCTGCAACCTGACCTGAAATTTTCCATTTCTGGACCACGACTGAAAGGAGGTTATTAAGAGATGCCCATTTTGAAAATTTACATCGTTCCTTTGGAAACACACTTGACATTTTGAGTGTCAAGATTTTCAAAAGGGAACCAACTGGCATTAAGTTTCTTTTCACAGAAGTATGAGGTGTCCCAATAATTTTTTCTTTCTGGCTGCTTTTTTTAGGTGCTACAGGCAGAAGGAAGGCACAAGGTGAACTCCTAAGAGACCAAGTATCTCCTTGTGTTTAAGACTGCAACAAATTTATCTGGACAGAATCCACCAAAAGGTTAAGAACCCCTTCTAATAATTTTGCTAAGCATATCACATTTTCAGAAGCTTGACCTGTGGTCACTTCAACTGTGAAAATTATTGTGTTTTATAATGGACAAAACACTGTGACTATTAATAATTTTTCACCTTGTAGGACTTTTTAAATAGTAATTTGTCATAAAATTCATCTGATGGCTTGGGCTGCAGTTACACTTGGCAAAGGCATGAACAAATCAAGGACAAGGCTTAAAATTAAATGTGTCCAACCAATTTTAAATCTGTATATTAATGATCCCAACAGTTTACATATTTGATCATTTAGACTACATATACATCACCCATGTTATATGCTAAATACTGTATCTCTATACATATATGGTACTATATGTATGCAGAGTGTGTATTACTAATATTTTCCATTTATATATTTGGCTATATATTCAGGAATTCAAACATCAGATAAGATTTAAACACACATCCTCATAGGTGCAGTCACAGGAACACCCCATGGCATCAGTGAGCTCTGTACATGCAAACCAGACAGACAACAAGGTGCAAAATTTCCCTTCACCTGGATTTTTCAGGAACACCACGTGATTTATAGATGGCAAGACATCCTACATCCCATAGAAAGTGGCAAACTACTTTGCTAAGCAAAACAATTATACCCTTTTGCAGTTTCTTTTTCCTTCAAAACTTGATATCAAGAATTCTAGATTTGCTTTCAATTTGCCAACCATCAAGTGTACCAGACACAGAAGCCATTTAGACAGATGACAGGACCCTCAGTATCATATTTGTTTATTTTTAAATAAGAAATACCTCCTAACATTACTTGATCAGATTCTCTCTAGGGATGGAGGGATGAAGAGTGTGCATTTGAAATCTTTTAGCTGTAATAACATGAAAACAATGACAGTGCTAATTAATCACATTTTCACAAGAACATATGGCACGTTATGCAAATAATGGAAAAGTCAGTTTAAGAAGATTTAAAGGGGAAAGCTGGATTAAGAGAACACGAGTTTTAACTTAGAGGTGTTGACTTCATGTTGGTACTAATGCTAGAGCAGAGAAACATTTTCCATCTGTTTTTTATCAGATTTCCCTAAACCCACGTATCATTCATCTCAGTACCAGTAATCTAAGTTGTTCTTACAAACCAAAGCAACCACATTTTCTGAGTTTGCACTTTAATTGTATAGTTACTACTAAAAAGACACTCAATATTCTAAGCACAACACAGGCAAAAGACAGCTTCCATCTCAGACTAGAAAGTCACTTTAAAATTTGCAGGTACAAAGATGATACAAAAAAGACAACCGGGTTGAAAAAAAATTTTTAAAATTAAGTAGACTCATCTAAAATCTTACCTTTAGATCCAAATACTCCAGATCCTTTTTCAACTGGATGTAAGTGTCATCCGCCTTCAGGTAAGTACATAGGGAAAAAACAGTGCAATATATTTGAATGTTTGAAACCATTTCAGAATAGTTGGATTTGCTATATGCAAGAAAACAGGTGGAAGAGAGAAGGAAATAACAGAGTAGGAGCACATAAAAAAGCACATTTGCTCCACCAGCATATTGCTATTTGCAGCTAAAAAATGGGCAAAATATTTCCCAAGAGTATTATTGCCTCATTACCTCCCCTCCAAACATCTAGATTTTTGTTTCCACCTCTAATAGGACACAGAACTACCTAAACAATACATTTTCAAAAGCTATTTTTTCAAGATCAATTTCCACTGCCTAGCCCTTCACTGAAAAAGTTACAGTGGTGTGACTGAATGTTCAGATGTAACTAGAAGACATCATATAATATATCAGTAGAATCCTTTTGATCACTATTTACACACATTTTAAGATATTAATTCCTTTATTCAGGGAAAGTATGAAATAAATTTTGTGAATAAAATTCTGAAAAGTATCTCACTTATATGATATGACAATCCATTTTCCCTTTTAAGTAACAGCATTCAAGTTGATCCTTATTTTTCATGGCCACACATGTAATTGCTATCAGCTTAGTTTTATAGTTGCACTCATCTAGCAACATCTTTATTACAGTCACTTCAAGGAAAACATGCACAGAAGTCATAACAAAGTTATTTCTCCTCTCTTGAAAGGGGATATTTGCAATACAAAAAAAGTTTAACTGTTGCAAGTGTGCTACTTGTAGTTAGCCAAAATGCCCAAAACTTCCTAGAATTTTAACTGCTATTTTGTCAGCATTTCATATTCTGGGTGCAATTAACTTCAGAATAAAAGAAAAACACGACTATACCTTTTCTCAAGTTTTGAGCCAATGAGAATGTGTAGTTAGAAAAAGAAAAGAAAAACCCTTTATGCCATAAAATCAATAGATCACGTTTGCATTTCTTTAGAGGGGGTCACTTACAATTCTTGTCAGATCAGCTTGTAAGACTGGCTGAGGATTTGACTAGAAAGTCTGCCCATTTTTGGAGAAATCCCTGTTATTACCACCCATCTTAGTGCAATTGTTCTGTAGGTGAGGCAATTGGGAAGCGAAACTTCTTCAATGCAAAAAAATGGCTTTAGTTTTGGGCCAAAGCATTCACCAATTCCAAGAAGAGTCACCAGACTTTATTCCCAGGTGGCTCCATTTCTGAGGCTCTAACAGGAACCGGAGAGCTCTGTGAGTACATTTCTGTTTGATTTCACATTTACAGGTTTCGTAACACCAGTGCAACCAAGAGCACCGTAGATGATCCAGGACGCTCCTGAGCTTTTATGAACCAAGGTTCACCTGCAGAACTGACACAGTTACAAGCTCATATGAATGTACAGACTGGCTGATGCATTTCAATTTGCAGGTGATGCAGCATGTGGCACAGGGAGCCAACCCCACCATGAAAGCAGCACGAAGAAATGGTTTTGCTTTAGAATGAACTCGCACAGTATTTTAACCCACATTTCTGAAGATGCAGCATTTTCAGAAATAGCATAAATCCACAGTATAGAAAGGAAGTAGACACTTTGAAACAGATGCACTGGCACCCTGTAACTTAAAAACGCTCATCTTTTGTAGCAAATACAGTGAAGCAAAGAAAAACCACGAACGACCTGGGCGCTGTAGAATACCAAAGAATGGGCAAGGAAGCACAGACTCAAGCATGCCACTAACGAAGCATTTGCAGAGTCACAAAATGTCACAGATGAGCCACGCAGCAGCTGACCTGATAGGTGGAATTAGTTGGCAAGTGCTGCAGTAACTGAGCGATTGTGTAATTTCTTATACTAGCCAACTTAGCCTGATGTCTCCTTAATCGAATGAGAAGCAATGTTAGCTCTTCGGGCTGCAGGTATTTAGACACATTGTAAAGAGGAAATTAGCAGTCTTCAGGGAGAGGAACTATAATTACATTTTTCACCTCAGTGCCCAGAAAGCAGTTACTTGACATGATTAAGCAATTATTCAATTAACTCTGCATTTGGTCAAATAAACATAATAAAACTTGAATCTTGTAATAACAGACAGCTCACCCCTGCTCATGTTGCAGATAAAGGCAAAAGTCCTGTAGGCTTTACTGAGTTAAGATTAAGTTCTCATTGGAGTTATTTATGCTTTAACTAACACAGTCAAGATTAAAGGCTATGGGTTTGAAATCTCAGCTGCACAGAGGACACAAGAGGAGGCGAGCTCTGCACTTACCGACTTGCCGTGCAAGCTGGGCGCGCTCACCGTGTGTGTCATGTAGCCCATGGCAGGCATGGAGCGGCGGTCCAGGTGAGTGGAGCTCTGCAAGAAGCCACAGCCACCACGTAAGGATTGTGTCAAGTGGCAGCTGTGTGGCACTCAAACAGCAGATTCACCTCTGCCACAGATTTTCTATCTGAATTCGAGGCGTGCTCGCGGCAGAGCTGGCGGGCCAGCCCGATCCTTTGATGATTAAAAACTTAAAAAAACTAAGTCAGCACCTGTGATGCTGGGCAGAGCAGAGGACTGCGGCAGCATGAGATGCTTCAGCAAAACGTGCAATGTAGCTTCCAGCAAATTAAAAAAAAAAAAAAAAAGTTCAAGAAGCTCCCCCCCGCCCCACCCAGTGTCTCCCAGGAAAAGGTTTGGTTGGATGATGCCCTCGGACAGCAGGCTTGTACTGCACACAGTCACAACTGTGAATGCTCTCTTTCAGCCAGGCAACGTGAAGCTACTGACATGACTGACACCTTGTGGCAATGGCTTCCATCAATACCAAGGGGCTTTTTAATAATCATCCTTGATCTGCCCCTTTCTGCTTACAATAAGAAAGCCTACTGCACTCCCATTCTTTCATCTTTCTCTTAAAACCAAACTTCTGTGGCTTTCTTCAAGGCAGACTAAATGTCTCACGGTTTATTTTTATTCCTCTCTTTGAATTTCACTGAATGCCATTTTGTTTTGCCTCCCCTGCCTTGAATTTTTTTTAAGTGCAACTGAATGGAATTTAATAAAGCAGTACAGGGAGTGGATCTATGCAGACACACACATTTAAATGTAGAATGATGCTGCGTGTTTGTATAGAAAAACATGAGCATTTTTCTCTACAAACTTTCACAGGAGTTCCACAGAGAAGTTTTAATGATGAGGAACTGTGTTTCCCAATATTGGTGAAGCCAAGATGCCATAAAAAGAGCTTAAAATTTCTGCATTACATTGTTTCACTGCACAGGAAAGGAAAAGACCGTGGTACATGCCTTTTTAAGGATATAATGCTCCTTCAACTCACACATGGAGAAACCAGTGTGTAGTAGAATATAATCAGGAGTTAAAAATGTTAATTTCCAGTGCTGCAAATCACTAGACTATTTCACCCTCTGACAGATTATTATAAATCTATAACTGCTGAAAGACACCCAACAGCTACACCATATATACACTAGGTAAAAAATCTAAACTGTGCATAAAGGTGCAGCCTAAAGTCATGGTCCTAAAACCACACTGGGTATCTGGATTTACAAGTCTCTCTCTTTGCAAATACTTTTCCTATCAGAGTCCATGGCTGAGGTTGAAGAATTAAGGGAATGCAGGGGTTTTCAATACCAGTTATTCCAGATCTACCAAGACAAGTCAATCCTTCATTGATTCAACACGAATTTCCCCAAATTCCTTAGGCAAAGAGAGCATTTAGAGTACCGAATAGGGAAACCTCTGTCACCTCTGGATAAGAGGGTACAAAAGTCCCTACAAAAAAAACCATACTGAAACTATTCAGAACGTTGAAGCTTCAGACCAACACTATTTGAATTTGGCTAGCCCAATGATAAAGACTCTGTAATGGACCTGAACTATTAAATGCATGAAAAATAATATATTTTACTGTAATCATAATAATAATATGGCTTTTGCCATAACTAAAAACAGAATCAGCTGTAAGACTAACTACAATAGCAAAACATGTAGAGAAAGGCACGGCAAACACAAAGCTACAAGCAAAAATATATAACCAAGGAAGATTCCATCCTGCTGAGTTTTATATTCTTGCCTTCATATTCTCTACATCAAAATACTACCATCTGTATACTTTATACATTTAAGACATGCCTTCCAGTTTTTTATTAAAAGTATTCCAAACCTATGTGATGTGCCACCAATTCTCCTTTCCTAACCAACAAAAGTTAATAAATCCGAAGAGAATGGCAAGAGCTTGAGGAGAAACTTATTCCTCCTATTAGCTTTTACAACTTGCATGATCTTTCACACACGAGGAAGGATGCAATGAACCACGACTAAATAAACTCCCCACGAGTGACACCACGTGGGGAATGGTTTGTAGTCAGCCAAAGGGATACAAACCTTCACAGCACGATTCCGTATCCTCCTCGGGGATCCAGCGAAAGGAACATCCACAGTCTGTCTCTCATCAGAGGGTTTAACCGTGAGCCTTTCTGCAGGAGTATGTGGTCTCCGTGGAAGCAAGTTCTTCGGAGGTCCAGGTGGAGGAATGTCAGATGGAGAGGGCGGAACAGATATTGACCGCGGAACATCTAATGAGCTTTTTGACTTAGCACGATCAATAAGGTCTGAAGAACCTACATAAAGTGGGGCTGTGGGGCTGCCATGCTTGAACTGCTGCCTCTGCTGCCACTCATACAGCTGCCAAACAGTTCCATCCTTATTTGCCTTCCTCTCCTCCTGGGACATCTTCAAGTGGCTTACACGATCTTGTGCGTATTTGTAGTCGCTCGGCAAATTGCGGTTTGGTGGTGGTGAGCTCCCTGAAGGCTGCCTGGTATTCTTTGGCAAAGTGTGATAGTTTTCAGGAAAAGGAGGATTGGGACCCTGACGTGTAAGAGTCTGATCAGAAGTGAGGCTGTAAAAAAAGGGAAGAAAAGGGTAGATTTTAGCACACACTGATGAGTGGGAGTGGCTGATTAAAAAACACCTCTAACGACATAAGCATAGTAGCTACAAGACATATAACAGAAATTTTAACGGAATTTATAGAAATATTAACAAAGCAATATTAACGACATCTATCCTGCACACAGTCACTACACTGTATAAATATAGGACACTACACTGTATAAATACAGGATTTTCATTTAGTGCTTAACCTAGGATGAACTACTAGAAACAAACTTAAGGAACGGCAGCATTATGTACTTAAACTAAAAAGAAAGTCAAGAACATGAAGAAAGGAATTATTGCCATGTTTCTCGAGTGAGTCTGTAAATTAAAATACTCCTTTTCACAGAAAATGTGCTCACCACTAGGTGGTGCAGTTTACGAAAGCAAACGCAGGTTGAATACAAAAATCTATAAAACCAAGAAGAAATCTCACCAATCCCAAAATATAGTTTTTGTTCATGTGAATGAAGCAAAAAGAAAGAAAATGGTAAGAAACTGCTCAAAGGCCCCAGGTCTGTATGATTTACTTTCACCTAATGCTACTGGTTGCTACTGATTTGAGCAACATGAGACTTTCTACAACAAAGGTCATTGACAAATTAGAATATAAAAAGAGGTATTGCATCCTGCCTTTAGCACTGCCCCCATAAAACACTTAAACTGCACAAACAAATTTTAGTAGGTAGCATTAAGACAGAATTGGCAAAGGTTTTGACAAAGTCTAGTTAGCTCCCTCTCCTGCTTTGAAGACAAAATCTTTCCTTAGCCTCATGCACAAGAGCCTGCCTGTCTAATTTCTGATTCTTCAGTCAAACATCAGGGGGTTTTGTTCTTGCAGTCATTTGCCCATTGATTCAGAATCTCCAAAGAGAAAACCATTCTGCTAGGCTTGCTACAAAGCATCAACACAAAAAAAACAAAACGAAAAAAAACAACCCAGCACAAAAGCACACAAACAAAGAAACTCCAAGCATGTTTTCATCACTTCACTCAGTAAGTTCCACTCTCTGCATGAGAGGGAGACCTCATGGTTTGGAAAATGCAGGAATTCCACATGAAAGAAAGACCAGGATGGAAAAGAACATCTTTGTTCAGCATCCAAGAATAACTGAAGCAAGGAGGAAAGAATTGCTACCAGTAACTGCTGCTCAGTAGTTGCCACCACCTCTTTTTAGTTGCAGGATTTGCCACTGTTGGACTGCCTTGAAATATGGATATTCTCAAGAGGAAAGATAATTCCTCATGCCAGCAAGCAGAATAACTGCCCTGCACTGCCTGGAGGATTACAAATCTGTAAAGGCCCTGCTCTCTCATACCACAAAATCTTGATGTTACCTCAAATTTCAGAGTGAAGGTTAAAGCAGGCAGGTAGTATGAACACAGGCAACTCAAAGACCAGCATACAGCGGTCGTGCAACCTCTTTTAATTCTCTAATTCATTGCATCATGTGCACTTTGAATGTCCTGTACTTTGCTGCCAATTTTTCCACAGGAAAACGTGGTAGAAAGTTGGTAGAAATGTATTTCCTCTAGACAGCAGTAAGAGCCCAGAATGCTTGGAGTGGATAATGCTTCAAAAGGACATCTGAGGCAGGCATGAAGCTAAGACAGGTTCCTTTGGTGATTTCTCTGTGGAAAAACAGGGAAGGAGAGCTTGACCACTGCTACACCCCAATTTAGTGGAGACCTCATGAAGGCATAAGCAAACTATCAGATGTTGCCAACCACCTGTGTGTGATTATTTTCTAACTGGAAAAGGCAGAGTATTGAGATCAGCTGGAACTGGGGACAGGCAACGAAGGGCTGGCAGCTTTAGGAGCAAAACCAACCTGAAAACAAGGACAACATGAGTTTTGTTGGGGGCAAGGGGAACCATGCCTTTCTTCTACAAAAGGATGAATTTTTCTAAGAACTAAAAACTGTTATTTTGAAAGCAGTATGTGGATCAGCTGATATGAGCCAGTTTCATGCAATGCTTCAGCCTGCTATAAAAAGAGAACAAAGTTGAATGTGCATAACATTGCACAGGGAAAGTCATATTCAGAGCTGAACTTTGGGGGCAACTGCCTACATACAGGCACATTGTGTTTGTGTGAAGTAGGGAGAAGCCTCAAGCTGAGATGACAGGCTTTAAGCTGGTGGCATCTCTACCACACAAGCTTTGAGACACTTAAAGATGATTTGCATCACATAAAAATAGGCTCTGAGACGGCACACCAACTTCTAGGTAAAGAACAATGTCTAAAATGGCTCAAATTGGTCTGCAACCAACTATGGACTATTGCTTTCTTGGAGGTTAAAAGCAAAAGTGAGCAAAAGTGAGCAAAAGCAGGTGTTCTTGAGAATCTCCCTCATTTGAATGCTGAGGTATAGAGAATATAAAAAGAAAAGCAGATATTAAAAAGTGCATAAATGGCCTGATGTCACATTATATGACTACGGGCCATGAAAACCTTCAGGGTCTGCAATGGGAAGCAACCACACAGAAGATACTGTAAGAAGAGAAGACAGATGTTCAAAATACAACAAATACTATTATTAGAAACAGTGTGCCCATTCATGGGAATGCACAGAAGCTAACAAAGACAAGTAATGTTTCTTCCTTAGGCAAATCAGGAAGGAACAGAAAGTTCTGCATCACAAGAAAGGTTTTAACACTATTTGCAAGGAAGGAAGGATCTCAATGTGACTGCATCTAGAGGGGAAATATTAAGCTTAATCGGATTTATATATTTCTAAAATGCAAGTAAACTGTTAGAAATAGCAAATTCTTCAAAATTATGCACTGAGTTTATACAGGCACTGGAACAGGATCAAAACCTAGCAATTTCTGAACAGCTGCTGTTTGATGGTCCTGACCCTGACCATTAATTGCTTAAACTCAAAACCTCCTTTCAAATTTTCTTCCAGTTCTTGAGATCTCTCTGAAAGGCTGGCATGAATCTTACCAAAGCAGGTATTCTCATCTGCTGAGAACAGAGTGGGATGAGATGGCTACACTGGAGTGCAGCTGAGAGGTCACCAAGACAGGTGGATCTCCAAAGCCACAGCTAACATTTACAACTCAGCAAACAGAGTGCTTCGTTAAAAAGAGAGGTAAAACATCTATTTGGAAGGTCTAAAGATCTATATAAAAGGTGCCTTCCTACAAGCAGTCATATTAACAACTTCAGTATTTGTGTGAAACCTTTAGCTGAAAGAGTTCTTTCTTGTTATGATCAACTTGCTGGCAAGCACTGCATCTGTACACACCTGAGCCAGCAAACAAATAAAAACTGTATTCACTCTGTGTTCAAGAATTATCCAGCCTTCTGAATCCTCAGAGGTTCTCTATTTGTAACATTTCAGCTGGAATTACAATCAACACGGAGCTTTAAAAAATTAAGTGGTCTGCTACTGCTTACTAAAATCAAAATGGAATGTCAATCAAATTATCATCTCTAGCTCAAATTTCCACACCGTGCAATCAGGAAGATATTTGACAACTCCCATTCCACTTCCATCCATCATTTAACTACACTGCAGCACCCTCAGCAGGCTAAGAGAAGGTGCCATTTAAAAGGCGACTGTTAATCTTTGGGAAGGTAACATGCAATTTATTCTGAATGCAGAGACTATAATGGCATTTGTCAGGAAAAGGCAAAGAAAACAAGGTCAACTGAGCCAAAACAGACATTTTTAGAGTGATATATATGCAGATATAGAGCTATGTCTAGAAGTAGATATACATAGACATAAATACATATCTATCTATATTTATTTTCACTGAATACTTAGCAGCTCCAGCTGAGGTAGCTGGTTTCTTCTAGAACAAAGCCTGCAACAACACTATCTTAACACTGCACCTGATACATGCCCCTGAAGCTAATTTACTGCAAAGAGTAATTAGGAAGAAAACCATACTTATTTAGCTATCAGTCAAGCCTGTCACTGCCAGGATTTCTGATGTAAAGAACATCAACAGAAGCTTTTTAAGCATTAGCTCATTAGTTCAATTGTTTTTTGTTTTATTTCAGGCAAATCAATGTGTGTAATAAGAACTAACTCACCAAGTACCTTGTTTCATTAAACTCATATTCTTCTGGGAAGTCCTGTTTGATATCCAAGTAAAAAAGATGGAAGTTAATTGACTCTAGCTGTCTAAAATAAAATTAAATAATATAAAAAAGCAAGAAAGCTTCTTCAAGGGTAATTTCAAAGATAAAAGAGTAGAAGAAAGGACTACCACACAAAATTAGCAAGCCTTAAACTTCTTACTGGCTCCGAATTAACAAATGTTAGCTTAAAAAAGCATTTTTAAAATTCCCAAAATGTTTTCTCCATCCTAAAAACCACATGCCAATGTCTCTTGTTTGTTTATACTATAATTAGATTTGAGCAGATTTATAAAACCCTAATTTCAGCAGAATAAGCATATTTGAAAAATCCTCACAAGTGGCACCAAGCCCAACTGTTTTTCCTGCCACTTGACACAAGGTGACATTCTGAGCAGACGCACACATTCATCACTTCATTTCTCCAACTGCTACTTAATCTGACTTTGAAAGCAAAACAATCACGAGATTTTCAAACCACAAAAGCATTCCAGTGTGCATTTCACCTACTGGTACTGCTCGTGTAATTTTCAGGGACTGAAAACGGAAAAGAGAACCCTGGAGACCATCCTAGGATGTCTTCATTAACTAAATGAATATATGGAGACCTTTCAATATGTGATACACACACTGTGAGACTGAGTGCAGTGATCTGATTTAGAGGAGTAAATGGATGTTTGGAACAGGAACAGAAGAGAGAAGGAAAGTAATGAGCATTCTTTACTTTTTAAAGTGGAAAACAAACAATTACCTGTAATTTATATTGTGCAATTGTTTATATGAATGAGAGGTAACTGAGGGTTGCACTTCACTTTCTGGCACTTCATAACTTAAGCAAATTTTAAGAAGTTTTAAGCATCTACTGTGATTAAAAGAAGGAAAATAAAAGAGCGTGCTAATCTCACTTATTCTGTTTGCAATACTGTGACAACATTAAAGAGATTTGGTTAGCCAATCCCATATTGGCTTTCCCAGGAGATAAATGCCTGAAAAATACCATTCTGCACTGAAGGAAAAAGTAAATTTTCTTACATATTGTCTCTGCAAAATATTGTTCTGATTTGCACCAAAGGTATCACACATTTTCCTTTAATTTAAGAAAATGCCACCTGGCCATCTAGTTAAAGACAGGCCTATTACTGACCTTTTTGTATCTCCTTTCTGGACTTTTACCCAGTGCTCCACTTGAGCCATGTTACTTTTCCTTTGAAACTGCTTATCTGGATTTGTTCTGGGAACAAACCCTCTTTTATATGAGCCAGTACCATTCTGCTCCACCAGGCCAGTGCTCACACTTAATGAACTAGGAAGGGTTCCATTCTTCTCAGCTGGCTGAGGCTGAGCTGCTTGGGACCACGATGCATTTTTTAAGTCTGGAAATAATGGATCAGCTTCCGTTAGTGCATGCTTAGCCTTTCCCTTTTTGGTTTCCAGAGTTTCTTTTCTGTGGATGTAACGCTCCTCCTCCTCCTTTTCTCTTCTTATCTCTTCATGCTTATTGTACCCAAGCATTTCAGCTGATTTCTGATAACTCTCTTTTGTGTCTGTCATCTCTGCCTTCACACACTCTTTGCAGGCATCCACATGATTGACTTGGGGGACAGCTTGCTGATCCACTTTTCCAGTTTCCCTGAAAAGAAAATGCCTGTCAGTAATGAGCACTGTTTAATCGTGAAAAGTTGGTGTGGTCTTGTTGCTCTTTTACAAAGGATACCCACAAAACCACTGTCTGCAGACTGTGATAAATTTGACAAAGATGCTCAGCAAAACTCAGTTGCTATCCCAGTTAGACAAAAGTTACCTTCACTGCGCTGTCAAGGAAGCAGAAATTACTCATATACATCTGTAAAAATGACTGAAAATACTAGTATTGTATGAAAGAAGTGTTCAACACAACATTATGTACACAAAAGCTGTAAATAAAAAAATCTTCCTATCCTAGGAAACACTGAAAGCCAAAAAACCAAAACTAAGATGCCAACTGCTCATGGCAAAATATAAAAAAATTCTTTTATATCTTTGTAGATGCCTCAGGGACGAGTCACTTCTGGCCAAGAGGAAAGAACAATATCGACATTTAGTACTACTGCCCAGGGAATTTCTATTGGGGAGCAACTCCTGAAGAAAAACTTGCTCCATGCTGCAATGCACACTAGTTCACTTATCTACCTTATTGCCCAAATAATATCGGAAATCTTGATATTAAAATTTGAACACACTATAAAATGTCTGAGGATTCTAAAAGTTTCATGTTGCTTCTGACACATAACAGACTTCATTTGCAATTTTCTTCATCTTCTTATAACAATAAGCTTCTCAGCAACTTTTTTTCTCTCACAATGTAATGGGTTCTCACCGATCTCAGGGGAGCACTTCATCTCTGAAACCAAATTCAGCTTCTTTAAAGCTTTATGGAAAGTAAATTTGGAGTAAATGCCATGACAAAATTGTTTTCACTTCAGTTTAATTAGAAAAGAATAGTCTACTTAGGAGTCAGGACATTGGATCAATACTTCTGATGTGCCAAACTTCCCCAATTTTTCTTTCAGTTATTCCTGTCCTTATAAAGAAGATAAAGAAACAGGTACCAGACTGTTTCTTGAAATTTAAATTAAATCTAGAAAGTCTTAACACACTATCATACAGGTTGTAAAGCTCTGGAAGAGATGCTGATCCTTTGCTTGTATTTGACTGGCCAGAAGAAAGCAGTGAGAGATTCTCAGAGGAACTGCACCACAACATTCCCATCCTCACAGCCCACAGTGGTTAAAGCTGGGCTGTCTCACAGAACAGTCTTCCTCCACATGGAGGAGCAGGGAAAGAGTCACATCCCAAAGACAAGACATAGAGAAGGCTACATCAGTTTAAAGAAAAGGAAAAAACTGGAAGCACATTTTGGCACAGCTGAATTTGTTCATTATCAGTTCATACCTGCACAAACTACTTGATATCCATTAAATCCATGCACTTATGATTTACCCATCTTTAGCATTCTTTTCCCCCTTAACAGCACTTAAGCCTAGTTCTAAACTAGTTCTAAACCCTAGTTTAGTTGTTTCTAAATTTGAAACAACTCATCAAACTTAGGTTTTTTCTCTTTTACTTCTCTCTCTCAAAGGCTGCCAATTGGCTGTTGCAGGTCTATGAATTTGCTCACAGAAACTGGAACTTTTTAGCTGAAATTCCTTAAGATATTATATATAGAAAGAAAATAATCCAGGTCACGAAATGTGGGCACACAACTTGCATGCATACACAAATAACTGAACACCAGGTTTCCTTAATTAATACCAGCTAGCTATTTTGCAACAGAACTCAAACTAAAAACAATTACTGTTGTAAGAACATATTATAAGTTTCTCTGCATGCAAGCCTGCAGGAAAATCTTCCCATGGGAAAGCATCTTTTACTGTCTTTTACTCTGTACAAGTTTCTGTAAACAAAATCTCTGATCTGTGTTTCAAGGACATTTGGATTTCTCTGCCTGTCTCCTGATAATAGGAGAAGGAGGTTTTCTTCCTTTCAACCTATGAGGTGAAAAGTTGTTATCTCTGATTGTGTGAGCTATTCTGGCATTCCTTGGACAGAGCTCAGGGCAGGAGCTTCAGATGCTCCGTGCTGGGCAGATAATAGCCCAAATCCTCTGAGTTATGGAGTCATGTTAATAAATCATATTTAGCCTTCTGATATTATTGTCAAGAGTCCTCTGTCAATGCACAGACCACAGCAATAAATTATTTCTTTAAAACGTGAAAGAGTTTTATGCACAAACAGCAGTGTCAGATACCACCACGGGTGCAATTACGTAAGATACACTGAATTTTTCTGTTTTAAAAGCTTCTCTTTTAAAAGAGTGGAACTTGCCTCTTGAGTGAGGAGCGTGTCTGCATGAGAGCAGCCTGATTCATAGCCCTGATCCAGGCGTTCATGTCCTCCTGGGTGTCAGCACTGAAGTAGTACGTCCTCATCCCTGTGTGCTCTGCCTGAGAGCCAATGACAGAATTCCTGTTATAAATATATGCCCGCATGCCTGTGTGAACAGCCTGCGAGAAAAAAAGAAGAAATCAAAGTCAGACAGCTCTCTTTCACCTTTTCGCCCCTCCCCAAAAAAATTAACTTGGAAACAACTTTTCCTTGACTGCCTCTTGAATTTGAGGTGAATTGTCACACTGCCACAATGGGCTGTAAGTGCTGTAAACTCAAAAGGCACTCCAAGTTTTACTGAAATTCTTCTGCCTCTTTCTAGAACTATTAAGCTGAAAGTCCAGCGCTTCTGATTTTCACAGTGGGAAATTTCAGCTTTTCTTCTAATTTATACATTTCATTTGCCATAAATGAAATGTATAAATTTCATTTTCATACTAAGCAAATTGAAGAAATCCCTATACTAAACGAATTCAAGAAATTCTCAATGAGATGTCCATCAGCAAGTCAATTTTCCCAGCTCATTTAATAAAGAAACTTATTCAGACAAAGCACAGACAAAAATCTTACCTTTTAAGCAATTAAACTGCTAATTTAAGAATCTATTTTAATGCATGTTAGAATCTTTTGGTTAAAGCGTGCACTTGAACACATATTAGCTGCAAAGTCACAAGACTTACTGATAAAAGTTAGCAATAGTGATGGAATTATCACAGCACATAAAATATTGACAGTTATCTCTGCACACTAAAATAGTCCATGAAATTCCACTGCAAACTAGAGGTACTGGGCAATTCCCCTATAAATATATTCAATAGTAAAATGGATTCAATATGGAATATCTGTGTAACTCTAGGCTAGTTGAATTTAAACAAATCTCATCCATATTTCTATTAGCAATAGTATAAATATTACCAAATCATATAAGTCCTGCAACACTTCAGATTAGCAGGGAGAAATTCATCTCCTTACTTTCCAAAAAAACTGAACACAGTATACTCTGCTTGAAAGCTCTTGTAATGATATTAAAATTAAATTAGTAATTTAAACTTATTTTTATAAAACTAAGCCTGCTACCACACACACAAACTAATAGCATTAAATACTGCTGACATGGGTTTTTTTAAAAAGAAAAAGAATTATATAAAATTTTTAATTTGGCTGCATCTGTTTCTAAAGGGTAAACATTTTGCAAATTCTACCTAAATAATTGGTCTTTTTATATTGATGAAATCCTCTCCCCCTCGTTACTCTAAATCGAATTAAAAAAAACATTATTGTAGACACAATCACAGATGGCTTCAGAAACACAATAGTTTTGACAAAACCCAGGCTGTTTAATCCAGTGCAGCCCTTCCTAAACATTCTAACTTCAGTTGTTTACCCAGAATTTCCCAAATTACCATGACCTCAGAGGCTTGTATCAACAACTCCAAAGAGCAAAATATGTGCTTGCTATCACAGTGCCTTTAAGTAAGTTCTGTGCACAATTTCCTCCCTTCCTATGGCAGGCTGTTCCCCCAATGTGTGAAACGTGGCCTTTCCCTTCTGCCTCCAGCAAGGAAGCCTGAGCTTGTTCTGAAAACTGGAGACTGAAGTAGAACAGCCAGCTAGAGAAAGGAGGAGGAGGAGGAGGAAGAGAAGGAAAAGGTTACATGAAGAAGTCAAGACTCTCTCCTGCTCAAAAGAGTCTCCACCTCCCAGCAACACTGGCCAAAAAGGGAATACAAGGTGTTTTCTTCTCAGTTCCCACCATTTGCTGCCTACCTGAACGCAGGACTTACACATATTAAACAACAGCTCTGATCAATCACATATTTAGGAATCAAAGGACTTGATTCATGTTTGCCTGGCTGAGTTCTCTGCCTGGTTTGGTTTTTCTTTGTTGTTATTGGGGGTTGTCTTTTTTTCCTCCATTTTCAGAACACGAGAATGCTCAAAGCAAATATGATTTAGAAGCATTAATTCATTATAATTCACAGTTACCATCCAGTGCATGAAGAGACCAGAAAGTGGCAGCTCCAGACACGAAGGAAAATGGTGACTTTAATGTGAGACCTTAGGACTACAGAGTTCCTTCAGGGAGCAGGTTGATCCCACAGAAGGTGTTAAAATTCAGAAGAGAATCGATTCCTGCAGCAAAGCAGATTATGCATGTCCCACTGCAGATGATGCAGTAGGACCCAACCATTCACTGGTTTTATACTTGCTTGAAAAGCCCAGAATTTTAAGGAACTATCTGCAGAGACTGCATACCACACCAAGAAATGGATTTAACAGCTGTCTTAATTGACCTGTACGCCCTGATCAACACAACCCACTTGTGGTTTAGGTTTCTCTTTGAACACAGCTGCAAGCACTGCCCAGGAGGCTGCAGGTGAAAACAGCATCAAAATGCAAACTGTGCTGCACCTCTCCCTCTTGAGAGAATGAAGCTCTCACAGCCATAAACATCCCCAGCTTCAGAAGAGAAAGTGGAGACGGTGTGCAATTATCTACCGACACAATATCCTGAAGTTCACGATATATAACCCTGGTTAAGGGAAAAATTCAAATTTATTTCAGTTATTTATTAGTAGTGTGTTTTAAATGCAAGAAAGCCACTTCGTGCCAACGTCCTGTAGCTGTCCCTGCTGGCAGACAGAAGCTAGGAGGCCATTTGGGTTTGGGATTTTTTTTTTTAAAGCCAAAGCTATTAGGATGGCTACAGCATACTAAAAAGCCTAAAACACAGCACATGCTCACATGTATACCATACAAACAACAGGGAAAAAATAATATTGGTACCTATTTATGCATTCAGATGCCTTAATGTGGAGAGATTGAGAAGAAAAGCAGTCTCTCTCCCATAGTGCACAGTAGGAGAAATGGACAGTAAACCCCAAGAGCATATCAAAAGGACAAGACAAGAACAAAAAATGAAACAAGTTAAAATCATTAAAAGATTCATGTTTAAAAAAAAACCAAAAAAAACAAAAAAAACCAAACAAAACCAAAAACCACTTAACAAAAGACTGTACTAAAAGTAACTAATGCCTACAGCTGTTATGTTCACCTCCTTGTTCAAAACACCTAAGAGAGAAAAGCCAGCATTCACAGAACAAAGGGATAACTAAGGGAGCAGTTTTCTAATAATAACCGTAATCTTTCCCAGTTAGTTCTGTCAATAAGCTATAATACACAGAAAACGCTTCCTTCTCTTGAATTTTGATATTTATGAAACCTTTCTGAGCAAAAATTGAAATAATACACTGAGCCTTCACTACAAACTCAACAACAGCCCACTACAACCTAACTCATCTTTCACCCTTAAATAATACTGAGCTTTTTGAGGATTTCTAGAAGCTTGAACCCTCCACTCTTCCAAATTTGAAAACAGCACCTCTCAAATTTACAACCCTTGGCATTTCTTCACCTGACTCCCCAGACCCAGAGCAATATGGGGAGCCTAAGGAAGCAACACTGATTCAGAGAACATAAAGGAACAAACTACATCAAATTTTTTTTTAGGAAACCAGTGAGATCAAAGACACAGACAGGAAGTTTGTCCTGGTCTCAGTGGTCTAAGCAATGAACAAATACTTCCATTAGTAAGATCAATTAAAAATAATTTTCATGTTTGAGGACAACAAGGCCCCTAAAGAGACTGTGATGACATGAACCTCCACAAACTGATACTATTCCTGTCCAAAACGATTGTATTACTACAAAGTACAGTCATTTCTCTGTTAATCACAGAAGTATTTCCATCTATATATTGATGTTTTGCAAGCCTTTTCACACGAAAACCTAAACACTGAATTTGTGCTCACTCATGTTGGTACCAACAAAAAACTATTCTTTTAAAATGCAGCTATTAGATTAACCAAATATCTTTAGGATTTGAGCTGCTGAAGTAAATATGCAGTAAGGACCCTGAGTTCTAGGCTCACACACAGCTTAGTGACAGTGACTTCCAGCTAGTCACAGCACTTTGCTTGGCACAAACAGAGGAAGGGAAAAAATTGCCACGACTCAAAAATGGTATCAAGATGAAGACCTGAAAGCACAGCTTCTAAACAAAGAAAATTAAATGCATGTACTGTTATATTTCAAAGTAGGGGTTTGATTGCATTTCAAAAGCCTGTAGGCAGTTCTGCAGGCCTGTAACTGTTAAACACCCAAAGGGACACAAAACCTTAATCTGGACCTCAGGAGGTGATGAAAGAAAAAGGATTTTGAGAACTCCTACAGTGCATGTTTTAACACTTTGCAGGGTTTAACACGGACCCCAGCGAGCATGTATTTTACAAGCTTCCTTCTAACCAAACCATATGCAAAAAGCATCCATGTATTTGCTTAGCAAATTTCCTTCCCATAGCTTTGCAAACAAAAGAGTTGAATTTTTTTCCAATTTTGCTGTTTCCCTGGCTTCCAAACTCATTGCTACTTCAAGGAGGAGACAATCCCTCTGTTGTAACAGATTTACAACAATCCCAATAAAGAACAGGCGGAATGTAAAAAGTGCCACGGCACATTCTCCCACTCATTCAGGTCTTCAATGCAAAAAGAAAGTCTTATCTTTATTTTGGGCTTAATCTGCTGGTGTGCTCTATTTCTGGCTGTGCTGTGCTGCGAGACAGAATGTCCACCCCTGCTCTGGGCCTCGAGGTGCTCTGGAGAGATGAGATAGAGGTGATGGCTGCTGAGTGATGGATGCCAGCACGGCTCTGCTCCTGCTCTGGCTGCCCACAGCCGACTCTGTGACCCCTGAACATCAGTGTTGGACAGGCTCTGTGCCACAGCAACCCTGCAAAATCCTCCTGCTGCCCCTGCAGCTGGGTCTAAATAAAATCAAACTGCAGCACCCAGCCTGCAGTCAATCATCAAACAGCTAAAGCAGAGTTAAACTGGCCTGACAAACTGACACATGAAATGTTGATTTTTAAAGAGTTTTCTAGCATAAACTTTCTTTTGATATCAACACCCTATTTCTATCTATATCGACCTTTTAGTAATGACCCTGTGTTGAAAGTCCCATGATATTTCCAGAAAAAGACTCAGATTAAATACCTGGTAGAGCTCATATAGGTATGATATCCTTAAAGGAACAGGGGAAGTCTGCATTTGCTTCTGGAAAGGTTTAACCTTGACCAAACCATGGATTCCACTCCACTTGGCCAGTGGTGACTTAGGAGTGTGTGTAAACACCATTTGAATAAATAAAAAGCAGGGAACCCTAGAAGAGTCCACAGAGTTCCCCCCTTTCAGTACATGCTTCCTCCTAGGAAAAGGCTCTAGAAAAGGAGGCCTTTGTGAATCACACTCAGTAAATACTGGAGGTGGCACGTTTTTCTTAAACAAAGATTTCTTTGTAGCTTTATCCTGATAACTCACACTCAATGCATTTGAAAAAGTACAATAAACATTTCCACAATGTTCCACCGGGTCTTTTTTAAACACATTTCCCAAGTTAATATTTGTTTAACAATTTTCAAACCATTATCCACTTGAACATAGAACTGAAAGTAAAAAAGGCAGTCTCAACTTTAAAACACCTCAAAAAATCAAAATGCAAGAGAAAGTCACATGTTCTTCATAACTTCAGCCCAGAAAATATTTAAACAGAGATTCCTTCTAGATCTCCTAAAGTATGCCTGATCAAAACCCAGTTTGTAAATGACTTTAAAGTACATAGCTGATTTGCTTGATAGAAAACCAAGTCCTGCTCTGACTTTAAATCTGCCACAGGCATGGAAGTTTCTGAACTTTGCCTAAGTGCTGCAGTCTTGACAATCATTTAGAGTCAGGTTTTGGCACTGTCAAGAAGTATATGTTTTATTTCATATCTGTGGGCTTTTATAACGAAGACTAGAACTGTAAATTACACAATTATATTTATTTTTAGAAAATGAAAAAACACAAAACCACCCATAAACTATATCAAACAAGAGTATTTTTTCCTTTAAAAAGTCCATACCACTTAGGATGACTAAGTGCTGTCATTTTCCAACTGTGAGATCTGAGTAGATTCTTTTCTTTTTAAAGAAAACCACAACAAAACCAAACAGACATCAGTCCATTATGAGATCAAGTACTCTATCACAAAGTAAATAAGACAACCTTTCTTCCAATTTGTAAACAGTACTGGAACAACTTGTCAATATTAATTTCTGATTTTAGAAACAGGCTCTTTACTCAGAGACACTTCATTAAGCTCTAAGGACACTTACAAAGTAACAGACATCAATGTCAATTCATAAGCAAAAAAAAAAAGTGCTATGTCACATTTGAACAGGCAGTCAATAAACCTGTCTGCCCTTAAAAACTAGTAACAAGTAAAATAGGAAAACAGGTGTTCTTGTTTACAACAGCAGCTTTTCTAATGCAAATAAACTATGATTAGCTGATAAGCTTTGCAAATGTACCTTAAAAGAAAATTTGCGATTTATCCGATCTTCAGGTCCAACTGGAGATATTACATAGCTAGGCAATGGGATGCTCCCCAGAACAGACTCTTCTCTGCTGTCTGTGGAGTAAAAAAATAGAATTTAATTCCCTGCGCTGTTCAGTGGGCTAACAATATATTCTCCTTTATGGACACAGAGAAAACAGGCATTAAGTAGAAACAACAGTGGTTCAGACTGAATATAAGGAGAAGCATTTTCCCAAGGACAGAGCAGCAGGGGCACAGGCCAAGGAAGAAGCTGTGCCATCTCCATCCTTGGAGCTTTCCAAAGCCTGATTTGATTAAGCACTGAGCAACCTGGGCTGACTCCTTTCCTGACCTTCCTTTCACCAGGCACTGGGATGGGACACTTCCTGAAGTCCCCTCTGACACGAGTTCACTTATGACTCAATACCAATAATATGTGCTGAAAAATGTTTTAGTTTTAAAGAAAAAAGATTGGAGTTTGTTTTCTTAATCAGATTGGGTTTTTATTGAGGTGGGGTTTTTTTGGGGTGGGGGTTGGATGTTGCTTTTTAGCTTCAGCCAGAAGAACACACTTCAAGAATAAAGCTTATTGTGCCAAATGAACAGTGACAGGCTGCAAAACATGATGGACCTTCCATTTAGCACTGCACATCTAAGCTAATTGCTGTGATTAGGAAACCTCTCCTACTGCTGGCTCCAAGTGATCACCAGCAAAAATGCAGCATCTAGAAATATGAATTCCAAGTCTGATATTCTGTAATGCTTTCCAAAAATTGTAGCACATGAAGTATTCGAAATTTGAAAATAACCTTATGTAATGTCTAGTTTGGTCTAAGATCACATCTAACCTCTTTTTTTTTTTTGGTACAATTACTGGATTCAGAAGTTGTGAATCCAGTTCTCACTCTTACTTTGTCCCTTAGATTAAAACTGAACCAATGCCCTGATCTGGCCATAGCACATTCTCAAAAAACTCAAGACATCCAAGTGCAAGCAAGTAAGCACCAGAACACAGACCAGAGATGGGATAAATCTTATTTATTCCGGTCAGATGTTCTGCAGTGTAAACTGTGGCATATACCAAACACGAACTATGTGAAAAAATATCACACAGCATCCTTTGCTTCCCCTCCTCTGGCCTAGAATTTGCTGTGCATTTAAGATGTGTGGCCAAGCAATTGTTTCACTGTTCCCCTCAGAACAACTAACTTTATCTGAAGAGTTCAGCTAGTTCATGTATTCACTGTGATTTGTACAGGTGAACTGTTCAGACTAACAGCTAATATCCACTCACCTTTGTAGTAAAACAAACAATAATCAGCAAGCACAAACCATCGTCTCTTCCATAACCGCATTCCAGAGCTATCCTGAAATGCAAAAATTCAGTGCACTTTTCATTTAAGGAAAGCTAACAGACACAGTGTAGATCCAGTGACTAGTTCACCAGAAGTTTACCCAAATATGACTGCTAAGTGCAAAACAAATGGTTTATATCTTAGCAAAATACTGTGTACTAAGAAAGATAAGAGGCAAAACATCCAGCTCTAAAATAATGAGGGCAGAATATTCAAACTGCTAATTTTCGTTAAGTAATTAAACCCTCATCCCAAACAGCATTCAGATTAACCTTGTACACAGCCAATGCTTATTTTATCTGCTCAGATTTGTCTGCAGTAAGGAAACCAAGTGTGTTTCTGGATTGCACAAACTCCAACAAAGATTGCCTGCAGACCAAAATGAAAATCACAACACAGCTGTGAAGTATGACCTCACATTTCAGGCAATGATATCCTATAATTCAATCACCATATGTTACCCATGCCTAAAATGTAATTTAATCAAATATTCCTTAGGAAATAGAACAGGATGCATAACGTGCAAATTTTAATGAAGTGTAATGTAATATGCCTGTGGAGATATATATATAGATATATATACAACCTCGTCAAAATGAGTAATATTTGGATTGAAATTAATTTCTGAAGTCAGACTATAACCTAGGCAAGTACAACTTCTTCAGTTCAGGTAGGCTTTGATGAGACCAGCAGCATAAAAAGCACCTTCAGGTTTTAAGGGCTTACAAGCAAAGGTTAGAGGACAGAAGGAAATTGGATATACAACATTGCTCTAGCTATTTCCCTCCTCCTTTCTGCAATCAAATTAAGTATGGAAGGACTTTCTTCCCTTCCTATTTTCATGCTACAAGGCTGGCAACACATACTGTGTCTGAGTTCTGATTCTGTCCTGAAAACTAATGGACTTGGGTAGTGGATGTCAGGAGAGCTGAGAGCAGAACACAGCAGAATTACATCTCTCCACTCAGGAGGAAGCAGACAGCTGTCACAGCCATTCCACTTTCCTGTGCATGTAAAACCATCACTGTAAGCCTCAGGTTTCAGCCTGCTCCTGCCCACCCCTAAATCTAGCTGCTGGATCTCTGGTGATAATCTGGTGGACACGGGCTGCCAAATAAGAAGCAGGGGAATTATTCTCATACAGCAAACAGCTTTATTTACTTATTACACTCAGAGGTGTGTTTCTGTCAGCTTAAGAGTTCAAGACATAGCAGCTGTAGAATTCTGCTCACTGGATGAAATTCTGTAATCCAGCCTTTGCTGGCTACTGGTCCTGGTGACAGCAATGTGTGGTGGATGGGTCCCCATTTCCCATAATTTCCTCCCTCCTGCTCCTGGAGAACAAAAAGGTCTAGGGACTGGAATTAAGCCTTTGATCAGGGTAGAAGGACATAACCAAGCAGACAGAATAAGGCTTTCACAGCCAGCCTTAGGCTGACTGTGCTCTGAGGGAGCCAAAGATCAGCCTGACAACAAGCCAGCAGGACAAACCAGGGAAAACGACCAGGTTTAGATAACAAAGTTATAGCCTCAACCCTGAGCTGTGATGGTGATGTCTATCAGCTTGCTCTTCTGAATCCAGCCCATTCATAAACCTCGGTTTTCACACTTGCCGAGCAGGAATTCCTCACTGTGGGACTCTGTGGAAGTCCCCAACACAGCCCTGCCTCCCCAACACCTGAGCTTCTGCCTCCTGAGCCCCTCGGAAGGCACTGGCTCCTCCCTGCTGATTGCACTGAAGCAATTAACAGGAACAGGGATCACACGCATACCTGTTTGTGCAGCCAGCCTCTTACTATCACAGGAACGTTGGGATTCCTCCTGATCGCCTGCTCCCTCTTCCCAAAGCTGTGAACTTTGTTTCCGCTCTTCACAACCTGCAAAGCACAATGTAGCAGTGGTTTCTAAACTGTACTGAGGCTCATTTCATAGTACAAATACTCTCACTGCAACGACTTACACTTCATCACACAGCAACAAAGTATTCATGGCATTTTCAAGGGCAAGTAAACGGGCAATGATATTTACAACAGAGCAAAGTCAATCTCCCACTCATCAGGACGGTGTGCCAGCTCCTGCTGAAGAGCAGCAGCACTGGTGTGCCAAGTCAGAAAGGTGGAATTGTGGACATTTTAGTGTGCCTGGGAATTATTTCTGAGAGCTGCATGCAAGTCTCTCTGGACAATATTGCACAAGTCTCTTACACGCACAGGACTTTGAGCAGATGAATCCTCCTCTTCCGCTTCTTTCTTTGGCTTTTNAAATTCAAACAACATTGACAGCTTAATAAAATGCTTGGACTCTGGCCCTGCAGACAAAAGGAGAAGACAGTGACACTGCCAGGGAAGAGAGCTACACAGAGCCAGTGGAAATCACAAGGACTAGGTAATGATTTGTGTCTTAATGAAACCTCAGTTTTGACTCACACGGACAAAACTATTTCAAAAACAAACAAGCAAGGCCCATCCACCTGTGAAAAAGCAAGAATCACTCGATGAGCCATTTGCCTGTTCTTTTCCAGCCTCAGCCCAGTTTGCTCCTCCAATTGCTTTAGGACAGACTACCCTTACAGCTGCTGCCAACTTCTCCAAGAAAAGAGCTGTCCAAATTCTTTCCTACAGCGCTTCTCTTTTTAATCTCTGAGCTTGTCAGGGTACAGATGCTCTGCAGGCAAACAGCAGCTCTGGAAACAAGTATATTCATCACACACAAGGGATAACATCAGAAAAGTACCTCAGTGTACTGCTCCTGCCATTCAGGCAACATCTGGGCTAGAAGACAGCACATAATGTAAATAATTCTAGCAAAATATTATAACTTTAAATGGATTCTGTTGATTTGATTGATAAAGGCCAGACTTTACCAATCTGCACTAAATTTCCTGCCTTAATGAAGGGTTAAGATAAAAGCTATAGCCAGTATGAAAAAAATGCGCTTCTTTTTTTGTGCTGTAGCACACGAAACAGCGAGGCAGATGTACCAGTTGTGAGGGGCTATCAAAGGGCAGGATTTCCCCAGCAGTGCCAACTCCCCAGACAGCTCAGTGAGAGCCTGCAGAGACCCACCAGCACCCCAGGGCACCACAGGTGGTGCCACCACCCGAGGAAAAAGCCCCCACTTGTGCACCTGTCCGGGGTTGTTGGCACAAACCCAGCAGAGCAGGGGGTAAAACAGGTCTCTCAGGAGGTGCCCCTGCCATCCAGCTGGCAAAAACCAGCTCATAGCAGAAGTCAGGTACCACCTGAGGATGGCACCACCCAGGAGACCCCCCAGGCTGTGTCTCTGCCAGAGCCAGCTAACAGGCTGCAGAGCACTGGCTTTGGGCAAACACAGCCACAGATGGGCTTTTTACAAGAAAAATGAGAAGTGAACAACACACTTGGGTTTTTAAAAACGGCTGCTGAATGTTAAGATGCAGCAGCTACATTAAAAGGGTGATGAAAAATAACGAGGCCCAAATTCGTTAAAGCTCTGAAAGTCAAAAATCTATTTTTGTTTTGGTTTTGCTTTATTTATACTTGGCAGCTGAACATAAATCAATTTACAAAATGCATAGAATTTATTTTCCTAATCTTTCTCTCATGGAGATTTTGGGAGAGTGGAGGAACTGAGGAGCAGCTGAAGTGTAGCTGATATAGCCTTACAGCAGCATTTAAATTTGATGGTTTTTTTAATCAGATCCCTTAATCAAGCACTTTCTCTGATCTTAATTTTTAAAAAATGCAGACCACAATGTAAAAAAATCATCCTTGGACTTGGTCAAAAGACCAAACAATTTCTATGGCATAGGAGTAGGAAAATTTTTCCAAAGGCTGTGTACTATATGTCAATCCAATACCCATAATGGAAACAAAATTATCATTTCATGGTGCTTTAAGTAACTAAAATTCTCATATAATCTCCAGTATTGATCATCTTATTCTGCTCTGGAGTAAAACAAAGGGTAACAGATACTGCGTGTCATGCCTTGCTTCCACTGGCTAGACTAAGAAATTGGTTTAAAAGAAAAGGTATATTTTTAAACTATTTCTCTGCATTGCAGTAGTCTTTTCTAACTTAAATTCTCCTGATATCATTGTCATGAGCTGAAAAATGCAGGTCAGCACAGCTGTCTGTATCACTGAAGACACAAAAGTCACTTTTGACTTCAGTACATTTGTTATGCTGACTTGCTTGTGAATGACTGCTAAGTTTTTGCAACAAAACCCAAAAATGTCAAGAGCCAAAATTTTCAAATCCCTTTCCATCACTGCCCCATCTTCTTTCTTACAGTAGCTTGTAGCTGAGGAGAAAAGTTGCTAACTTAATTATATGATTCTTTTTTCTTTTAAACGGGACTGACAAAAAAAAGTATAGACAGACTTTTATTTGGAACAGATTTTTTAAATAGTAAACAGGAAGACTGTATTTTGGTCAAAATATGCATAATGAAAACATGCATAATGAACCATGGAACTTTCAACCTAGAAGGAATTTTAAAAAATCAACTCATAAAAAGCCACCTGTTAAAGTCATAAACTCTTCAGCTCGAAAAATCTCAGTGCTTCGATTAGAAACGAACTTATGAATCCTTTCATATATCTAAGAAAATGATACAAAATCCTTTATTTTTCAGATAGAAAAAACTGAAACTCTCCAAAAATGCTGCTCTTAATTTTGAGCATTCACATCCAGTGGCTGTGAACCAGACCCTGTGTTGCACTCCAGCTCTAGACAGTCCCAGAGCTGGCACATCACATTCCTGTCACCACTGCTTGCTCCAACTGCTAGACCCATTCTTTACTTGTATTCCTCACCAGTTTATCTCAGAGAAATACCAGCAGCTACCAGTGTCAGAAACAATTCAATGACTTCTGTTATGCACAATCCATCCAAAACATGCTCTCAAAATGTAGATAGTAAATACATTCCCTACTATCCTTTCATTTTTGACTTGGTCAATGCCCTGTGTGGCACAGTAACATTTACAGACTTCCATTCACACCACCAGATGTTTCAAGAGACTAATTTCCAAATGTATCTCACTGTCAAACTGAAACAGATCCTTATTCCACCATAACCTTAATTATTAATCAATATAAATGGCTTTTAATATAGTTAATCATGTAACTGAATTGCCTATGAACAAGCAGATCTCTGGGACAGAGAACAATTGCAGTTTATCAAAATGCCCTTTTGCTTTTCATTCCCTCAACCCCATACCCCTCAAATGCCAAAGAGTAGGATAGACTGCATTGGTCTAAAGTCTTTAGGTGGCTTACTCAGACAGTTCCTGCATCAAAACACTGGCCCCAAATGTGCACAGATCTACAGAAAAAACCAGTCTGAACTTGGCCAGGATTCCAAGACTGTGCATACACCATTCTGTAATGGCATTTGCAGGACCAAATTATAGAAGCATTTAATTAAAGAAAAAAAAAATTAGCCATGGCTAAGTAGAGAACATGAACATGTCTCTGGCTTCTGACTGCATCTGGGAACTCACGCTTTGGGAAGAAAACATTTAGAAATAGATGGAAGGACCTTAAAATCTACTCCCAACCTGCCAAAAGTCAACCTCAAAGTGGAGGGCACAGGTTATTAAGCAGCCTTTTTTCTCACTGCTAGTTCACTTGAAATAGTTCTTGTGTCAGGCTGTGAAGGAATTCAACAGGTCTTCTGACTCTACAAAACGAGAAAAGTGATTTAAAGTTGATTTACATGTGCGATGATGAAACAATGCATATGTAGGACAGATGTTGGTTCATCTTAATTAAGGACCCAAAGCGGAATGGATCTTGTAAAAACAAACTTGGTGGAGAAGCAAAGTACTGGCAAAGCCTCTGTGAGAGCTTCATTCTGAGTCCAAATCTGTTAAAAAAATCCACACCTGGGAGCCTGCAAGAAGCATGCACAGCTACCCTTACACTGGGCTGCAAACTGAACAGAAAGAGAGACAAAACCAGACCAAGCAAAGCCTCGGGAGGTGGTTCTGGATATTCTCTAAGCAGGACCCTCCCGTTCAGCTGTGTGGCTCTGACGTGCCCAGGGAGTTAGCCTCCAGCATGTGGGTGGCCTGGCAGTGGAAGGCATCCCCGTTTTTGGTCTCTGACCGGATCAGTGCAAGCCTGTGACGGAGGGAAGCAGCAGGAGCAGGGCAGAGGATGCACACGTTCTGGCACAGGTGTGAGCCTGGCTGAGCTAAAGCCAGCTGTGCCGCTGGAGAATTCCCCAGCTCAAAGCACCCTATCAGGTCCCCAGTAAGCCTGCTGGTTTAAAGAGGGAAAAAAATGAGATTTCTGCCTCTAACGCAGGCTTTAAAAAATCAAGAGTAAGGAGGATAAACACGGTAATAACAAATGCCGACATACTTTGGTAAGTTCAGCTCTTCAAATATCAAAAATAAGTGTTTCAACTAATTCCAGTAACCTACTAAGCTTACTGCTTGCAGTAATAATTTCATCTAGCACTTTAAAGATAAACGTATTCTTGAGATTTGATACATTACAATCTCTGTGTTGGTCCAGTAACTTATACACTTAGGGTTTTAAAAAATAATTTTTAAAAAATTAATTTTTAGTTTCTCATGAAATTATATCATCTCCTATACTCAAGCACACCAAAACATTAGTAAAAGATTTTAAGTACTCCAACTAAACAAAATATCTTTGCAATCAACTTGGAGAACTCCTTTCTTAAACTCAGTTACATAAGAGACTGCCCACTTCTGCATTTAAAAAAAAACCAACTGAGAAGTTTAAGAACTGCAGTCAAAGTTAAGAAAATTGCCTCTGCTAATTCTTTCAATATTGCTCTATCCCTTTTTATCCACCCACTACCATTCTCACTGTTCTGTAATTTATTGTAAGGTCAAAGAAGCGTTAAAATAGACGGTGACACTACAAGTACAGCACTTTATTATATTTTGTTCAATAATGGACACAGGTCCTTTGTCAATGACAAGGAATGGACTTTTCTATTATTAAACATTACATGTGTGAACTTGGTGCCTGCACTGTTTGTGCACTGCAGTGATGGCAGAAAAAAATTTGATTGTTACTAAGAGGAGGAAAGGCAGAAAGATTTCATGAAGAAGTAAGAACTGCAAATTCCTGGTATCATGCATCACTTCTTGCCACATACACTGGACCACCAAAACACTTGCTGAAATACTACCATTACATATTTTTATTTCCATTTGCAAGTCTCTCAAACTTCCTAGTCACAATAATCACTCACTATGTTAGAAGTTACCATTCAGTGCTATCATGTGGGTACACAGGGCTTCTAAAAGAGCTGTAACAGTGATGTTATTGCTGTGTACAGTGCTGCCAAAAGGTTTGTGTCTGGGTATTACCTCTTCTCTGAGCTCTTACTAGACCTCTAGGCTAAATCCCCAGCCCTACTGAAATCAGCATAAGAATACTGGAATTAAAATTAGTGAAGTTCTGATCAACAAGCTGAAAAAAATAGCTTTTTCCTTTACCTTAGAGCCAGGTTTTGTATCAACAGCAGACGTAGTTACTGCAGTGGACGTTTCACTGACCATGCTTGAAGGCCTTTGGTTTATTTGTTGGTTGGACATAGATGAGCTCTGTCTAGAAAGCAAACAAAACCAGATAATCTAAAGCACATTGTTTCAAACATTCAGCTTGGCCTTTTTATATTTAAAATTCACAGTGTGCAAATGAAGGACGAGTTAGTCAGTATTTCCCATGCATCTGCAAGTTCCTCTACACCACTCCCGTTACTTTGATTTCAGGTCTTCCTCAAGCAGTGACATCTGATGATTGGTATTTGTCTTTTGCATTTGATTTGTATGCATCAAGAGGGAGAAACCTGCCAAATTGTCTGCAAACCCAAGAGAGGATCATGATATAACAAGGAGTGTGGTAAGAGAGAAGATAAGGCAGTGAAACCAAACTGTGCCCAATTTAGAGACTTGGCCACAAACCTGTGAAAGAGCCAGTACTGGGGAGAAAAGGACAGGAATCAGCACTTGGCAATAACAGGCTTTTTATTTAAAATCAACCGAGTCTACACTGCTGTTAGATCTTTCACTAACTTAATGCTGTATCTTTGAATCTCCCCAAAATATGATTCATAGCACAATATGAATTATTAAAATACCTTTTAAGCAAAATGGTGCAATTCATGGCAGATAATTGTTAGAAATGTGTAATTTCTGAGTCATCCTAAGATTCCAGAAATCCTGATAACTAGCTCAGATATCCATTTAAAGCATAGGTGAGGTCAATCCTACCAGAAGAACCTGTTCAACAAGTAAGAATTCAGTACAGCCACCCAGATGAAGCATTGAGAGGATAAATGGAAGGGCAAAATAAAATCCCTGTGAAGAGAAGCTTCAGCAGCCAAGCTTGACACCAGCATTGAAAGAAATTAAAACCACAGGTGGCATTTTCAAAAATCATTAACAACATAATTTAGCAAATAACAAGTAGCAATACAGTCACATCAGAAAAGAAAACACAACAAAACAAACAATTAAGACCTGATTTTCCTTTTCCCGGTCACCAAAGCCATTTATTAGAAAAACCAAAAATGGTATACAAGCGACACCAAACATGGCTGCTGGTACCACTGAAATCCAGATCTGAATACAACAGAGAAGAGAAGAATTCTGAGGAGGTACCACAGTTCTCATGAGACCAGGGAAGAGCCTGTGATTTCAGCAGCTCAACACAGGGTTTAACAGAGGACAAAGTATTTGCCACCACTGCTCTTCCTCAGTTACAACCTGAACAATTATCTGTCCAAAAGCTTGTGTGGGTGGTTTTTCCATATTTTTCCATTTGTGACCAGGGTTTCAGTGAAGCTTGCAAGTAAGTAAGTAGCACAACTTACATCCCATTTTATTTATACCTTGCATACCTGGCATAAAATCCCTTTTTTCTAGATTTTATATACAACCTCAGGTCCAAGATACAAGAACAACCTACAGCAAGCCCCTAAAAATCCTTTAAAGCAGGAGAACTTAATCATGTCAGTTTGAGTCAATTTGCCTCATCTCTTATGGACCAGGTACCCTACTTCAGCATTTAATCACCTTTTAATCCAGCCTCTGCAAAATGCAGATTAAGAAACTTCCCATGTATGACATTGCCTACGCTATTTCTGTTGACGAAAATGAAAAATACAATTTAAGTTTTGGCAAATTGGAATTAATTTTTCCAATAAAAAATTAATGAAGAAGAAGGAATAATCCCAGGGGAATTGTTTTAATTTAAAATTTCTACTCTGATTTAACAGATTTTCACTATTCCCCAAAATACTGCTTCACAGCAGGTTAAACATACTGCACTTTCAAAAAAAAAAAAAAATAGAAGGATTACAGAGGTAAATAAACTGTATGTTTAACAAGACCATCATGAGAAAATCATAATATAATACAGAATGATAAAAATGTAATTTCTAAGCATTTATTATGTGATCATACAGTGATTTCTGTTCCACTTGCTACTAAAAGTGATCACTGCCAAGAAACCAGGCTTTCCCTTTCTAGTAGTATCAAATTAATGATGAACTTCAAATTCACAAGCAGAAAAATGCTTTTTAATAAATGTGAGGTTGTTGCCATGGAAGAATTCTAATAGCAAGCAAAAGAGACATTAAGTCCATTGAAAAAGAAAATACATTATTATTCTCCTATAAAAAGTCTTCGGCAGCAAACACTGGTGATGCAAACTTGCTGCACCCAACATTTAACAGAAAACACAAAACAACACTGCAAATTTATTTCAGCATTTGTATATAGTATTTCAAGGACACAACTGGATTTTTTGCATGAAATCAGAACATAAAACTCAGGTATTCAAGTCTCTTAACAGCTAATCAATATTCTCAGTGTTTTTAAAAGCAAATAAAAACAGGCAGAATATGCAGAATTACCTGAAACATCCTGGCATGTTAAGGGAATTAACAGTGTCCTAATAGTATTTACAGATTAAACTTTAAAAATAAATGACTACAGCATTGACTCTGTGCATGCAGAAGCATTAGTTCCAAGTTACTATTAGCAAAGATGTTTGATAATATCTGTTATCCAAGATATCCCCTTCTGTCTTCGTAGTGATGGTGTTTCACTATTTTCAGGCCAGTTTTCTTCCTGCCTCCCACAAGTGTGTGAATACACACACAGAATTGCAGTGTGCCCGTTTGGAGCTCCAGTACTGTGTCAATTTTTTTAAGTACTTGAAAATAACACTCTATATAATATCTCCTGTCCAAGCAACTCCCTGCTCTACTTAAACATTGCTACTATGTCTCCAGAAACCACATTTACCAGCTGAAAAAATTACATAGCCAACAGTTGGGTTATTAAAAAACCCCGACACTGAACAAGAACAATAAAAAAAATGACTACACCAGTAGCCCATATTGAAAATGCAATACTCACAAGAGATCATAAAGATCAGTCGACTTGGAAGATCCACATCCACACCAGCAACTTAAAAAGTTTATTTGTTGGAATCAGACATGATGCACTAACATCGTGTCAATGTAGTTTTATTACTAATAAATTTCCTAATCAGCTAGATAAAAAAAATTAACTCTCCTAGTGTTTCTATGCATGTAAACAAGGTAGATCTTTATTTTGGGGTTGTTTGGGTCTCCTCTTTCCTCTCCACCTGATATTTTTGCTGCTATAGTAACCAAGTGCAATAGATAAAATAAGATGGCTCTCTCCCCAGAGGTGATACACAGGTTTTATCAGGCACACAAAAACAGGCAAGAAAGAGGATAGCACTCATTGGGTTAAGCACACCATATTTTTTTTCCCCATGTGTCTACATTTATGTTTAAGTCTCATCTTTTTAAAAGTCCTATCTTCTCATTTGCAAACACGCTGCTATAACAAATATTATATAGCTCCTAATACACAACTAGTAGTGCCTAACATTAGTTACATGGCTGCATGTGCCTGATTCTTCCTTTCTGTCCACAATTACTTAAAGAACTGTTATTTAAACAAAGATCTGAGAGGAGAAATCGAAACACGATATACAACTATCCTAAGTAATTCTATCATAAATTCTTTTCAGAGAAATGCTTGTGTAACAGGGGAGCTAACTAAAAACCTAACACCTGTCTGGCAGACTTATCATTAATTCTGACTTTTCCATCGGTTGTTTAAGAAAGGTCCCTTCATGGATTAAGGGTTCATTAAAAACATGAAAGCAAAGCACAGAAATCAAGAGGCAGTTGTGAAATGGAGGGGCTTCCCATTCAGCAAGATACTCAGCTTATTTCAATGTGATCCTAAAAACTGTGAGGTGAACAAGTCAAAAGAAAATAAAAATTATTCTAGACAAAAACTGAAATGCTGGCAGAAAGAGATAGAAAAATAATCTTCAGATACAAGCAACTATAATGCCAAACTGAATTCAATGCCAACAACAGAAAAGTAATTCAAAGGAGGAAGAAATAAAAAACATCTTTGCAGCTTTTATCACCCAAAACTACATTGCCAAGGAAAGGTTATTTTTAAATATCAGCTCAATGAGTAACAGCAGCCAAAGTATGCTAAAAATTATTAGTAAAGGAATAAAGAAGGAAAACTACAATTAAATCATTATAAGAAACAATGAGCTCATAGGCTGAATCTTGCAGCCACCTATGATCTTGCAGTCACCATTCCATCAGAAGAAAAGAAACCTAAAAGTGAGATGCAGAAAGGCTGACTCTCAAGCAGAGCTAGTGAAAGGTACAGAACACACATCCCACACACCAAAGCTGCTAAACTTGGAAAAACAGAGTACAAGGTGGGTATTTGATAGTGGTCCCAGTTAAGAATGTCTTAGGAAATAAGCAATTACTAATCACTATTTAAAAGAAAAAAAATCTAAATTAGACCACCTGCAGGAAGAAGGCATAGTATAAGGATCAAAAGATAATGTAATTCAAAAGTCACAGGTTCCAGCTGCAGTGGAGTAGAGAAAACCAGATTTCAGCTTGAAAAGCAAAATTGATGTGATACTGTTTAAATGCCTTGGGAAAAGATCAGTGAAATACAGTCTCAGCCCTCTGCTGGAAGTGTCCAGTTCTCATTTGATCAAGTGAATCAAGGGCATTTGGTTCACAACTGAGTCATAATCGAGCTAGGATTACATCACTCATTGGTGTAATTTCCAAAACTTGTTTCCAAATCTTCTTGCCAGAACACTGCTTCCAGGATGAGGAATGGCCAGACCAATCCCCACATTCATCATTTCTACATGACTGTAAATTACTTTTCTGATGTAAAATGTGTCCTTTTAAATAGATATGCAGCCTGAACAAGTTTGTGCTCACTTCTCCCCGCTAGCTCCTAGTTAACACCTGTTGACAACTCCTTGGCCCTAATCTCAAATTAAGATCAACCAGTCAGTAATAAATCATGTCACAACAGCACTGAAGAACAAATCACCTTTTATGAAACCCTCGAGAGTGCTACTGCTTCACGACAGGGTTCTTCAGCTACAAGAAACAGCAGTCTTGGTCAAAGGATCCCAGGATGGAAAGTTGCCAAGGCAGAGGCTGCCTCTCTGACCTGAGTCCTTCTGGTGGCAATCATTCCACCACACGGCAGGGATCTACAACACTGGTTCCAAACTGACCCACCACCACCACCCATTCCAAGAGATCCCTGATGCCTGAGGGGAAAGGACTGAAAACACAGCTCCATTACAGCTCCTAGGCCGTAGGACAGGGAGGTGCCAACATCTCCTCTGATGTCACCAGACACATCCACTTATGTCACCAGACACATCCACCTATGTCACCATCATCAATCACCTGGCAGGAACTCACAGGTGGCCATGGTGAACAGCCTCTGTGAAAACCCCCACTGCTGCACAGAAGTGGTACAAAACTAAGGAAACCAGAGCACCCCACACGTTTGGAAAAGACATTTTTAAAGCAATTTTAACTGACAGATTAAAATCATGGGATTTTAAAAACACTGCATGTTCTTCAGGCCAATAATAAAGCTTAGAGAAACATTCTTGCAAAGACTGTTTTCTGAGCAGTGACTAGAAACATTTACTCTTCTCTCTATCCCTCCAGCCATTCCCTCTTCTTTTAGAATTAAAACCACCTCTCTCTACTAATTCTACCACAGTGTAAGATTTTTCCTGGTTTTGATACCATCTCAGTGCAAGTAACTAAAGTCTACACACCCATCAGACTGCCCTCCAAATAAGCACTTCCACTTCTCCTCCAAAAAAGTTTGTAACATACATTAAAGGTCACTAAATCCACGTGCCACCAACAAGTACTTTTAATTCTGTTTTTAATATTTTTCTCAGCTACCATGACTATAAAACGAAAAACAGTTTTCCAAATACCTATTTTCCAGTATATATGTTTAAATTCATACTAAATTTGACTGAACCTTTACAACAGGGAAAATTAAAAATCAAATTAATGCATGGAAGTCAGAACACATGCTCAGTGGCTGCTGCCCGTATTTTCTGTGAGACTGGCTGATTTGCAACATACCTGCTTCTCCTCTCTAGGAGAGTGAGGTGGAGCTTGGTTCATACCTGGAAATGAGCTAAAGCCAGCTGAGCAGCAAAGCACCTGCATGCCAGGGGACAGCTGGGGTGACCTCCAGCTCAGCAGCCACTCACAGCCTTCATCCCCAGTCACAAAGTTATATTTCATGTTAGTTCTCGTCAGGCATCCTCACACAGGAGTGGCCTTGGCTTTGCCTTGCCTTGGGGGAGAGCAACTCTTGAGCTGGTGGTGTTTTGGGGTTTTGCTGATATTGGTGTTGCTTGCTTGGTTTGGCTTTTAAACTATTTTAGAAGTTCTCCTCAGGGCTGTATCAGAAGCTCTGAGCTCTACAGCCATGTTCTACTTCTCCAAGCCACAGGAGAAAACATTGCTGGAAAAGGCTCAGCCTCCTGGGAGTCCTGAAAGAGCTTCCTCTAGGCTTGATTTTCACTAATGCCGTAACTGCTTGTGATAGCAGTCCTACCGAAATGTAAAGCACACTAAATGTCACAGAATTTAAAATGTAAAGAGCTCAGAACTGTGCAAGCAGCCACACAAACCCCATATCCAGGGCGTCACAGCAGGATGCCCAGACCCTGTGACACCTGAGGGGACAGAAGCTGCTTGAACAGTGCTGGAAAACAAAAAAAAAAGAAGAGGTTCTTTTTTTCTGGATGAACCCCACACAGCTGGGAACCTATCCCTTTGGAGGAGGTTCCCTCTCGTGAGTTCTTTGCCAGGGATGAAAAACGAGCAGGACTCTCTGATTCTTGGTCTTCAGGCTGTTGTTTATCCTTTTCTTATCTTGAAGTCGATACGCTGTCTGCACACCAGACTGAGCATATGAGAGACAAGGCACAAAATGGACCCAAACACCCAAAACCAAGGCCTTTTAAAGCTAATCAGTCCAATTACTTTCTAACACGTATCTTGTTTTTACTTTACTACTACTACTGCCTAGTTCACACCTGTGTTCTCCAACTCATCCCAAAGCCTTGGCAATTTTTTCCCTGGGACAGAGGTTAAAAGCAGTGTTCTGCTGAGAGTCAGGGCTTTCTAAAACTGGCACAGAAACATTCCCTGTGCCCTGGATTCCAACATGGAAAAGAAAAACTACCTGGTGTTGTCCCATTCTTCTTGCCCTTTGGTTTTAGAAGCGATGCAGAGTTTTGTCCAAGTTTTCTGTCTAGGGAAGGTGCCCAGCCATTCCCTTAGGGAAGGATGGCAGGAACAATCTAGCATGCAGCCAGGGTGACAAAGAGTTGAAGCCTCCAGAGAAATGGTGCATGATCCAGTCCAACACCAACCCAAAGGTGGCCAAATTCACCAGACTGAACACACACGTTTCTCACTTTCGTTCGTTTCTTTTTAATCAGACTATCAAGATAAAATATGCTGGAAACAAATATATTCAGCACCATTTCTTTAGAACAAAGTAAAACAGCTGATCAATGTAGAACATCTGAAATGTAAGAAAACCAAGGAAATACAATGGAAACTAGTAGTATTTTGTGTACTTCAATTTCACTACAAATCTTCCAACATGCTCCAAAAGCACTTTACATTTATGTTCTGTTTACCTGACATTTATATAAGACTAAAGCATTATTGTTTAAGTATATTTTGTATTTTTTTGTATGTTTGTTTATTTTTTGGTTTGTCTGGGGTTTTTTTAAGATTTGATAAAGATTTTCCCTCAAGTCCTAGCTTGGAATCAAAAACATATTATCACAATGAGAAGCAAAATTTTAAGCAGGAACTTCAATTACATTTTTCTACAATATTGAAAGAACTGTTAATAAATTAAGGTACTAATCTGCTGTAGGTAAATGTCTTACTGTTTTAGATCTCTTGACATGGGTATAAAACTACTTACTCTTCTCGCAAAATAAATTCAATATTTTCTGGAGAAACCTGTCCTGTCACGGGATGTCTAAATGACGTGGTCTGCTGATTATGGCTGAAAGGAAAAAAAAAAGAAAAAAGGAAAAAGAAAATTAATATTGCTATACTCAGTAAAATATGATCTCTAAAAGGCAGAACTTGCTATATTGATGTTTTGCTGCTCTATTTCAGAAATTAAACATATTTCTGAGGTACTTTTCAAGTCTGAAATGTTTTCAGCTCCTTCCTAAGTTCTTGTCGACTTTGCCAATGGAACACTGTACTATTTAATTATTAAGCAGGTTAATGTTTTAAAAGTAAAGTAGTTGCAATTTTCAGTTAGTGAGACACACTTGAATTTATGATTAGTTACACCTGTTACCAGATTATTTAGATATAGCACAGAAATTACACAACATACGTTTCTGATTGTGTTTCCATAAATTTCACAGAATACAACCAGTCAAATAACTTGAAATGCTGCTGGACAACATTTTATACAATTTTTATTATTTAATGAGGTCGCAGAGAGAAATTATGTGGAAGCCATTTCTTGCATGTTTCTTTTTCCTCCAAGATGGTATTTCTCCGGTGATTTGTTTTTACACCTTCACGCAGAGGACCACATATAACCTCAGCTGTGCAGCTGCACGGTCTATATAAAACAAAATTATTTAATATTTCATCAGAACTGAACTAAAATCAGGGGTTTCTATAAACTTTACCCTCCAGAGCACTACCTAGACATTTTTCTATCCTCTGTAAAACATTTCTTTTCATTAAAGATAAATACCTTACCTATCTGTGAATCAAGCGCTCATTTATTTAAGATTCTAAATTTTTTGGGGTTTAGTTAACAATTCTCAGGTAAACAACATCCAAAATCAGAACTCGTATCAAATGTAGCAAAATAGTAACACACTCTGAGTATATTCAGAAAGTAAAAATAACAAGTAAAAATAAAAGATAACAAAGAATTGTACCTCAAATAGGCACAAATGAAAACTTCATGTGTTTTCTTGTTTAAAGATTTGGAGTTTTTCCTCTTAAAAAGCCTATTTGGTTTCAATAAATTCAATGAATTACAGATTTGACCCTGTTGCCCAGCATAGCAGGATGTCCCCCAGCACAGAATAAGGCATGAAGAAATATTTTGAGATTTCAGAGCAATGAGTTCCTAAGAGCAAACGCTGTGCTGACTAAAGGACAGCTAACAACCAAACAGCTCCTGCAGCCATAACATTCCAATGTAAACAGCTCAGGACGTGTCTTGAGTTATAAAACAAACCAAAACCAAGCAAACCAACCAAGCAACCCACCCCTAAGAACAACAAAAACCCCACGAACTGATGGTAAGTCCCACTCAGGTCATGAACACAGAGGATGTTTGGTGTGTTATAAACCTTTCACCCTTTTCCAGCACACCTTGGACCTGCTAGGGCAAGTCAGATATAAGGAACCCGTATCAGGAACGTTTCCAGTGATAAGCTGAAAGCTGTAACAACTTATGCAACACCAGTTTTTTTCCCTGCCTTTTTCCTTTTTCCTGCCTCACCTACTACAAAAATCCTCACCCTAGAGCCATTGGAAACTGTGAACAAGATATGGGCTATCAATTACTCCACTGCACCAGGCATGGCCCTTGTTTGAGAACTGACCTGTCCTACAGCTGTGGGTTAATAAAGTTTAATAAAGGTTAATAAAGTTTCCAACTCTTCAGTTTTTCCATGAAGCCAGAGGTCCAGGGAAAGTATCTTCAGTAAGCACACAGTGCTAACATCTACAAAACAACCAGGATCTATTTCCTCACAAAACCACTGAGGAGTATTGTTTCCTAAAAAAAAATTTCTATGTGAGATTTAATTTTGTGTCTACATCCGAAGAGTGGGATAGGAACTTGAGATGTTTTCAAAGAAAATCATAAATAAATAAATCATAAGCCTAACAATTAAACTCCATGTTTGTCACAGAGTCCAGTTTTAAGTTGAAAGCCTTTCCTTTCAAATCAGGCCTGATGCAGTCTGTTTAACCTTAGATGCTTAGGTTAGGACTGCTATCAAACCAAGTGCAGATACCCTGTTAGCTTAAAAAAAATGAAAGTAGCCTGCCAGCTATATTCTCCAGGGGCAGAGGAACTGCCAACAAGCTCTCATCTGCAGGCTGTCAGTCATTAATAACTCACTCTTCAATTAAGACTAAGAAAAAGGACTGTATTCCAGAAGTGCTCTAGGGTTACTCAGAAAGGGAAGTTTCCCATTATACCATACTAGCACCTACCAAAATGCTCAGGAAATCAAAATATCCAAATATCTCAGGAAGTCTAAGTTGGTGAAGAGGAATTAGTCCTTTTAGTTGCAAATAAAGAGCAAGTACATTATTAATAAGACTAAATATTGCTTACTAATAATAAAGATTTCAGCTGGAGAGTAAACACGTTTTTAAATGTCTGAGCAATGCATTTTAGGACAAATTCTGCATGTCTAACAAACACTGTGAGCAGAGAAACAGAAGGATGGCTCTGCTGCTGCACAAAATGCAGATGGTAATTCCACAGACAAGGAGAGGGCACACAAACCCCAAACTTCCCACAAACACTAGCACTTCACTGGGAAGAAAGCAATGAAACCCCCGCCACTAACAATTAGTTCTGCAGAACACAGTGGTTTATTTGAATTTGAAAAGTGAGAGTTTAAGTGTTTTGCCTCACAGGACTCATTAAGACTAAGCGATACTATTCAAAACAACCTATACAACAGATGGCTAATGCCTTGCAACAAGGAATTAGATAGCAGGGAGATTTTCCTTCACAATGAGAGCAGTCAAACATTGGGAGAGGTTGCCTAGCAAGGCTGTGGAATCTCCTTCCTTGGAAACATCCGAAATGTGGCCAGATAAGGCTCCAAGCCACCACATCAAACTGTCTAAGTTGGTTCCAGCTTTGACGCTGGATGTGATGGGGTACAGAGCTTCCTTCCAACATAAATTATTCTGTTCTGTCATTCTCTGCTGCTCCCTCTACCCTTTCCCTGCAAATACAATTTAAGTCCTATAATACCTTTGAAGCTTTCCCAGTATTTAAATGGATTTGTTCCAAGACTATTAGCAGTAGCTTGTTTTTATCAGGATGAGAGAAATTGAATAGCTAGATTTTTAGACGATGATTTTTTGTTGTTGTTTTCACGCCTTTTAAACATTTGCTTAACAGTGATTATTTGTTTACACAACACTGATAACAACAACATCGCCAGTCAGAGTGCTCTAAACTTGCTGCAATGCAAGCTTTCCTTCCTTTCCAAGCACAGACTAAGAAAAGCCCTGGCACAGTTGTTCTCTGGACACATCAGCTGCCCAAGAAGTAGTTAATCACCTGTATTTCCTCCAAATGGCAGCTACTGAACGTGTTCCTGTTGTCCAGAAATCTACCACGGACCACAGGCACAATAAATGTGCCTTAATAAAAGGACACGATAAGCTGTTCCACTCATCGTGCCCCTTTTATTCTTTTTTTTTTTTTTTCACTAGAGAAAGATGTAATAGCTTCAACAAAACTGGGAAAGGCTTGCCATGCTTCACCATGTGGATTCTGAACGCCTCGGAGCTTGCATTAGCACAACATCACACATCTGAAATGCCAAGTTTTCCAGCAACACTACAAATTTTCTGTGTGATCAATCACGCCATTTTTTCCTAGCAATCATCTTTTAATTTTAATAGCTTTATATTATCCTGGTTTTGTACAGATACTGGTAATCAGAGTCATGAAAGCAAAGCAAGTATAAAAGCATGAAAAACCCACAAAAATATTACATTGATTACTATCTACCACTACCAGCTTTATTAAATTACACTACAGACTGTTAGAAGTTATTGTGAATTTCAACGTTACAGAACACCACTTTCCAAGGCTAGTAATAGTTAAGATTCAGACTCTTCATAAAAGAATCACAGTTCAAAACCCATTTCTATGTAATTAGATACCTCACCACAAATTCCATGATTTCACAGCATGTATACACAACTTTTACCAACATAGGAACTGAGTCACCCCCTGTCTTAAGACAGATGCAAAGCAGGCTCTAACCCTAGAGAATAATGGAGACAAGCAGGCACTTTTGCTTGTATGGATCCTTTTGCAGAACCCATAATTAATGCGACTTAATAAATAATAATTAATACATTTTGCATTTGAGTCAAAGCCAAGTCCTAATTATTAATTTTTGGACATGACTGATGCTGATGACCTTTCACTTGAAGCCAAGCAAGTGTATAGATTGTCTTTGGAGTAATTTAAATGCACAGGCAGCTGAAACTTGAAACGTGTGAAGCAACTGTTCCTGGAATCCACATCACATTAACAGCAAATTTGTAAAGTTGTGAGAAAAACACACATTGTCATTGGACAGATGACCCGGAAATTATTACAAGCCATTTCTACAGCATTTATTTTCCAGGCAGGCTGACTCCTTTACACTTACCTATAAGACTAGATAAGAATAAACCTTTTTATGTTGAATACCCCAAATGGTGATGACAGCCAAATTGTGGGTGTGGGCACCCACCCACACTTCTGTGGGTGATTTTGGTGTGGGTGCAGCTGACAGAAGAACTCATGCAGTGAAGAACTCTTCAGCCAGTGAGCTGTTACTCCAAACAGGGGAAAGTGCTTGTACCTAATCAGGCAAACAGCCAGGAATAGTTTGCTTTATTTCATAACATATTTCTGAAATATATCAATGGCTTCAAAATACTTTCAGCACTGCCTTCTGAGTATTTTTTGGATATTAGCTTTAAGAATTGGTTAGAACAAGTACCAACAAATAGTCCAAGAAAAACAGTGCCCTCAGAGTTCTGCAAGCTGGAAGGAAAATGCAGGGTAATACAGATATAATTTGGAAGGATTAGGAACAGTACCAACTACTTGTATTACTCAAGCAAAAGCACTACTACAAGCTGCACGTACACAAAACCCCATCTTTTCAAGACACAATATGATCCACTACTTCAAAATAGTAGTGTCTCATCAGAGTAGCAGTAAAATCCTTGCCCCACTGCCATCAGTGCCCAGGAGAGTTTCATAAGGTCAAAATGTCACCCCCACACTGAGTTTAATTAGCATCTTAACCTACAAACTACTGCATAAGGATCACAGATTAAAACTGATTGTCTCAAATCTTACATCCTACTCAGATGAGAATTTGTGTTTACTTGTTCAGTCCAAATACAATTCTGTAACTCTCTTGAGCTGCTGTGTCTGTGACTAGCAGCAGTCAACACAAGAGACTGGGCTTATAAAGACAGATGAAAGGGGACAAGAAGGCCTGACATCAGATTTTATCATGTTTTCACTTCTGGTAGAAGCTTGCAGATAAGGAGAGTTTGAAATGAACAGTAAACTGACAGTCATGCTGTCATGTAGTGTCATCCTTCTGCCCAGTTCATTGATCATGAGGTTAAATGGGAACTGCACCTTTCCTTGGAAATGAAAAAATTCTTTTTTCCTGTCTTAATGAACTACCAAAGATAATTTATACTATCCAGTAGTAGTATCAGCAGGAAAGATTTTGTTAATGAGCATGCTTTTAAAAACAGAGCTAATAAAACAACAGTAAGCTAATATGGAAAATGGCACAGAATCACTACAAGCATTTTCAGTCATTAAAAGCACAGATAAGAGGATGAATACACTATCATCACAGGATCAACACAGATTTCCATGAGTAATACAGGCTGAAGTCATCTGCTGATTCACAAATCCTTTTGATGCATATCATGAGAAACCATCAGGGTTTTATTAACTCACAAAAACAAAATGCATTCAGGGAACTTGAAATTAAAGGGAAAATGCATGTTAGTCTTGAAGACAAGGAAATCTTTGGAAAAGAGGAATTTGATTCTCTTTCACTACTTTTGCAGTTTTAGAAAATTGTAGTCCCTGCCTTCAAAATCAAAAATTAAATTAAAAACCCCTCTGATAACACAGATACACAAACTAAATGATTAATTCATTCTCTGATAAAAAAGAAAGTGGTGATATCTAAGCAATATGATTAAAAAACCCTGGGTGAAAGCAGCCTACTCTTATATCCCAATATCAACCACAACGTAAGGAGTTCAGTGAGGAAGCCGCCCAACAAGCAGTGCCACATAAAGATTCTATTTTGGAAAAAGTATTTAAGGGAAGCTTTACACAAAAATATCACAGATCTCAGGTTTTAAGCCATAACAAAACTGGTTAAAACAAAATAGGTGCTCACATGCATAGCATCTAAATTTACCAAAGGAGGCTGAAAACCCTCACCAGTGCTATTTGAACCTATTAAACTTTGATGCAAAGACATCATACACACGATAAAAGACAACAAAATACACTTTGTTCTAAATATCAAAGCAAATACAGGTCTTCCAGCACCCAGTTTTCATCTAAGTAGCAAACCATACAGTAGAAAGTTGAAACAGTTTAACACAACAGCTATAAGAACTGAATAAAACAGATTTTGAAAACTTCTTCTGCTGCCACATAAGGTATATAACCTCAAAACATTTTATCTTCATTGACTTTTTAATGCCAAAGATAGATTTTAGCTTAAGATAAATGCACTTCTGATTTATCATTTATTGAATTTGATCCATAATACGAAATACGTGATTATCAGAGGACAATAGTGCAGACTGAGACATTGCTCTGTGTGCCCCAAGAAAATGTGGAAACACACTGCCCTTTTCACCTCTCCATAAAATGGAAATGCTTTATCTACCACCTATACCATGGGAATGGCATTTTAATCAAATACAAAACCACAAGTGTCCAGGACGGAATGAAGGAGTTATAGCTGATATCCATCGAGTTGTCCCAGGGCTACAGTCTAGAATACTGAATCCAATTTTGGACTTCCTCGTACAGGAAAGTCACCAACAAACTGAAGTGATAAAATGGTCCTGAGCACCTGAGGTGAGGAGAGAGTCAGGGAGCCAGCCTTGCTCAGCTTCAGTGCCCTGCCAGGACCTGCCAACAGGGCTGTGGTACCTCATGGGAGCAGGCATACAGCGAAACAAGAAACCTTCACACTGCTTGGAGGAGAAGCTTCTTCCCCTGGAGGACACAGCTGTGTACAGCAGGGATGGCAAAGCATTAGAACAGGCTGCCCAGAGAGGTTGGGCAGTCCCCATCCTTGAAGGTTTTCAACACCAGAGTGGAGGGAGAACCGAGAAACCCGGTCTGAGCTCACCACTGCCCACGCCCTGTGCACAGGGCTGCACAGGAGACCTGAGCTCTCACCCAGTCCAAGCTGCCCAACTATCATAAGTGTTGGAACACAGGGCACAGGGAAACTGTGTGTTTTAGGAAGCCCTGACCCCCAGCAGAACACTGCTTTTACCCTCTGTACCAGGGAAAAATTGCCAAGGCTTTGGGAGTTGGTGCACACAGGTGTGAACTAGATAGCAGTAGCAGTAACAGTTTGTCACAGGGTGAAGAATAGAGGGTTTTAGGATTTTAATATGAGAGTGAATAGGGGACAAGATGGAGGATTTTGGGTGTTGTCTCATCTCCTTCTTGTTCTTCTTCCACTCCATTTTCTGTAGTGCTGGTGGCACAAGGTTATTGGTTAGAGAAAGTAGTGGCAGCTACGTGGCATCTACCAGTAACTTCTATTAATCTACGTGAGTAGATAGTTAATAGAAGTTAATAGTTAATAGAATTAACTATTAAGTTAATAATACTTAAGTTAATAGAATTAACTTAATAGAAGTTATTGGTAGAAAAGTAAAAACAAGATACGTGTTAGAAAGTAATTGGACTGATGAGCTTTAAAGACCTTGGTTTTGGGTGTTTGCCCTCCATTTGGCTCCATTTTGTGCCTTGCTTTCTGATGTGCTAAATCTAGTGCACTAGACTTCTGATAACAGAAAAATAAACAAAGACCAAAGACAGAGCAAACTCAGAGTCTGGCTCCTTCTTCATCCTCGCCAAGAACTCACGAGGGAACCTCCTCCAAAAGGGCCCAGGAGGAAGGATCCCAGCCGTGTGGGGACCACCAAAAAACCACACAATAAGGCTAGGTACAACTCCTATTTCTACCACAAAAGGCAAACAAAACCCAAAACAAACAAGCAAGTTTGACGTAATAGATTTTGCTAAGAGAAAAACGCAAAAACTCCACACCGCTCAGGAAGAAAGACTCCAAAGAGCATTAAACCATGGTTTCTTCCTTCAGTCTTTAATAACACCGTTAATTAACTCCTTTAGCAACTAAATAAATCCAAAGTCCATTTACATTCTACTAAGAAATATTTCATTAAAGTAGGGAATTTATGTGGGCTGGGTTCCTGTGCTTTTTATCTGCTAGGACACAACTTCCAGTCAGAGTCTTTCCCAGTAAAGGTCATTCAAAACACCCATGGGTCTGTCTCAGTCCCTCTGTAGCCCTACCCATGTCCTCCACAGCTTCACAGCACTACTGAGGTACTGACCATAATCCTACAAACCTCATGCCCTTCAAACAGCAGGCTAAAGGATCAACAAGAATATCAGCATTGCATTAACTGGAATAATGTTTAGTGTGAAGAAACCACAATTCCCACAGAGCACACCTATTCCTGTGGGCTGGCTGATAATGTTTACTGGCATATATATTAATAAAAGTTCCTTCATTAGTAACAAACTGTTCCAGCCTACGGAAGCCTTGTGGTTAATTCTGAAACACTTCAAACTCTATTCATCTGCAGCCTAGGCAAAAGAAAAAAAAAGGAAAATATTACAGCAACAAAGTTATTTCTTTTGGTTTGTGTGATTCTTGACTGTTTTAAAGGAGTTCCTCCTTCCCCTATCTCACTCAATTCACTGTGTCGGATAAAATGCAACGCATCTCCTCCAAAGTTAAGTGCATTTGTAAAATGCTTTTTCTTATCAAATCTTAAGTATTAAATGGACTACAGTCCTCCTGAGAGGCACATAATAGCAAGTTTTTTCCTTGAGAGAAGATTAGCAATGCAAGGTCATCTTGCCTGGAGCAACAGGAATGAATTAATGGAGCTTTTCAGGCTGACTCCTTGGAGCTGTGAATTATACACCTGGCTGTTACTTTCCTTTCCAAAGAAGCCCAGCACCTACAGCACTGAAATACTGATGTGTTCTAAAGCCATGACATCAGCATCTGCTCACAGAAAGCCACTGCAAATCACACACAGAGCCAAGATTAACGTTTTAGGATTGGAACTGCCAAACAGATATGCAAGAGTCTCTTTTTAGATTACGCACAGTTTATAAAGTACACAGGAATATCTTTGTAATTGAACAAAAAGCTCAGCATTACAGAAAAAAGGGGGGGTTTATAGCTATACAACTATAAAGATATAAAGCTTTGCATCTTTATATATATATTTATAAAGCTGAAGTTGACTATTTCAGTGTAACTTGCCCAAAGAAATAACCTAGAGCCAACTTGTCCTTGCAGAGATGTAGACATACTCAGTGGCCCCAAGTCACACAAGCACAGAAACTCCTCAGACATTTCCAAACACTCACAGACACATTGCTGTAGCATTGAAGTATTTTCCTTGGCATCTACAGAATGGAAAATATGCTAAAATATACACAACACTACTGGACAACATTTATACAAAGAAGAAAAAATATAATCATTAATACATTAACCATTTCAACACCGTAGCAAATAACCTCTAAAACATCCCCGGTTTAATTCTCATTATTTTACTCAGTGCAGAAAGCCAAACAAGCTTTTGAAAATGAATTACTTTAGTGTGCGTAACTCCAGAATTTTCTTTGCTAAACACAAACCAACTAACTAATTCTCCAGAAATACCACTATTTTCAGTTGTCCAGTACCACCACCCCAAGCCCCAACTCCCCACTACGTACTCAAAGGGTGTCAGGTCACAATATAACCTACAGCAGTTGGTTAATAACAATTTACATTACTGCCATAAGTTATGCTGAGTTTAGTGTACTGGATGTATAAGCACATGAACCAAACATAAATGAAACTGAAGAAAACTCTCACATAATAACATTCTGTGCTACATTTCTTGGGTCAACACATTTCACTGTCAGAGGGTGAAAATTTGAGAATAAAATAATATAATAAAATACAATGACAAGTGCTGAAAATAGCCCAGCCACAGAAGAAACATTTGCATTTTCTTAATGTCACTAAGAAGACACATTAACAGTGCTCAAACAACCAGTTCAGGAAAAGTCCAGAGTACACACAACTGATGACAAGATGTAGATCTAGTGGCTAAGGAAAATAGCACAAGTAAGGTATCAAGAAGCACACTCTCACTCTTCCTGTGCTTAAGCTAGCAAACACACTTGTAAAACAACGCTGTTGGTTTTCTGGGAAGTGGTTCAGAGGTTTCACTTAGATTAGCAAACACCAATATGCATTATTAGATAGGATGCACTCATCTGGGGACAGCATGAGACTTCAAAATCAGTTCTGAATGACGCTGCACAAAACCACATTATTCCATTGGAGAAGATGAAAATCCCCTCCTTAAGCATGGAGGCTGCTGTTATTTTTTTAAAGTGACTGGAAAGATGAAGCAACCACCACCTTTCACAACATGACTGGAAGTGAGCAGCCACCCAGGACGGCCAAAACGCCAACACGGACTAGATCAGGCTCCTTAGCTTCAGGGAGCAAAGCTGCAGCGCAGCCCAGCCAAAGGCCAGCTCTCAGCACAGCACTGCGTGTAGGGGAGCTGTCAGCTGCACACCACCAGCTGCTGCTGGGCCACTCGTGCAGCGTGTCGTGGCCCCTTGGCCTGGCTCTTGTCCTGCAGCTCCACGGCACCGTGGCGCCAGCAGAGCCCTCCCCTGTCACCAGAGAGAAGCTGTGCAGAGAGCACCAAGGGTACAACAGCACTGCTGCTGCTTTGGCTCTAGGTTATTTCTTTGGGCAAGTTACACTGAAATAGTCAACTTCAGCTTTATAAATATATATATAAAAAGATGTAAAGCTTTATATCTTTAGAGTTGTATAGCTATAAACCCCCCTTTTTTCTGTAATGCTGAGCTTTTTGTTCAATTACAAAGATATTCCTGCTGCTTTACCAGCAGGGATGCACAGCTCCACAGCACAGCTCACATGGTGAGCATCAGAGACATGCCCTTACACCAGGGCACCTGCAGCAACATCACCCCTCTCACCTTGGCAGCACAAGCAGAGTTCTCTGCCACGTCCCCAGACGGTGAGGACAGTCCCATGTGGGTTCACTTCTGACCCCAAGGCATCCCCCCCCCGTTTGCTGCTGTCAAACAGCAGGGCCAGGGCAGAGCACTGGGATGCACTGGGATGCACTGGGCTGGGCTCCCCTGGCAGCCCAGGCACAGGCAAGGGCAGTGCTGGAGCAGCAGAAGCTGCCAGCGGGAGAGCTCTCACATTGCTGACAAGGCCTGGGCTAAGAACAGGATTAGAGGCTCAAAGAAATTCCAAAAAACTTCTTCAGATCCTGCATTAAGTCCTTTCAATGCCAAGAAAGCCTCTATCAAGCATGTGACTGAAACTTGGCAGCTAAGGGGGTGAAGTAACTCCACATGAAATAATATTTGTTCTTCAGGTAATTATTTAACAGAACATACAACGATAGAATGCCTTTGAGAAATGTGGATCTTTCAGCTTATAGAAAACTTCAGAATCTCTTGAAAATACGGATATTAAATGATCCTTCACAATTCAGGGAGTTCTTTTTTTTTCCCTTTCAGATACAGCAAGAGCAGAGATAAAGTGCTCCAAAGCATATGACTGAACAGAGCCAGACTAAGAGCTAGACAACCTTGGTAAATTCAGAGCAACATACAGTAAGAAGGGTTTTAGCCAATGCTAATTTTCAAAATGCAAACACTCCAAGTGCACAGTGACAAGTATCATATGCATTAATATTTAATCAATAGGACTACAAGCAACACAATACCTTTCCATGCTTTCAGTAGATTGATGGTATTTTAATTTACAAACTACAGAAATGTCAGAAATAATTTCTCTGAAAATGTGCTGTCCCTGAAATAAAACCTAGTAGGCTACAATTGCAGAGCCTACCTTAAAACAAATAAGAAAGTTGAAAGTAGATGTCTTTGAATAAAGACATAAGATTATGATTTCTGCTGAATAAGTCTTCACCTACAAAGTGATTCTGCTTTGAAGTTATATTCATCAGTTGTGCATTATAAAGTTGAAAAACATTGAACTCACAGAGTGATGAATTTCAGTTATTTTGGAAACTGGGTTGGGACTCGGAAATGTGTCTTTACAGAGAAATTAAGTTCTCCCACAAGAAAAGTGAAAGAAGTGTCTAGATTTGCAATACCTGGAATTCTTCAGCATCATTAACAGATTAAAGAAGTTAATGGTTTTGGCACTACTGCTTTGGGATTTGGGAGATCAGGATTCAGATTCTAGCTGTGAAGCAGATTTCCTGTACAGTCCTCTTTTTTTTTTTTATGAAATCATCATTTTATTAACGTTTAAAACCTTCAAAAGAGAGAAAAGGTGCCTACCAATTTAGACTCTTAACTTCATTTGCAGCTTTCAGGATGCTATTGCAGGGCATACATGCAAAAACATTTATTGTTTTTCAATAGCAGCAAAGATTACTTCAACCTTTCCAAAGAATTCCAGCAAAGCTGGGAAGCGAGAACAGGTTGAAATTCCTGAATCTAGATAAACAAGACACACTGCAGCCTTCCAGATTAATTGTTTATGTATTTAGAGAAAATCTCTCCTAGTGCCTAGAACTTTGTTCCTTAAAATATTTTCATCCAACATAAAATCGTCTTTATTCTGAAAACAACATTTTTGCAACATCAGTGCTCTTTTCACTTCAAGAATTAATTGTATGGATGTGGGAAGAAGGTGGTTGCCTTTGCTCCCCCTGTACGCTTTCAGAGCTGTGAGGTAACACACTGTAAAATAGGATACGACTGTACAAGCATAATGAACCCTAACGCATTGCAACACCCACAAAGCAAGTTCAGCAAAATTATTTGGCAAGATTAAATTGTCAGTGCACTTCTACAAAACTGAACTGAATTAATGCCACCCAAAAACTTGCATCTACAAATGTGAGTCTCCAAAACCAAGCTCACTCTGAGATGAACTTTCCTACACTACTTAAAATCTTTCTGCTCCATTAGTTTCTAGAGCCTCTAAACTTAATTCACCCAGGTACAACTTATAAATAACTGCACTGAAACATCAAGTTCAGCCTAACATGACCCAGAAAATGTTTGCTTCTGTAGCATCATATGTTGTCATTTTATTACTGTTCTTTGAAAACCATCTGAGAACCTAAATCTAAGCCTAAATCTAATCTGCGTTAATACAACAGACTGAACTCCAGAAGAAATGAGTGGCAATGTTCATTCATCTCAAAGTACAACACTAGAAAGACACAGCCACATTGTAATGCAAATTGCTGTCAAATCAAAGGGAAGGGAGGGAAAAGGTTCAGTTTCTGAATACAAAGACACTCTCTAGGAAAAATTAAAAATAAATTCATTGTTCTTAACTTGCATAACACAGACTTTGTTTTCTACCCAATATTATGGGGTCCTCATGTTATATGCCTTGACTTCAAGTTTTAATGCTTCTGAATTTAACTACCATCAGAGAGCTCAAAAATCCTCCACAGACCATGTGCATATTCTACATTCCTTGGATGTGGAAAGGTCTGCAGGATAAGACACTGTATTCTAAAGACACAAAGAAAGAGCAGTTTGAACTTTTTGCCACCTCAAAATGTTTGGTTCTAGATTCCTTACATACTTCTTTTCATTCTCAAATACTTCTATTGACATAAATGCAAGCATGAGAACTACAAAATAGACACAAAAGCTATTTCGTTGATGCCTTAGGAAACTACAAGTGAGAGTTACAGTGGGAAGGAAAAAAACCCACTAAAGTTCTATTTGGAAATAGACAGTCTTTTGGAAATGGACAGAGTTTTGTTTTAAGTAGCAGGATCTAAAGCAAATAAACAATGTAAGTGATTGAGGTTCCAACAGGAATGTTTGTGACTAGTCAGCAGGCCCTGTAGGGAAGGACAACAAAAGAAAGAAACCAGCCAGGTACTTGGCTATGAACTGTGTGTGAGCCCATCTCCCTGCATCTTGTACTGAAAACCTGCTGGAAGAAAAAGAACAAAAGCCTTGACAGCAGGACGAAGAATCATGTTGTTTCCTAACAGTGTTCCCCAGAAGTTTAGCCAAAGGAAGAAAAAGGAAAGATGTACTCTTTTTTTTAAGAGTAAAAATCACAAATGCAAGGATGGTGGTTCAATTTTGAAGGTATTTTCTGCTAGAGATAAGAGCAAATTCTTAAGAGAAAAGAAATAATCCATATCCATGACACGTAACACCAACTATTTTTGGAAGCAAGGAACCTTCATCTAATGCCAAGTGGCACGTACCAAAGACACATGCAACACGCCACGTTTCTAACTGCTTACCAACAGAAGGACAAAAAAGTCATTAATAGGCCAAGCAACAAATACAAGGAAATAAGTGAACTTTTTCAAGGACTGTCCTGTAAGTTGCATTAGTAGTTTGTATAACCTGACCCCCATTACGTGCTTGCAGAATTGATATGTCTGTGAATTTGGCAGAATAGGTAAAGAGGTCACTTCAGATACTAGAAGGACGTATTAGCTCTAGTGTTACCTCACATAACTGTTACAAAGCTAGTGTACTTTTCAGCTGGATCCTACTAAAGCAGCATTCAGTTCAAGTAATGGGATGCTGACCTAGGAAGCAATGTCACTCCAGTGTAAATATCACAGAATCAGAATGGTTTGCACTGCAAGGGACCCTGCAGGTCACTTAGCTCCAGCCCCCCTGCCATGGGCAGAACACCTCCCACTAGAACAGGTGGGACAGAGCCCCCTCCAATCTGTTCTTGATTGTCATTCACTTCCAGGAATGAGGCAGCCAGGACTTCTCTGGGCAACCTGTTCAGTGTCTCACTACCCTCACAGTAAAGAATTTCTTCCTAGTGTTTAATCTAAACCTGCCCCCTTTCCGTTTAATGCCATTGCCCTACATCCTATCACCTCACTCCAATAATGAAACTATCCCCACCTATAAGCTCCCTCTAAACACTCAAAAGCCACAATAAGGTCTCCCTGGAGCCTTCTCCAGGCTGAACAACCCCAACTCCCCCAGCCTTTCCTCGTGCAGGAGGTGCTCCAGCCCTCTGATCATCTTCACAGCCTCCCTTTGAACCCACCTGAGCTGGAAATGATACTTTTATCATTAGACCCCAGAAACCACCTAAAACCACCATGAGTGGCTGGACTAGCAAAAAAATTATACATCCTTCATTAGGCACATGCTATTGCAACACACACAGCTCAGGTCACAGGACTTTCCCTTAGGCAAACGAAATTCCAGCAAGCAGAGAAAGTCATAGAAACACTGCAGGGATTTTCCTTGCTTCCTAATCCTCTGCAACTGAGATGTTCCTTTCTGTTCCTTGAACTCCCAACTGTTCCCTGGGGCTCCAAGTACAGGTAGTTCCAGTTCACAGAATTATCCTGTCCTCTTACTCATACAACAATTAATGTACAACAATATTATAATCAAATTATAAACATATAGGTTATATTAATGCATAATTATACAACATTTACAATCAAGATCACTATATATTCATAAATTTACAAATTAAAACCAAAGTGTTAACTGACCTATGAGATTCCAAATTAAGCAGGCTTTTTAAAACGCAGAAAATTCAGAATGCAGAATGTGGGGCATTAGCAGCAGCAGTTGTACCTAAGAATTAAATCTCAATGGCATCAATTAGCAGATTTCTCAGGAAATAATTAAAATGGGATTCTCAATTCAGTCTTCACAACACCACTTTAACTGCAACCTCCATAATACAATAGAGTCTTGGAAAACTTTCCATTTTAAATCTTCTCAGGGCCTGTATTTACAGTATTATGTTTCAGACATTCCTATCTCCAAATATCGTAGCAACACCGTTCACGTATTGCTTCAGGCTCTTCCACCCCCAATCTCTCTAAACTATTCACCCTCCAGCAGGATTTTCCCTATGCACTACTTTTAATCCAAACAGCCTGTCATAACACCGTGGTCACCACAGAAATCCTGAACTAGGAGCACGGACAGCACAGACACATTTTATCTTCCAAAAGCCAGCAGAAGACACATCCATCTCACCCTTTCTCAAGAATATTTCCCAGTAACTTTTTACACTCTTCATTCATGGAGAGCTACCAGCATCTGAAACAAGCTGGCACCAAAACATAAAGAGAAAATTAGACTCTAAGCCCACTTAGATTCTAATTTTCTGGCACACTTTCTCTTCCTTGCTGTATTTTCTTCATCTCCCTCAGGAATGCCATTTTACTTATTGAGAAGTTTCCATTCACAATCACTTTCTCATTACTGGAAAGTCAGAACGACCAAAGAGAGAAAACTGCACCACAGCATCTCTGTATTTCCATTGTGGAGTTTCTCAGAACAAATTTTAACAGCTAATACTTCTGAAAAAGCATGAATAACACTTACTGCAACTAAAACCATATAATGTACTTAAACATCCACAAAACCCTGAACAGGTAACACTTCCTAATCACAAACTCAGAATTACTCCAAAGCTGGTAGCACAGTGCAAACGAAGGTAGAACTTGTAAAATACCCATTTTTCTTGGCTTGTGCGTGCTTTTGTCCATCAAATATTTTTGCAGTTAGAAGTCTAATCACATTATTTTAACTGGCAAGAAGCAGAGTTCCTGCAGAGGACTAAGGAATGAAGTACAAGTTATAGGCCCTTATTGTTAATTTCCAGTGTGAAATATGGTTATTTAAAAGGCAGAGGTCACATTTTTTGCTTACTGGATCACAAAACATTTTTGCCTCATATTGCCTACATTCATCACGTTTAAAAAAAACCCCATTTTGAAATTCTTCCATTTATTTTTCTTTAAATGACAAACTACCACGTGCATTCTTTTCTCGTGTGCAAGAACAGAATTAGCTATTGTATTTTCTGAACCAGTACTCTGTAATTTGAATGAAAATGCCTAGAAATAACTCATCACACTAAAAACTCCCTTAATGGAAAGTAATTATAATGGTCAATACAACAGTAGTATCAGAGGTATTTTTGCTAGTAAGAAAATATAGCGCACCACAGTTTAAAACAAACAAACTAAATATTGTTTAGATAATTAACCAGAAAGCGTATTATCTTCATTAGGAAGGGAAAAATTTCTGCAGGGACAGAAGCCACAATTTCCAAGGAACAGCAAGACTTTTACAACAGTGTAATAATAATAATAATAATAATAATAATACCCTTTGCATAGTTGAGACATATTAATGGTATCACCTAAAAGTCTAAATCCACCCTTAGCAGTATTTAAATTACTTCACAAACCAAAATAAATCCATACAAATGAAACCTGAAAAAACTGAGATGGCATTTACCTACTACAATGGAAAAACTGATTACAGTTGTAATCTGTGATTTACCTACAACAATGTAAAGACATGCTTAGTTCGAACACTTGAAATGGGAAAACTCACATTTCTCAATGTTTGCAGAATTAAGATCAATGAACATCAAGCAGGACACCTCCTGCCAGTCTGTAAATTATTCTTATGTGACATTTTTGCAAAAAGATCTTAAAAATCATTACCCCCAGGAAGAGTTAAAACAGAGAGTAGTAATCTTGGAAAGTGTAAGTCTACTGAGAGAATACACAGAAAACAATGATACCTAAAACTTGTGTGCAGTAAAAAATACACTTCAGTGCTCTTAATGTAATGTATTTAACCTCATGTTTAAACAGTGCTTTTCATGTAAGAACACGTTCTGAATCCCTGAGCTCATAAAGCCATGAATCAGAAGCAAACAGAAAAAAAAGGCCTTGAACATCTTCAGTTCACTTATTCCTTAGCAAATGAAACCAAATCCTGTCAGGGTTTACCAAGCACAGAATGACAGTCCAGATCTAAGGTATTTCATCACCTCTGAGGAAAATTTGACCAATTTGGTCAAATGCACAATTATGGAGAAGATTTCATTGCATAGTTTCAATGGAGTTTTCCTCCACAAACACAGCAGTCCTTCAGCTTGTCAGCTGTTTCAGTGACAGTCTGCACAAAGCAGGTCCTTCCTGAACTCTTAGGTGACCCAACCCAAAAATTAAAATTGCCCCCCCCACCCCCAAATATGTCTACAGGTACATCTTCTTGTACTTTTACAGATACATATGCAGAAAGAAACATATATATCAGCTATGCACGTGTATGAACACACGTGCATACTTGAGGTTGTTGGGGGCTTTTTTTGGCTGTTGTTTCCCCCACAACCTGCTGGGAACCTACCTCCACAGCCCTGTTCTTCACACTGGTTTTTTTCTTCTGGCTCCTCACACGGGGCACCATTTGTGGGAGGTTTTTTTTGCTGTTGTTTTTTTTACAATTTGTTGGGAACTTACTTCTAGGGCTCTTGAAGATTTTCTTTTGTGAGTTCTTTGTTAGGGATGAAAAACGAGCGAGACTTACTGATTTTTGGTTTTTAGGTTATTGTTTATTCTTTTTTTATTTTGAGGTTGATATACTGTTCACACCAGACTCAGCATTACAAAAGCAAGACACAAAATGGACTTTCAATACTTAAAACTGAGGTCTTTTAAAGATATTTGACTCAATTACTTTTTAACACGTATTTTGTTTTTATTTTACTACTAATAACTTTTGCTAATTTACACACGTAACAATTATGCTGCTACCATCTCTAACCAATGACTTTGTGCTAACAATACTACAGAAAATGAAGAAGAAGAAGGAACAAGAAGGAAAGGAAACTACACTCTAAATCTTTTATTTTGTTTCTCATTCACTTTTACACTAAAATTTTAAAATCTTAAATTCTTCACTCTGTGATAGATTCTTACTACTACTGCTACATACCTAGTTCGCACTTGTGTTCTCTAACTCATTCAAGCCTTAGCAATTTTTTCCCTGGGACAAAGGTTAAAAACAGTGTCTGACTGGGGGTCAGGGCTCCCTAATACAGGCAGGGAAATATTCCCTGCGCCCTGGATTCCAACAGAGGTTTTCACCTTGAGGCTCTAGATTTTTCTGAAGTTACACAGATTTTCTAAAGATTAAAGTCCTCAAAATGCACAAAGTTGATCTTTCACACATCTAGCAGCAGCATTTTTGATTACTATGTCCTCCATGAAATAAAGGTACCAAAGGTGTCAAATTGCACCAGTTAAAATCCAAGAGAAACCTTCAATTCAGCTGATTATCAGAAAGCTGAGACATCAGGAAGCTGCTATAAATGAATTCATGTTTACCAACAGCAAGAAGAATATGAACTCAGAAGAATACGAATTCAGCCAGGTGAATGCATAATAATAATGACCTTTGGGAATTAAAATATTTCCCCTAAAACAACTCTCAGAACTTAAAGAAAGTATCTTATATTTGAAGAAAACCAGGTATGTGGCAATGAGGATGTGTGTGACTGGATTATTGTTGAATAAAGAGTTTGGAGACAAACACAAACTTCAGTGCTGCACTACCTGATGTAATCACAACTTACAAACACAATTGTGCCTTGCAAATCTCACTTCCCTCACCATCTTCAAAACCATGGAATTTACAGGGGTAAAAGCACTGTGGAGACTGTAAAATCAAGAATGCAGAATTTCCCTTGCTGAGTGTATGTCCACCACACGTGTTTTGAAAACCCAGTAAAGAAATCCTATTTTGTCCTGAAATCCTTCCTGAAATACTGCAAATGTTCATAATGGAGCTCTCAGTAGCAATTACTCACTTTCAACTTGTCACTCAACTGTCACCATGACAACAACAAAAACCTTTTCATGCCTGGAGAAGACAATAGGAATCTTAATTACTGAAATTCATTCTGTTGACAGTTTGAGTGAAACTAAATTCTACTTTCCAAAAAAAAAAATTGAACTACCAATTTAAAATTGCAAGAATTATATGATTTTTTCCCCCCCTTGAACACTCTGCTCTTTGTATTTATTTCCTCACCTTCAGATTTCACACTTGCTATTTACCAAATACTTCAGTGAATATGATTTTCAGGACGGCTGGCAGAATATTTTTCACGTCAATGCAAACTAAGTTTTGTAATTCACCTCAGCAGGAAATCTCAAATGTTTTTCAGGGCCTGATTGCCCAAGCCAATATCCCCACAGATTGGTTGGTTACCTGCAAAGGAGTGGAGGCAAAGCTGAGGGCAAGACATTTCATGTTTTTTCTAGTCTTGGAGGGGAGAAAGAAAAAAAAAGACAATTATAAATGGGCTTTTTAAAATATAATGGGTTAGATACTGTTTAAAATATTAATTAAAAGCCATCATGTTTTGAATCCTGCAGATTCTTAAACATAAGTCTCTACCTTGACAGGGCTATTCATTGCTCACAGCATGCATAAACAATTCTGGGGATTAGAAAATATTTTCAGTTCCCTGCTAAAAATACACGAGGGGATAAAAAGCAGAACACTGGGTGTTAATTCTTCTCCAAGCTACTACAAAGTACAAACTACAGCAGTTATTTATACAACCACATAGCCATGTTTTTCTCCAACAAGCTCACAAATGAATACACCTTGGTAATCTCCTAATTTGCTGTTATTTGTAGCTGTCCTATAGCCTACCACCAGACAATAATATTTAAAGTAAATTCTGAACATCAATCAAGTAGCAAAGGACAAGAAGTGGAGCTGACTATTCTCAGGAGATACATATCTTTCTACCAAAAGAGCATCCTTGTGTGAGGAGTTAGTGTTGGATTACTGAAGATCAGGTTAGAGCATGTAACAGAAAAAACCTGACTCCTTGGCCTGTATCTACCATGACATGTCCTGTCAGGAAACATAAAAAAAAGGATGCCCTATGATGCAAGAATATATGAATTAAGATAAAAATGCAAAATGATGGGAAAACTAATATTTATACATGTTTCAGAGACTATCAATCAATTGGGAACATAGATAGATTGCTCAGAAAATAAAAACATCCCGTTTCCTTTTGATGTGAAGGACATTTGTTGACACCACAAGAGGGAAAAAGACCAAACTGGACCACTAAGCATTCAGTTTTGATTATGCAAACAAACCCAGAAGCAATTAAAAATTGTAAAAGACCTGTGAGATCATCGAGTCCAACCCATGGGCCCCACCACGTTAACCAGACCGTGGCACCGAGTGCCACATCCAGTCTTTCCTCAAACATCTCCCCTAGGATGGTGACTCCAGCACCTCCCTGGGCAGCCCATTCCAATGCTCAGTCACTCCTTCTGTGAAGAAATTCCTCCTGATGTCCAACCTAAACCTGCCCTGACACACCTTAGGGCTGTGTCCTCCCATCTTGTCGCTGGTTGCCTGGGAGGAGAGACCTGGCTACAGCCTCCTTTCAGGCAGCTGTGGAGAGTGACCAGGTCCCCCCTGAGCCTCCTTTTCTCCAGGCTAAACACCCCCAACTGCAACAGGAAGAACAAAACCAGTCAACAGAAGAAAAGCACACAGGAACAAAGCAAATATTCTGACACTATAGCACGTCCTTACGAACTACGGATTCAACCTAGAAAAGATCTTCTGGTGAAAGATGTCCAAAATAAATATTCAAGAAGGACACTTGGAAAGCAGAAATTCCTGCAGGTTTCAGGTTCAATGGGGGGATCAAAAACGTGTTCCACGAAGTCAGAAAAAATAACTTTTTATTGATCAGTAAGATCCTGACATGACTGAGAAGGCAGCTTTACATGGAGAATTGTGATTTCGCTACTGATCTCTTGAAAGTAAACGACACTGCAGGAAACTTGAAATTTTGGGAGGATGCATAAATTGGGTATTTGAGGAATTCATGTCTGAACCCAACGGCTTCACTAATACCACAAATAGTACCGACAGCACGGAACTGAAGCCAAGTACTTCACAAACATTGCAGAAGCCTCCAAAACGTCTCGAAATAACTTTTTCACAGGAAGTGATTTAAACCACAGAGTCATTAAAAAGAACACAGATGGCAAAAAAGGAACAGTACATGTTAAAAAATACATGGCTGTTAGATACAGTACATAAAAAAATTCTCATCTGACTGTTTAAGTTCCTATGTAGCTCAATGATTTGGTTCATTACTTTTTCCAAGTCAAGGGCATCATTTTTATTGTCATCCAGAACTCATCAAGGCACTCAGTGAAGTAGAAAAGCACAAAAAGTAGGCTATTCTTAGAAAACACACACCTCTTTTTCTACCAAAAAAGAAGTGTCCTTCTATGAAGAGTTAATGTTGAATTGCTTATTATTCCAAGGACAAGAAGTGGTAGGGAGCCAAAGCCCTTTATTTCTGCATATTGTTCCAAACCATGACTCTTGCTTAAGAGTGATGGCTGCCTTTCTCAAATGCACCATTTAACAACAGCAGGCTTATTCAAACCTAACAAGTTTTACAGGCAGAATGCTCTAAATCAGCACAAAAAAAAAAATTCTGGCATGTGTACTCACTAGAAAAATCAACTAAATAAAAATCCATATCATTAATAACCTGTATTTACTTTGTTTAAGCTGCCATACTATAGAAGCTAATCATTAATTAAGTTAATCATTAAAACCAGTAGAGGCTTCATAACCAGCACTGATTTCAGCCAAATTTCCTACAGGAACCAAACAACTCAGGGGGACTCCTGGAATTATTTACACCAATACCTTGAATCCAGACTGGGCTGGATAAAGACAGTAAACCACTAACATAGTGCCTGCATAGACGTTTTTATGAAATATTAAAGAATTCCATCCTTTTCACAAAAGCCTCAATTGATAGCAACGGACAGTATCAATCAAAAAAATCCAAGCCTTTTTAGGATGTGTCAGACCCAGCTATTTGTCTTACAGCTGATCACCCATAGCTGTGCTTATCAGGAAGAAACACAGAGATGTGCAAGTTATTTGTGCTACAACATATCTCATCTGCTAAGATGCTGTGGATTTCACTTCAATAATGGATAAGATTTTCTAGTGCAGCAAAGGAAAAAAAAAAGATCAGAATTCAGATGAAAAGTCCACAGTGTGGCAGTGGTTTTAGAGTAATACCTTTAGAAATAATCACTAAAACAACAATAAAAATAACAAGTTTTATACACACACACTTCTTTTGTACCTTCCTTTACACAGTAAAATTTGATCCTGTGTTAAAGCTTAACCAGTATCACAAGTGGGGTGAGACAGGAGAGATCTTAGCCCCTTAGAAATTTACTATAGCCTTAACTGAAGATGAAGCATCCCTGAAAGTGAAATCTAAAATAAAGGAATAAACTTGCATCCTGCCAACTACCTAATTATTCCCTTAAATCACTCCAAACATTTTCCTGGCTATCTTTAGCACTCTGACTTGCACCCCCATCATATCCCATCTACATAATACATAAAAGGGATAAGAAGAACAATTCTGTTACTGCAGTCTTTGGCTTTCCTCTGTTCTGGGAAAGAGACTTCATCTATTAGCAATAACTAATTACATTTGTGCTCTACAACACTTTTATGTTGGATTCCTTATATTTTAAAATTTATCGATAAAATTATGAAGTGATGGAAGCCAGTATCAACTACCAACACGAACTCATAATATTAAACTAAAACAAGAAGAGCCAATAAGCCAATTCCAACTTTATTTGTTGAATTACAAAGCCCTCATATTTGACAATTTCTCAAATACTGTGAATTCTTCAGTTTGTTCTATGCATAGAAGCATCTAACTTCTGTTGATCAGAATGAAAAGCACAAGTTTTACTAGTAGAAAGGAGAAATGATTCAGGAGCAACAGCTTCCTGACACCAATAATATTAATCATATTAATCAAGCTACTGGAATTGTTTCAATCATTAGCTCATTTTCCCGAAGGATCTTAAAGAACTGCCAAAATCACAAACATCAGGGTACATGTTATAAAAGGCAAGTAACATTTTAGGAGCAACTATGAACATAAGATTTTTAAGGATACAAAATTTCAGCATGTGGTATAACTTCAGGGAAAACAAGTTCCAAGTTAAAATTATAACCACCTCTCCCAAAGTAGGAAACAGAAAAAAATGCACGTTTTATACTCTGCTCTATACCTAGAAATTTTAATATTTATAGAAAAAGTTCTCTTTTGTTTACACCACGAAATGATTTGCCTCAAAACTGTACCCAGACATACCAGCTGTCATCTAAGTGTCCTTTGGCACTACAATCAGAGTCAAAAATCTTTTGCTCTTCACTAATCAAACGACAAAAGAAATCCTCAAGGAATTAATCCAGAGATACTGTTACAAGAGCATTCCTAGTGATCACCCAGTGACCACACATCCATCAGATTAGATTCCTGTGTAATTTCATGCAAGCACCAAAACACAGTGATCCAAACAGACAACACAGTTTTTGAAATACGCTGCAAGGCACTGGCACTTTGCAAAACACGAGTGTTTCTACACTTACATTACAAAAGTAAGGCTAAATTACTGCCATCTTCATTTAAAAACAAACAAACAAGCACCCATGAAACAAACAGAATAAATCAAAGAAGGGCAGCAGAAGACCAAGCTGGATGGGAAGCATGATGGCAGATATAGTCAGGGAAACAATCTTCATCTCTTCAAGCACCCTTTGTGTGACTGCTGCTGATCTCAGTGCTTTGGCAGCATTTTTCCAGAAGAGTCTAAGACACCTGCTCAGACAACCACCAAATTACCAACCACATCTGGCCCAGGCAGCAGAACCATAGGGGGTTTTGTGAAAATGTCCATTCACGTGCATGCAGCAGCTTTGCTGTTGTCTGATGTGAATATTGAGAAGTCACCTCTGTCCTGTGGGTATCTCCTGCTTCTGCTTTCTGTCCTGGCTATCACCAAAGAAAACTTGCTCAGTTTCTGAGTGAGAACTCTCCACAGAGCACAGCAACACGTGCAAATGAACACAGCACGACCCAAGCCCTGCCATGACAACTTTGAATCCAGAATAAACCAGCAGCTGAAAGAAAGCCAGAGATGCCATTTGGCAAAAAATGACATTTTGAGCTCAAAAAGATGGTCTCAGTAGTGAGTACCGTGGTGGTTGGCATGGCTCTGACTTTGAGGTTTTAAAGGTAAATATTGTCATGGGTAAAGGTAAATATGACAGTAGCACAGCAGCCTAGTCAAAGCAACTCTGACACCCCAACCAGCCCCTGCAGATCCTCAGGGACAATTCATGCCAGCTGAGTTTATCCACCTGCTCTACAGGAGTTTTCCTTTCCACTGTCCAGAAAGGGTTTCTTTCTTTGCAAGAACTGATTCAACCATCTGAACTGCACTCCTAAACCTGAAGCACAATTGCTTGCACAACACAAGGTGCCTCTGGCTGGGCTCCGGTCCAGGCTGCCAGTATTTCATCAGAGCTCTGGGAAGTAAACTTTGATCTGACACACATGTCCCAACACTTACACATCTCCACTTCCAAATCAGTGCTCTTCACCATGATCAGCAGATTAACTATGATCACTCCACCAAAAAAGTTCTGGCTAGTACTCAAGCAGGGCTTACTATGTTGTATGTGATGCAAGGAGAAGAGGAATAAATTGTCAAGACAAACGTGCAGCATGAGGATATTCACAACTGGAAAAACAACCAAGGAACAGGCAAAAGTTTAAAAATAACAGAGCAGAGAATAGATTCATGTACCAGGACACAACTACTTAACACAACTAAACAGGCACCAGCATTGCTTCAAAGCACTTCAGCCCAAACTCCTGCTGCAGTTCCTGACACATCCTGTACTCAAGTAGAAGAAAATAAATGCTGCCATTGACTCTCTATGTGTAATGCTTTCTACTTCTAAAAATTCAGTCATAATACAAAAACCAGAGATCATGGGAGTGTGTTTGTGGACTTTTACAAACCCCACTTTACCCAAGTTTAAACTGAAACCAGGAAGAATAGAGAATATTTTAGAATACTATTTTAATATACATTAATACTGATAAAGTATACAGGAAGTTCCTTTCAAATCACTGCAGTAAGTAGACTTAGAAAGTACAAATATCCAATGCCTTGATTGTTAGGAAAATTTAGGTTTTAAAACATGCAAAATTATGACATTTAAGCAATTGAGGTTTTCAGAACAGCTTGTACTTAAAAATAAGGGAGCTTATCTTCAAGAGCTTTTAGCATCTGAAATACAGCACATCATGACCCAGCAGGGTGAGAGTGGGCAGAAAAGAATACAGAGAGAAAGCACAATGGAGTGAAATCAAGACCCATGGTGCAAAGCAATAGAAAAGTTTACATTACCAAATCCACTGCACATTTGCCTAATGTTTTCAGCACATGGAAATAAAGCAGGCCCAGCAGACAGCAGCAATAAATCCATAAAAGAAAAACACTTCTGCCAGGGAACATGAAAGACTCTTAGTAGGCATTAATAGATCCATGCTGCTTTTCTTTAATTTAACAATTCTGAATTGTGAACTGGGATTTTAGTATAACAAGTTGACACAGGCCACATACTAAATATTCTGCATTTTATCCATCTATGGCAGTACAGTGCAGGGAGAAAACAAACCTGCCTTTAAGGTTTCCACATGAAAAGCCAAATTCAGAATGGAAAATTTATTGTACCTTTCCTCATCCAAAAGCTATACCAACACTTTCTGCTGTTCTTCAGAGATACAGGACAGCTCAGAAAAGCTGGAGTTAAAACACCAGAAATACCTGGTGGACACACATGAAAATCATTCTAAGTAAAATCCAGTTGATTTGCAATACAAATACATTTTTCTGATTGATACACACATCCTGACTTTTCATTAGTGGGAACAATTCACAGCAGAGAAGCTCTTGTGAACAGCATTTCTGGATCTGTGAAATCACCTCAAACCTCACTCTCTCCAAGAGAAGACAAAGGCACAATTAAAAGACTCCACAATTAATGGGTAATGCTCTAAGTTTTCCTTTTAGTTCCCTTCTTCCCTTCAGGCAACCTTTTTTGTTTTTTAAGAGCAATGGAAAAGACCAAACAGCTGTAGGAAAATGAAGGGAAACACTTTAGCTTTTACCTGAAAGGGGGCAGGAAGAGGGAATGGAAAACAGTAAAAGCCAAAAGAAGCTGGGAAAGACCAGACAATTACATTTTTCAGAACAGTAATAAATGAATAACCGACAGTTAGGAATTCTATAAACCAGGATGTATTTCAAATCCAGAAATCTTACCTGGTAGACAGCACACAAGCATAAAGCAAGTAATTTTTATTACATCCACTTCTGAATAGGCTTAAGCAGAGGGAGTAACCTGTAAAAAACCAGAGTGGGGACAGAGCTAATGACATGTCTTAAAGCAAGAAAGACAAGCTTGAACTTGATGCAGTTTAGCAGGAGAGCCAAGAAACGGATTTTTCGAATGGATGATGTAGTTAAAGCAGCAGGTAAAATGTGGATTATTTAGATAGGAATAGGGAAGAGGAGGGGAAGTGCTACAGAGCTCCAAGAACATTGCAGCAGCCCTGCAGAGACACAAGGCCTCTAACAGGAGGCTCTACAAAGCCAAAGGGAAAATGGGCAGGTCTGCAGCACTTTAGGGACAGGAGCAGCAAAGTGCAGGCAGAGCTGAAATTTGAGAAGTGGAAGAACACAGCAGAGATGCTGTCCCACTGCAGGAGAAGGCAGCAGCCACAGGGAACAGAGAACTAAGCCAGCAATGTCACAGCAAGCACAGTTTAAGGGTAGAACACCCAAGAGCTTCCAAGGAAAGAGAATAACACACAACAATGCCTGAAAATGACACAGGTGTTCATTTCTGAGGAAGTGCTCTGTGGGATCAGATTTTTCACTTGGGGCAGGTCATAGCCCAGACGGACAAACAGCATCCTCACGCAGTGCCCTGGCACCCTCCCCACGAGAGCTCATCATCTCAGCCATTATTACAGCCCTCTCCACTCCAGCTGTCTGTTTCAGCAGATGATCACTCCTCACCCAAAGCCATGAGTGAATGAAACCTCTTGCAGGAGCTGAAAACCTGATGTAAATTTTGAAAAGGCGAGCACCATCAGCATTATCTGCATTGCAGTCATCTCAGCAGCACAGAGGCATTTCCACGCCAACAGGACCAACAGTCTGCTCAAAGAAGTGTCTTATTTAGGATGGCTCTCCTCAGCATGTGAGAAAAAAGTAGTCTGGTTTTCTGCAAAAAGTCTAAAAATGGAATATATAAGCATCCATTTACTAAGTGTTCAAATTCATTCTCCTTTTCTGCAGGAAGATGTCCTTCAAATGAATTGCAGGACTCATGAAACTGGATTAGCAACGTCATAAATCACCCCTGCCAAAATAACAGCATAAAAAGTGAGACTAAATATAACCTGCATCTGATTTGAATAGATACAATCTACACTTAACAATTTGTTATAACTCAAATATTAGCAGACACTTATTCAAATATCAACATATATCATAGCATTAATTTTAATTTTCCTACAGTTAATTATTTTAAAAACAACTTTTAAGCTTTTGCAAAGCCCTCATTTACGATTTAATAAGTTTTGAATTTGCATAAAGAAACTTGCAAATTTATGCTTCACAAATTTTCTGCCAGTACTCCAATTTTTTTCTTCCAATCCAAATTGTAACGAATTCCTAGCTTACATTTCTCAAAGTATCAGCAAAATGCTTCACAAACCAAGACCACTTCTAGGACCATCATTCAAACTGCAGGATTTACTACAAGCCAGAATCTCCTCCATGTATACTGGAAAGAACAGTACTTCTCTCTAGGCTCAATTCCTAAGACTCAAGCTTACTTTCCATATTTAATTGCAAAACCACTGTATTAAGAGCATAAACTCGCCGTGTTACAGGGTGATTTTGTGACCTAGGTTTTACTGCTTAACCTGGCCTCTCTCAACACTCCGAGTAAAGCTCAGAAAACTTCCAGACACACCCCTGTAAGGATTTTTAAAAAGTAATCAACAGGTATCCAGGCACCTTGAGCTCCAAGAGAATCAATCAGAGTGGAAATCTTGGGAAGCACACCTCTAAACGAAGATCCGTGACAATTCATTAACTTAATGATGCAAGTAGATTAGTCTGTTGAGGCAGACACAGACTAATCTAAGAGCCAAAGAGAATTCAGAACCATCATCATTCACAAAACCAAGTCAGCATACATGTATTTATTTATGTACACAGACAAAATTTTGTTTCAGAACACACAGTCAAATTCCCCTAAAACAACAGAAATCATGCATAATGTTCCAAAAATAAAGGAACAAACCACTACTTCATGCTGAAGTCCTCAGAATAATGAAAGTACAAAACATTTTACATCTGAATCTCTGGTTACACTAGACTTTTTCCTTTCTTCATAATGAGTAATATGTTAGAAAAGAGCAGTTAAGAAAAAAGCCACGCAGAACTTGCTGTAACTGGTTCTGCCACCCAAATATGAATGGTATTAGAAGAACTGCAATTACATTTCTGTGAATAAGAGCCTGAAATACCTGAAAGCACAAAGTAAACAAGAAGAAATATTCAAAGTTTCAGTCAGAATTAATGAGAAAAGTAAGGAGTCCACATCAGAGCTACTGCTTTGCACCTATGCAGTTTATTCTTTTGCCTCCTTTTAAGGACACTTAACAGATAACATTGTCATAACGCTCACATTTTTCCTCTGAGTTTCCTCTTTCCTGACAGAATGATTTCTAATGAATTGTTGCAATCAGCCACCCCTTCATCTGATTACAGCAAGTGTAACCCGAGCCACGCTCGGAACGTGCACAGAGAGACCTGAGGAGCCCCAGGTGACAGAGCTGCCTGCCCAGTGGAACCCAACAGAGGTGAAACAAGCACTGCTCCACTGCCAGCACAGGAGCTCAGTTTAACCCGGGACAGCATCAGCACACACAGCTCCACAGCTGGTCCTGCAGGGCACCAGGGAGCCACGGGTGGCACCGTGCCCATCTCCCGGCCACTCGCGGCTTTGCATTTCCAGTTAGGGTGGGACCAAAAAAAATGGGGAAAAGGAGATTAAACAGAGCGAGGAAAAAAGGGGACCAGCGGGAAAGCAAGAGGTAAGAGATCAGGAAGAGCAAAGAGGCATTTGTATGAGATGCTTTCCTACCAGCTCCCCTTTCCAAGGAAAGTGGAGGAGAGTCGTGCAACGCAACACCCGCCCACACCTCAATCAACATCCCTCGCCACTTGATGCTTCTGTCTTCTGGACAAAAGTTACAGATGGTGACCTTGCAACCTGCCTCATCCCTAACACTTTTCCTACCACTTGGTCTTCTCAAAGAGCACCTTGTGCTTAAGATTTATTCCCTGCAAGCTGAACTCTTTTTTCAAGTCCAATCTTGCTTAACGAGTTACTTTTTATTATGGGAACCTTTTTTATGCATTGTTTGTTCTGTCAAGCCCAAATAACTGCTGACATTCTAGTCATGAGGCCCCTTGGAAAAAAAAAAAAAGGTCTTTTGCTTAAAAGCAATCTTTTCATTTGCCTATAAAGCAATTACATATATATATATATCATGTTTAAATCATTTTAATATAAAAATAGCCTGCCCACATTTTAAATGTTGCAGAGAATAAAATACATAAAACTGCCCTCCTCAGATTTTAATCATTCCCTCTCTTACTTAAATCTGAACTTAATATATTCCTACAGCACCAGCTTTCTTTAGTAGTTCTTCCCAAGCCCTGAAGAAGGAATTATCTTTCTAAAAACCAGAGACCCATCTCCCTCTCCTAACATGAAAGCTACATTTTGTTGTAGCCATATCTAAAAATCAAATTCTATGGGGAAGCAGCTTCTAAGGCCAGCGTGAATTTAGCACACCATGTTCTTGCATATATTTTGTCCATTTGGTCAAAAACTCTGCCCTCCCCTTTCTCCTCCTCCATACAGAGGAAAGGCAACAGCCCTGAACTAGCAAAGAACATAAAATACAGGAAGTTTTGCTCAACTGATTTAATTATCCCAAGAAAAATGCAACTGAAAATCCCTGTCATCCACATGCCTACTGCTGAATATTCAGAACAGCAATATTAAATAGCTACCCAGGACTTTCCTTAACACTAACAAACAAATGCTGTAATATAATCTTTGTTATTCTTGACTACTATTTGCCTGGGCACATTATTTCTCAAGAGATTTTAATTTAGGTAAACTTGTCAAATTATACTACAAAGAAAACTGAGCAAATTTGTTCCTTGACAAGCATTCACTGTCTTCTAACACTGCACAACATGGAAGCAATCAGGATTTATTCCTCTGCCTAAAATACAGCAGCTTTCCTTCTTTTTTTTTTTTTTTTAATTTAAGAAATGGATTCTAATAAAAGGCAACATTTGAAGTGGGCAGTGGCTCCGTCTTTAAAAGAAAAGCAGTGGCTTAATGCTGCAAAATCTCTTCCCTTTCCACAGATAAGCCCTGTCCATTTGTTGCTCAGTTTCAGTTATAGTAACTTAGGCTATTGCTATGACTGGATGGAATTTGCATTAACTGCATTCAGAATCACCTGCACAGGTGCAATGGACTCACCTTGAACTCACAAGAGTACAAGTTTTCACTATCAACAGCTGGATAGCTGTGCTTCCCCCCTTTTCTCTATCAGCAGGTACAAGAGGTACCATTAGCAGGTGTGATTCCAAGACTTTTGTTGTGCCCGTGGTTTCCACTGGCCTTGCTGGAAGCAGGAATGCCAGTGTTACACAGACATGCAGGAGGTTCTGATTTGGGCTAGGACAAAGGGGAATCTCCTTATGAAGGGTATCACAGTCCACCAGCAAAACTCCAGCTACATCACAAACACAGCAGTAACTGCCCCACAGCTGAGACACAGCTGGGTTCTGTATTATCTCACGTCTCCATGTGAGGACAGAGATGTAACTCCCATTCAAAACTGCATCTGAACATGAACAGGCAAACAAAAACTACTGCTTTCTAAAATGGCTACAATGTGCTGATAGCCCAGTGGAGCTGAAAGCTCTGGCTTCCCCCATAAAACATGTCTAGGATTCCAGATGTCTTCTCCTTGCTAAAAGAAATACTCACAAGACCACACTCTTCTTGTCTAGCAGCCTAAAGCAATGAGAGACAACAAATGTTCTTACAAAAAACAGCTCCTGCCATACCAGGGCAACTGGGAGGAAGACATGAGTGCAGCCTTTGTTCTTAATCTCTACTGATTAAGTTTATGAAAATCAAACATGGTAAGAGTATTTTGAAAGACTTTTGAACAGACTTCCTTCTACACCATATGATATACAAAGAAAACCCAACATTACATGATGAACCAGGTGAAAAAATGCAAGCTCTGTGGCTGATGCCATCCTAGCCAGAGTAATGACAGGTTTACTTGCAGCCTTACTTTGGCTACCATTTAAATTTTAACAACAACTCTACATTTGCTGCTACTTCTCTTGAAGCAGATGAATTATAGATGGCCATATTTTCTCTGAATTTCTGTATCAAATACCAAGTCTGTAATAGAACAAAGATGATCAATTACTCCAAGTGTTTTTCAATCACATGGGGCATTTTCTACAACTAATATCTAGATCAGAAAGGAAAAAGGAAGTATTTTTAATCACATGCAAACTAAATTATGTTAATTTCTAAATTTTGTTCAAATATGGAAAAACAAGAAACAGCAATTCTGGATTACACGGACACTAAAAATGAATTACAATATGGCTCAAAAAACACAGTCCCCAAGCTGAACTCCTGATTTATGCAATGCCATAATCCACAGCCAACCAGGACACCATGCTACCCTGGGTGACCCAGTTTTGGAGACAGCATCTTGGTCATCTCCAAGATAAACAATGCCCTGAGCAATCTTAGAAAACCACAAACGAACAAAACACTGACTGTGCATTCCTCCAGAATGGGCCACCATCAATACTTCATCCACATTTCTACCAAACTATTATTCCAAAACTATTCTTTTTATGGGTAACCGAAAACACAACCCATTCCGAACACAAAGCAATCCCAATGACAACTCTGATCTGTGGAAAATCAGTTTTATCTACCAAAAAAAAAAAAAAAAA
>VXAX01004763.1:1208580-1234693 GCA_013399835.1 Leptocoma aspasia
ACAATAATCTTCCTGAAGGGAGAGCTTTTCCAGAACTCTGTTCAGGACTTTTATGCCATCTCAATAGCAAGCCACAAGCCACAGTAGATTTAATGTCTCTGTCAATATACAAGTCTAGCATAATGTACACTAACCTTTCCACTGGAGATCACAAACCAATCATGATCACAAAGCAATTACAATAAACAGTAGTCCCACTGCCTGTTTATTTTACAGGGGAAAGTTCACTCCCAGAATATGACAGCTGGAGTGGAGACACTAATTCAGCCCTGTCTCTGTAAGGTACATTACTCCATTACATTACAGTACTACAAGCAAAATTACAAGCAAAAATGGATGTATGTTACTGTTCTGAAAGAAAAATTCTGCACTGAGGATGAGCTCTAGAAGGACTGCAGGAGTACTAATTTTACATTCTACAGTTATCAGTGGTTGTAGACAATGTAAGGAATTTCTCTTTTTAGGTACTGAAACAGAGTTGCAAAGTCAGAATGACTTAGTCGTTAAAGGAAGTAAGTCCACCCAATTTTACATACATAAAACAGGATCTTAATAAGCTCAGTTGCATATAACAGAAACTAATTATCTTATCTGAAAATTATTAAACACAGGCTTGATTGAAATGCTGAACAACTATTTAAAACCATGTAAGAAACAGAAAGAGAGAATTAAAACCAAAATGCAGATAAGCAACAGGGATCCAAAAGTTCAGGAACTTTAATCTCTCTCTCTCCACAAGAGAGGACTTGGAACCCACTCATGAGACCTTCATTCTTGTCCAGAAGGTCACTGTAGAGAAACCTGGGACTTGGGCTGTGGCTCTGGACATTCTGATCTTAAGGAGCAGGAGTGAAAAGCTGTGACTTTGACTAAGCACCTAACACACGGGTGGGGGTTTTCACATCAGCTGCCATTCACCGAATTTCTCGTGTCTAATTTCCAGCTTATCCATGCTTTTTATCATAAAAAATGTCCAGGGAAAAAAAAAAGAAAGGTTACTAGACTTCAGCATCCACTAAAGTCAGGCCAAAGGACAACCAGCTATGAGGAGTCACTGTGATTGACCTCTCAAGGGCTAACTCTGGTGCCCTTGAGCAGACAGCCCCAGGAGTGCTACAGAGACACAAATATGTGAATTTATTTCAAGAAACATATAAAAAAGTGTTTAAAGCAACTCTATGCAGAGCCACTCTTGTTTCTACTCACTCTACCATCACTGCAGCCTTAGCAAACTAACCCATACCACTGTCTGTGCTGCAGTTTATGGAGATGGTCAGATTCATTCTCTAGGTCTGACTATGTTAATAATTGACTTATTCTCTTATCCTTCTCTTCATATGTCTTACTGAAAGATGAGTAATAGCACAAAACTCCTAACTCCCATTTTCCCCTCCCTCTGTTATTGTTGCAGGGACTCCAGGTTTAGACACAATAAACAGAGATTACATTCCTGTATTAAGGTGTGCCAGAAACCTGGGCTCTTTCAGCCACAGAAGAACTGTAATACATTCCCTCTAATTATTATGCAATATTACAGTCTTCTACAGCAGGAAGAGTAATTTCATGGTTAGGATCCAGCCCATTCACTAGAAAACTGTTATACAGCACTTTCAGGAGGAAGGATTATTAATAAAACAGGACTGTTGAGTCAAAAAGATAAAATAAGAAGCTTGTACAATTTAGCTTTACCACAACACTGGTATTTATGACCTTTTCACACGTGCACATTTTGTGTGAATTGTCTTAGAAGCAAAATGCCACTAAGTACTTCTGTTTGTTTACCTTATGTAATTATACATGAAAAGACTTAAAATCATTAATGTTTTAGAAATCTATATAATTTCCTTTTCTCAACACCCTAGATATCTGGCTCCCAATAAATGACAGAAATATCTGAATACATAACTCACTTAAAAAAATCTCCAAGGTAACAACTTTATTTTTCCAGTTAGAAAAACTCTGAAAATATTTAGTATGCTTAGAAACAAAAATATTTGCTTTAAATAAAAGTGAACTTAACTATAAGGTCAGGCACATAGCATTCTAAAATAGTATTTATTGTTTTCAGCTTCTTAACTGTCCAATTTCATAATTTTTTTTTCTGAGAACAAAGAAATGAGGGAAAAAATCAGTTAACACACTCATCATGCTACAGCTCTATACGGAACTGCATTAAAAGGTAAAACTTAAAACACGATATACCTGCATGACACCTGGTAGAATGGATATCCTGGTAGAGGAAGAGAGTTTGAAAATCCAAACTGGCTCGACATTGCCTTCAGGTATTGCATCCACTTAAATCTCTTCTATATTCCACATGTTAATTCCTTACTAAAAAACCACGTATCCATCTGTACCTTTGCTCAGAGCTAACTACACAGAAACCAAGCGCACACCCCAAGCTCTGGAGGATTCTGCCCGCATTTCAAACTGCTTCCTCAGTAGTGAAATCCCTGAAAGCCAACACCCTCGTGACATCACATACTACACAACCATAAACACGCAACTGAGGCCGGGCGAGGCTTCGCCTCGGCGGAGAGCCCCGCACCGCATCCTCCTTGCGGGCACGGTGCCTCTCCCGCAGGGACCCGCAGCTTTTCGGGCAGGGACCCGCAGCCTCTCCCGCAGGGACCCGCAGCTTTTCGGGCAGGGACCCGCAGCTTTTCGGGCAGGGACCCGCAGCCTCTCCCGCAGGGACCCGCAGCCTCTCCCGCAGGGACCCGCAGCCTCTCCCGCAGGGACCCGCTGTCTCTCGGGCAGGGACCCGCAGCCTCTCCCGCAGGGACCCGCAGCCTCTCCCGCAGGGACTCGCTGTCTCTCCCGCTGTCTCTCGGGCAGGGACCCGCTGTCTCTCGGGCAGGGACCCGCAGCCTTTGGGACCCGCTGTCTCTCCCGCTGTCTCTCCCGCAGCCTCTCGGGCAGCAGCCCTGCTCGGGCAGGCAGCCAGCGACCAGCACAACTTATTGCCAATGCCGCAAATGCCTCCGACCGGCGAGCCCGGAGCCACACTGCATCACCCGAAACATCCCCAGAGCCCTCGGCAAGAACTGCCTTGCCAACGCACCAGATCCCTGACCTTGGACGTGGTGGCAAAAACGTCACCGGAACATCTCGGCTAACTGCACGCTGCGTGCTGTTGTTTTATAGGCAAGATCAGACTGTGCTGCACACCACGGTAGCGTGAAAAAAAATCACACTGAGCTCCCCCTGCTAAAGAAGGAGGCGGTTCAGGTGACATTCCTCTAGTGCTACACCCCCAACTATGGGAAAAGCAGGAGGGAAGGATAGGAGATGCAATCTTAAACCACATTATTTAAGCTACTGAATACAGATATAAAATTATGTGCATGCCTTCCTGCAGTATTTTACTACTGCCTAAATCAAAGAAATATCAAAAGCGACGTTTCTTTTGATATACAGTACAGTGGTAAGTTACACTGAAGTTATTTGGGCATGCCTTCCTCAAGAGAGGAAAAGACTGCTGGAAAGCAGGAAGACATGTAAGTAGTCACAGTATTGCCCAGTGGCATGACTAATGTCAAACACACTCAAATGGTTATCTGCCTACACTACTCTTAAGGAAGGTGTACAATGCCCTCACACATGGATTTCCTTAATTCAAGCAGAATTTTAAATAAAAGAGATTTTTAAAATTATTTCATTACCAGTTACCATTTCCAGTGGTAGTTGCACTGGAAAGCATTAAAATGTTGAGTTTTAATACCTCTATCCCATGACATACTGTTTACTTTCATATTATTTCGCCTCAGTTTTGGAAAAAGAATAATCAGTTTTACCTGGTTTATCACAAGTTTTTAATTGACATTTCCATCATAAGAAAAACGGTACAAAACTCTGTCATTATCCTAGGTACCTTTTAAAGTCTGACTTAAAAGACATAAGTCACTGCATAGGGCTCCAATTCCTTAAATCCTATAAAAGTGCCAGGAAAACAAAGAGAGCACAGTCTCCCCAAAAAAGTTTGGGGTTTTGTTTTTTTTTTTTTTATTTGCCCAACTGATATGTCTGGAAAAACAAAGAAGCTTCTGGGTACGTCATTTTGCATCAATTTTTATCTCTCTCTATTGCTGTAAAGAGCAAGCTTGAAAAGGCAATTCAAGCACAAATAATGTTGTGGTATCAGCTGAAATTTTACAGACTTGAAAAAGCATCATCTCTCTCACCTTTAGTATGGAGCACTCACTCCAAAAACCCACGGCTCTCAAAAACCATTTGGGGAACACCAAGAAAAAGTTACGTGCATGTGAGAGGAAGAGAAAACTCTACTAAACCTGAGTCCCCTTTGCCTAATCAGGGACATCAGGATAAATACTGGCAACTTCCATCCCCATGGCCACAGCTGCTCAGGGATGTGCCAGAGATTCCTCTGCACTGCTGGGGTTGGCCCTGAGCAGTCCCCTGGTGTGCACATCCCTGAAGCACTTGCACTTTTATTCTGTGTGTTTGCTCATCTTCTATTTGGTGTCCTCTGGACACTGACAATGGCAGCACCAGCACATTTATGCAGTAATTCTCACCTCAGAATAACTCCTCCTAGTCCCAGCTGGGATTTAGGATGTTTCCATTGGATTTGCCAGCTGAAAAAGAACGGTAGTGTCAAATTGGCAGATTAAAGGCTTAGAAATTAGGAGTCTCAGAGGTTGCCAGTGGCTTGCCACGACATTTTGCAAAAATCACATAGTCCCTTAATGCCTAGCTTATGCACATAATAAGGAAAATACTGCCTGACAGCAAAGGAATGATGTGAGGTTAATTTTTTTTTGTAATTAAGTATTGAAATCCTCTGATTAAAGATTTATGAAGGGATAAAACAGCTGTAGCATTTGAGGGAAAAGATGTGTGGGAATATTCAGAATAGAATTTTTTTTTGGTCTCCTGCTCCTAGCTCTAACACAACAGAAGCATTATTGCTCTTAAATTTCAATTTAAATATAAAAGCCATTTAAATTTTAAAATGTGGTGGAAAGTGCAGTTTTTAAATGGGTGGACAGCATTCCACAGCATTTAAAGATGAGGATAAGTGAGATGACAATAGGCAGACAAAACCTGTATTTAGGATGAACTTTACAGAAGCAGAACCCTTCATTGGTAGGCATCATGCCACTTCAGTCATTTGGAAACAGAAAGGGAAAAGTGTGGCTTAAGAGAGAGTAAAGGGAAAGAGAAAATCTGGTTAGGACCAAAGAGAAAGCCTCTCCAAAATGAAGCCCAGCATTTAAACAAGTGCCCCTTTTATTTATTTCCACAAGCAGGCTGCATTGCAGAACACACCTACTTTTGGGATCCAGACCTAACTTGCCAAACACCACCTGCACTGAAAGAGACAAGTGGGTTTCATTCCAGCTGCAGTCACACCTTTTGGGAATTTACTTCTGTGTTTTGGAGCCAATGAGCTCACTTAAAAATGACCACCTTAGTGCTGTTTGGCATAGCGTGCCATGTAACACTTATTACTCTGCTGGAACAAAATTAAACCAAGAAAATAAGTTTGAGACACAAACACTGGGTGCTCCAGAATTGACAGTGACCTGTTAGAGCATTTAATGCTGCTACTTGGAAAGGTATGAAATACTTAACTGAGCTCTAACTGCAGTTCAAAAAGCAAGGACAGGCTGAAAGACTGGAGAAGACCAAACTCATGACCATTTTCAGCTATTTCAAACAAGTAGCATCCTTGGTAAGCTTATGGAAAATTTGTTTAAAGCCAAGTCAGGCTGAAGAAGAAATAGAAACTAACCTCATAACTAACAATCAATTTCATCGGGTCTGGAAGTGAGAGCATTCTGTAGACAATTATGTGATTGTATATCAAAATGCAGATAAAATGTTCATCATTCATAAAAATAGAATGAAGCGTCATGCAAAAATTATTGCAACATCAACACCATAAATCAGTAATTTACTCCCATCTAAAGTGCTATATTTTATATTTTCATTGCCTGCTGTATTAGTGTCTAAGAAATTACACAGTGAATTAAAACAAAAACAAGAAATGTAAAATAAAATTACATGCAGTTTGAAAATAACAGTATTCACAGAGAAAATACTACAAAGACACTCAATATAATGAGCAGTACTTAGATGATATAATGGAAAGTCTTTCCCTCCTTTCTGTACAAAACACAAAAATAAAGAAATATTCAACAATAATAAAGAATAATGGCAACTTTGCAAATGAAGAAGGACACTACCACTGGAAATTCAAAACTCATCCAGAGTTAAAGACTAGCTGGATATTTATATAGGGAAAAATAAACAATCAAACAAAATTCCCAAAACCCAAGCAACCCAGAAGTGGCGGCTGGAAGGAAAGAGGACTTATAAACAACATCAGCACTTTGGAGAAAAAACCAGGTGAGAAAGCCATCTAGCCTCACTGCCAAGGGATGTCACTCTTCCTGAGACAGACCAGTGGGTTCAGTGACAATGCACAATCTGCTGCACTCCTAAACTTGCAACTCAACTAAATATTGCTTCTTTTGCTAATAAGTGTTAATAACCAGCAGAGTTCAAATCTCACATGTGGATACCAAGGAAAAAGTTGATCTCTTTTTCTTTCCTTTTTTTTTTTTTTTTTAAATTTCCCCAGTACTTTTCCATCTGGCCTACCCAGCCTTTCACTGGCTAACAGGGGGCCCCCACCTGGAAATTTCAAACTCCTCCAAAAGGAGATTTCACACAGAATGGCTTGCATTGGAAGGGACCTTAAAGATCAACCTCCCTGCCATGGACAGGGACACCTTCCACCAGATCAGGTTCCCCACAGCCCCATCCAGCCTGGTTTTAAACACTTCCAGGGATGAGGCATTCACAGCTTCTCTGGGCAACCTGTGCCAGTGTCTCACTACCCTCACAGTGAAGAAAGGAAGGGAAAAGATGAAGACATCCTTTGCAAGATAAAATGCCAACTCACTCCTCCCTGCAATCACACAGGCTGACAAGACTGATGGAACTCCATAAAGTAGAAATAGTCAGAGCCTTGAAGTATAAAGTATCTGAAATGTAAGGAATTTATTTCCATTAAGGATTTATCCTTCAAGGAATAGCAAAGTAAAAGTAACGGGAAGACATGGCAGTAGGTTATATTTTAGGTACAGACATTTCTGTGTCCAGAAGCTTTATCTTAAGGTCACAGAATCAGTAAGGTTGGAGAAGGCCTCCAAGCCCAGCCAGCCCAGCCTGTGACCGAACACCACCTTGTCACCCAAACCGTGACACTCAGTGCCACACCCAGCTGTCCCTTAAACACCCCCAGGGACGGTGACAACACCACTTCCCTGGGCACTCTGTTCCAATGCCTGACAACCCTGCCAGTGAAAAATTCTCCCTGATGTGCCACCTGAACTGCCTCCAGTGCAGCTTGAGGCCATTTCCTCTTGTCCTGTCACTGGCTTCCTGGGAGAAGAGAACAATGCCCACCTGGCTACAGCCTCCTTTCAGGAAGCTGTAGAGACAAATAATTCCTATATCTGGGAAAAAAAAAAAAAAAAAAGTCTAGCATTTAATCTAAATATCTGAGAATTCATAGTGGAGATACTAGACTTACATGTCCACTTGCTACCTTAGTCCTTCCAGACATTCTTACTTGGATTAAGAAATCATATTTTTAATGTCTTTTTTTTTTTTCCAATCTGGAACAAGAGGGAAGGAGTTATTAAAGTCTTATCTAAACAAGATTTATTTTGAGCCCAAACATAAAACTGCTCTTAGCTACTTTACTAGAAAGGCTGTAAAGATGTTCAGAGTCCAACACCACCACCCTGACTTGCACCCACCTAACCAGCATTACCCAAAAGCCATTCAGCTAGCAGGAGTTATGGGACAGCCTGCACTGGCCTGGCACGTTCCAGTAACACATCAAGGCAAAAGTCACCGTTCCAGCACTGTTCACACATTGCCATTAATACTCAAAGCACACCATCACAGCCTTTGTGCCCAAACCACAGGTGACAGACCTCCAACTCTTCCCTTTTTCACTCCTCCTGCAAGTTGGCACTCCACATTTACACACAGCTGAAGGCTCCACTCCTCTTACTCTCCTCTGGGTGCTCAAGAGACTGCATCCTTCTTCAGGCTCTGCACATTAATACAGCCATCATCACTGATTTCAGTCACTCTACAGCTCAGGTAACTTTTACCACCAGATGTTTCAGCAGTCAGCCACGAATTCTCAAAATTCTCAATGGCTCTCACACATACTGTGTGATATCAAACATGGGAAGAAGTCATGCACTAGAACTGAGATTAATAAACTGCAATCTGGATCTAGATGTCAGACAGCCAGCGCATGTTTCTTCACTGCTTAGCAAGTGTTCAGGCAGAAGCTAAACAACTCTTCATTGTGGCCAAAGGTTCTCAGTTGACTGGCGAGTAACTGAGCAGGGCTGGCACCCTGCCTGGCAGAGAGACAGCCCTGTCCTGCTGGGCTGGAGCAGTGAACCCTCCTGCAGAACCCTGGCAGAGAGACAGCCCTGTCCTGCTGCGCTGGAGCAGAACCCTCCTGCAGAACCCTGGCAGAGAGACAGCCCTGTCCTGCTGGGCTGGAGCAGAACCCTCCTGCAGAACCCTGGCAGAGAGACAGCCCTGTCCTGCTGGGCTGGAGCAGAACCCTCCTGCAGAACCCTGGCAGAGAGACAGCCCTGTCCTGCTGGGCTGGAGCAGAACCCTCCTGCAGAACCCTGGCAGAGAGACAGCCCTGTCCTGCTGGGCTGGAGCAGAACCCTCCTGCAGAACCCTGGCAGAGAGACAGCCCTGTCCTGCTGGGCTGGAGCAGAACCCTCCTGCAGAACCCTGGCAGAGAGACAGCCCTGTCCTGCTGGGCTGGAGCAGAACCCTCCTGCAGAACCCTGGCAGAGAGACAGCCCTGTCCTGCTGGGCTGGAGCAGAACCCTCCTGCAGAACCCTGGCAGAGAGACAGCCCTGTCCTGCTGGGCTGGAGCTGAACCCTCCTGCAGAACCCCGGCAGAGAGACAGCCCTGTCCTGCTCCAGTGAACCCTCCTGCAGAACCCTGGCAGAGAGACAGCCCTGTCCTGCTGGGCTGGAGCTAAACCCTCCTCCTGCACAACCCCAGCAGAGAGACAGCCCTGTCCTGCTGGGCTGGAGCAGAACCCTCCTGCAGAACCCTGGCAGAGAGACAGCCCTGTCCTGCTGGGCTGGAGCTGAACCCTCCTGCAGAACCCTGGCAGAGAGACAGCCCTGTCCTGCTCCAGTGAACCCTCCTGCAGAACCCTGGCAGAGAGACAGCCCTGTCCTGCTCCAGTGAACCCTCCTGCCTGCACACCCAAAGCCACAGCGAGCTTGCTGTGTACCCAGGTGCTGCGTTCCCAACCAGGCCACTCTGCCCTGCAGCTCTCTGAACCAGCCTCTAACAATCTGCAGAAGGAACAAGAAAAATTACTGTCGGCAGTAAAACATCAGGGTGTCTTCTGGGGCAGGGGAGAACACCTGAGCTGTAAATTAACCTCCTGCCAGTCAGGAACAACACAGACATAAAGCCATTGCCCATGACCGAGACAAGAAGGGTGAAGGACCCTGCTCACAGCCTTGCCCCCCTCTCCAACTGCAGCTCCAGCTGGAACAATTAGCCTCAAGCAACCTGCAACTGGAAACTAACTGCCAGGATTTGCCTGACCACTGGTGACAGTCTGAGGCACACAGACATCAGTTATCTTGTGCCTGTGGAACAGCCTTGTCTTACTGCACTGCCCATCCTTGAGTGCTAACCTGGGTGAACTCCAGGGGATTATTGCTGCGGTTTGTGCATTGACTAAGGACTCTTGACAATAATATCAGAAGGCTAAATATGATTTATTAAAATGACTCCACAGTTCAGAAGGATTTTGGGCTATAATGTGCCCAGGTACAGAGCTCAGATGCTTCTTCTTCATTGCTCTGTACCAGAACGCCAGAATGCTTACACAATATCAGAGAGATAACAGTCCTTCACCTCACAGGCTGAGAGGAAGAGAAACCTCTATCTCTCATTATCAGGAGACAGGCAGAGAAATCCAAATGCCCTTGAAACACAAACCAGAGATTTTGTTTACAGAAACTTGTACAGAGTAAAAGACAGTAAAAGATGCTTTCCCATGGGAAGATTTTCCTGCAGGCCTGCATGCAGAGAAACTTATAATATGTTCTTGCAACAGGGGATGATCTCACCTTTAACACTAGAAGAAAAGGTTGCCCTCAGCCACCACATTCACTCTTTATCATCCCCATGACCTTTACCCAGGAAACAGAGCAAACAGCACCTGGCCACACAGGCACTGCCAGCAAGGGGGAAACTCTTCTTCCAGGAAAACAGGAGGTTCACTCTGCACAGCAAAGGTTTTTAAAGCCTGTACCTTCCACAGAGACCATTTCAGTTCTATTTTACATTTTTAAAATGTAAATTTAAAAGCATTTTACAAATGCTTACTGCATTTGTAAATACAAGAGTGTAAATCTTGTGTGCTGCAGGTATTACACATTTCAGCTCAAAGATGATGTGAGAATCAAATTACAGTCTCTCACTGTATGAAATAACTACATATTCTTAAATGTGAAATTACTTTCATAAAAACCAGAAAAACAGCATTCACGTAGGCATTACATTATTATCTATAGAGAAAAAAAAAATAAATACTCAGAGCCAGAAATGGGATTAAGCTACTTTATCCTACTTAAAAATTAATTATACTTGATAGAGACTTCCTGTCTCTATCAAGGCAGGATACTTCCTGTCAAGTGACATGAAAATATTGAACAGAAAACTGAAATGATTGAATTTGAAAAAAAAATTGAAAAAAAAAAACAAAAAACAACACACCAAAACCCTGAGTCATCCAAATAAACTTTAAAGGAACTAACTTTTGCTAAAAACAAACAGGAAATCTAGTATTGCATAATTACTGAGCATGCATGCAAGTAAATTGGACTGAAGTGACTTAATTGGAACAGTCACCCCAAACATATGTAGAAGTCAGAACGCTGGTATTATAAGCAATTTTAAAAATTATTTTAAATGTAGAAAGCAAGGTTACTTTCTATCATGACACAAATATTAACTTGTGTGAGCTACCAGGACCTAGCAAATTTCTCTCTCCACAGACACAGTTTATTAATACAAACTAAACAGATGCCTATTTAATGGCATTCAGCTTGCTGGCCCTTGATGAAACTCCAGAGTAAATAAAATACTTCTTGTAGGATTACAAATACACACAGGGAGTCTCTTTTTGAGGTTCAGGATAAATCAAAGTCTTCTGCACAAGAGGGCCATCACACAGTGTGCTTTTTAATCAAGACAAGTTTTAGGTTAACAGACCTGATAAATTCTTATCTGTAATAATAACCTATTCAAAATTCAAACTGGCAAATAAACTGTCACTACAATGCCTTGCAAATGGTGCAAATCACCTATCAGGTGACAGAAAAGTGTTACAAGCTGAGGCAAATGTAGCACTGTCACCTCACTCTTAAGTTGGCATTTTGTGTAATTCAACGTGCCTCCAAAGAACAAAAGTAAAAAGAAACTGTTGGGTGTTCAAACTCCTGAGGTCAGGGTGATAAATGAAACCACTTCCCAAATAAGCTTTCCTAATTAAGGCCTCTAAACCAGAGCTGGCTTGCATTCAGTTATTACCACTGTTACAAGTAATCTGAAATATTCTTGATAAAATATTTTTAGCATCAACACCAGAGTATTAAAACCAGTTGAAGGTCATAAGGATGAAACAAATAAAAGGTCACACTCAATAAAATATCAAATTCATCCCTAAAACTACACAGAAGTGTTGTGAAAACTCCCTACTGAAATAAATTCAAGATTTTTTTTTTGGTATTATAATCTGTGCGTTAAAAAAATGAAACAACCTTTCCATCCATTCTTGGATTACATCTATGGGATTTTACTTGTTTGCCCCCACAGGCACACCTGGACTACTAAAAAGGGTGAGTTTTCTTTTGTTAAAAGACAGAAACGTTGCATACATAGTTTTAATCAATTTTATGTCTTCCCTGCCTCCCAGAAGAAATATTTAATTTGCTTAATTAGACAGATGGCACTTTTTATTATACTTGTATTTGCACTTAAGAAATTTAATTTGCATAGCAAATTTTTTTATTTTCTGAGTCAATTCATCTGCCACTAAATCACAATTCAGAACTACAAACTAAAGTATTATTAAATCTATTCTATGAAATGTAAATATTTCATACTAAGCAGTGAACCACTGAAACTCTTCATTCTGTGTTGGTGTACAAACTTCAATTACTTTTGGCACTTTCTTCTATATTAATCTACATTGACCTCAGAAAAAAAAATTGCTAAGGAATCCTTTACATCCCTTACAAAGGAATCTGTTACATGCTTATTATTTCCATATTATACCCAATCTTGAAGTGGAAGAAATTAAACTTAACCATGACGTTATGCAATGCACATCTGACCCACAGTCACACTGCTGAGAACTGAACAGACTGCACAGAATAAGAACAATGATATCTGCAAAAAACAAAACAAACAAACAAAAAAAGAAATATGTAAAAGCACCAGGAATGGCAAGACACCAGGTAACAGGGCCATGTGCTTCCAAGGGCAGAAGATGCATCTCTGTGCAAAACAGGACAGGCAAACAGGACATCCCTTACAATGCACACTGACTCACACACCCACAAAAATCACTAATTACATTTCAACTCATCTCCTGAAGCCTGTGAAATGATTCATGCTTACAACATCTGGCCACCTAACCTCAGGTGCTTTGTCAAAAGAGAAGGGCTTTTTGGGGTTTTTTTTCCCTCCCCCTAAGAACAACAAGGATAACAAAGTGAAGGATACAGACTCAACCTTGGACAATGAAACCTGTGACTCAGCATTGCAAGAAAAAGCCAAGGTAAGGCACGATTTGATTTGCAATGAAGCTTTGGGTTGCTACAGCAACTTCCTTACTTCAGAAGATATTAGAAATACTTCCAGTCTTCCTCCCTCATAATAAAATCTGTTTAAATGCTTTGGAAGTCATTCAAACACTTATTTTCTTTGGTAAGAATTAATCATCAGTTTGAAGGCTAAGTCTACGAAGACCAAGAAACAACCAGGATTTTTCACACATCTGGAATGTAACTACTGAGAGAAAGGCAGGAATATCTGACATTCACCGTCCTAATTATTGAAGATAATAGCACTCACCTTTCAGACAGGTATTCTAACCACAAAGCAAACTTTGCAAAACACACAGTGCACATTTAGAGTTTCAGGATGTGAAAACTCAAAAGGGTTAGCAAGACATCAGTACAAAACCCTCATATTACCTCAGGCATTTAGCACACGGCACACAGGAAAAAAAATGAAACACTGAAACACTTCAAGGTTTGTTTTGTTTGGTTTTTTTTTTTTGCAAGGACTGAGCTCTGATACATACCTAAGATAGGATCTTTTCATAGCACTGTTTGCAGACCTGTCAGCTCCAGTCAGCCATTAAGAGTTGTCATAATTAAGCCTGAAGCATTCAAAAGCAAAGCACAGTCATTAGAAAGGACCATGCTTGCACTCTCCCTGTTAGCTGGGAAAAAACTCATTAATGCCTCCACTCCTCTCCTTCTGCCCAGGGAAAGAAAGAAAGGGGAGGGAAGAAGATTAGGGCAGAACACCGCCTACTTTGCCATCATTTCCTCCCAACAGCTCAGCCACCCAGAGGAAAAGGACCAGAACTGGTCTCCATAGTGGCTTCAGACTGGTTAAGAGAAAGAAACCAGAATTAATTTGATTTATGTAACTGATGTGAGCTACACGTGGCCCTACCATGACCACATCCACTCAGTGCCATCGTCCTCTCATGTGTTTTGAGATAAAGGAAATAAATTTAAATCAAGACATATCAAGAAACCATAATTATGATATTATATCCTAGGTAATTCCTAAAACCAGAAAACAGGTGTTTAGATGATGCCTCGTTTTAATTAGCTCTCAGCATTTGTCCCTGGCCACACAACTCCTGTGGCTGAGATCACAGCAGCTTTGCAGAGTTAAGTTTACAGACAACCACCTTCTGGGCTGCCCCCCTCCCATCTAGAACAAGTTAATCAGCCTGTTCTGTAAAGCCAAACAAAATATATTCTTTCAGGAAAATACCCCTACTCTGATTACTTACTTGAAGCAAATCACAAACAGTTATGGCACGCATGATTTTAATGGAAATTGTTGCAAAATTGGAGCACTTTATGGATGGGGGGGATTAAACCTGTAAATTTCTCCTCAGATGTATGAATTAAAAATCCCTACACTTTGATGAGATGTGCAATTTACTAGAAGAGCATTCACATGTTCCATGACTCCTTCTTCAAAGCAAGTAAACTATCAGGAATTATTATGTTTTATTTTAAAACAGCCTTCAAAATACAAAATTACTTCTGGTCTAAGTCCTTCAGTAAGTTTAAAACTTTCCTGTTACAAACTTCCGTACAAAGCAATCAGAAAACTCACTGCTGGTGCTCTTGGGAACTAAATTTTGTCTCAGCAATACACTGTGTTAAAACAATTACCTAGCACATTATGCTAATATAAGTAGGTCACATTGTTTCCATTAGATTTGCCTTAAAGCTCTTCCTAATAAATCTAGTTGCAAGAGACGTGACTGCCTTAATTTCTCTAAAAAGTTGTTAATTTAAAATTAAATATTAGGCAACCCACAGTCTTTGAGAAACTCACCACGTTCCCTGCCGCTGACATCAAAGCATATGTATTTTATATGAGTTTTGTTTTGCTGCAAATACACAGAGAAGCCTTTGCCAAAATACCACCAATTACAAATGGGTGACTGAATTTCTTCCTGCATTTGGGAGCAGAAGGGGGCTGAGGGGGGTGGCATTTATCACCAAGTTGCTGTGACTTCACTCTCATTGCTGAATGCGACACAACCAATAAAAGGCAAAACCACCACACACATTTTACTAAGGGATATAATTCTGTAAGTAAGATAAAATAAAAATCTGTGGAACTGCAAGCCTTGTTTCCTTTCCTGTTCACCAAATACATGTGTGAGAAGGTAAACCTTTACCTAAGCTTATATTTTCCTCATCACCACAAGATCAAAAACTTCAGGAGTTTGGAAATAATCCAAGTACTCCTTACTTACCTTATAAATGAGATATGAAAACACATGCCAAGAAGTGGTTCTGGGAGTAAATGCTGCACAAGTACCTCCATTAAAATATACCAAGAGGTGAGATCTAGCAAGTAAGCAACAATCTATCCTAATTCAACATTTGTTTTCGATTAGTTTACATTTAATTGCAGGTGTTCACAAAGTTCAAGAAAAGATAATATTGATCTCTTCTCACTGCAGAACATTTTAACCTGGAATCACAATTTTAGACAGTCACTTAGTACGTTACTTTTGCTTTGAAATCATATTTACATCATGGTGCACCAGCAAACAGGTCCCAGACAGCTCTTCCTCGGGGTGAGAAACGACCCCTGTATTAGGGGTTAAATAAATAAAACTTATTTTAAAAAATAAAATTAGACCAGAAATAAGCAACATCAGGAAGAAGCTGCTGCCTCTCAGCTGAGCTGACAAACTTTCACTCTCCAGCTTCATACAAATGGAGCAGAAATTACTCACTTAACCTGGCACCAGCTCCCACATTGTTCATTCCCACAGACTCCATGGGGCAGAAGGGGATGAAAGTCTCCCTGCAGTGCCACACGTAATTGCTGAAACCCCAGCATCCCTCCCGTCCTTGCAACAGCACCCCAGGACCAGCCAAAAACGCCTTTTCCACATGAGCCACCACTAAAATCAACACCCACAATCCCTGGCTGAAAAGGGGCTTCTGCCTGTAGGGATAGTTAAAAAACATTACTTAGCAGTTGAGTTGATTAGACTGTTCTATCCAATTATTTTGGATATTTAACCCACCACTTCTCAGATTCCCCCAGTTTTCCCTAACACCACTTCACCATGTTGGTGACTCACTCTTTTTCTCCCCCATTTTCCAAGACTCCTATTGCACCCTAGATTCCTCCTGAATCTAGGAACTGTCTATGGTATGAAAACTTGTGGTCATATCCAGGCATCTGCAAACCAGTGGTTTTTTTCATAGAAGACCAGGATATTCTGGCCATTCCTACTGGAACTATTACTTCTCAAACTGTCTAGATTTTAATTTGGCTTCGGGAAAAATACTGTTTCATATCTTCACCACCCCTTGAAAATCAGAACTGTCTCATTACCAAGAAATACACAACTTTTTACATGCTAATTTTAAATTCTAAAAGAGAAGAGTTGATGAATATAGGGAAAAAAAAATAAAACCCCATGAAACAAGACCACCTCTTTTCCCACAGCATTTAGATTAAAAAAGCCGAAGATCACAGCCTTACTTCATGGTTACTTTAGTACACCTGAACAGTTTTCTCACTTAAACAGGGATGGAAGGGGAGACAGACCAGTCTTTAACAATGAAAAAGGAAGTATTAAGTATAAAATGAGACACAATTTTTGAATTTCCGAAGGATTACTGTAATGAGTTAACAGATGGGAACATGAAACTATGGGATCTGTGTTACTGGTGGCCTTTGAAGAGAAGAGAACAGGATTGCACATAAGATGCCTGATGATTTGTGGACCTGTCTTCCAGCTCTGGTGCACCATCTAAAACAGAATAGACATGGGATGTATCAGGATGCTAAACAGCTTTTCTGCACAGAGAAACACTCTGAAGCCCTGTGAAGCTGTCTGAACAGTTTTCATTAGGTCTAAGCTTTTGGCATAGAAAACATAATTCTGTAAGAAGCTCCAATTAAAATCACAATGGGTCTAAAAACACTTAAAAACACACAAAAAAAAATGCCCTCAATGGATTTCTCTAAACCAAGAAAACATATCCCCTCAAGCACGACATGTTTGCTACTATAAAGAAATTAGAGCTGGTATACCAAAGGCTGTGAAACTACTACCCTCTAAGACTAGACCTTAGATACTTCAAATTCTGATTTATTCCTATCTAACATCCTAAAATGTCAAAGCCATTCCCAGGTTACTTGTGTTCCAACAGATTTGTTTTGCCATTTAAGACAGAAAAGCGCTGCAATTCTACTACAGAAGCTTCCAAGTGTTTGTTCAGCCTAAAAACACACCATAAACCTCACATTGTAAGTGATGTGTTATTATAGAAGATTTTTTCCTTCTGCATTGCAGGCTAAAAACAGCATAATAATGATCTAGAAGACTACGGAAGATGTTCTCTGGGTTTTAATTCAAAATGTCAGAAGTACACTGCAGGCTTCACCAGATTTCTTTTTAAAAAATTATCAAAAGCATAAAAAACACCAGATCTCCCCAGATTCACTTTTACACCTCATCTTATTTCCAAACGCTTGAGCGCTAAAGATTTCTAAATATTTTTTTAACCAATTTAATTATCTAAAGTATGCTATTAATTCTGTAAGCATGCTGAAAAACATTTCAAAGGTGCTTCAACAATCTTAACTGGGAATTGTTTAAATGATGAGCAAGTCCCACACTGCAGGAACAGCTACTTGTAATAAAATTTCCTCATGATGGCAGCATAAACCATTCTGATGAAGTGCTAAACGACAATGCACATTCCTGCTCACACAAAAGTGAGACCTCAGCTGCTCCAGAAATTGTGTTCACTACCTTTTTTTTCCCCCCTCTTCACGCTGCTTTACAGTCTTCAGATTTAGTCCCCAGAATTCCACAGGAGTATCACTCCACACATGCAATTTATGAAGAAATATAAGGTACTACCCTACAGAGTATTTTGACATGGGATAGTTTTATGCAGCCTCCCCATATATTCCACTGGATTTTGCATCATTTGTACATTCTGCTTGGGAAAGTCTGTGACAACTGCACAGCCTACACATCTGTGTGAATCACTGAGTTAATGCTTCAATCAAGATCTGTGAAGTTCTTCTGAAGAATGATCATCCATAAAGTTCTGTTTGTTTTTAGTGTTTCTGCACTACAAAGAGGACAATACCTTGACCTGCAAGATCCCATTGCCAGAAGGATTCTGAAAATCTGGCACTTTGTCACACTGACCCTCCACAGCGTACAAATCACTAAGATTTATAGGCAGAAGTATACTTTTATAAAGCATGAAATTAATTGAGTTCAAAATCTGCATAGATTTCAGCTTACGAACAAATTACAACAATTAAGTCTGTGTTGATTAAGAATAGGTTTGAGATTAAAAAGATCATTACCACGCTTGGAAAGACTTTGTTTAAAAGCCGTTACTAGCACAAATCACTTTTTTCAGACTGTGCTGCAAGCGTGGCTTTGCTGAGGGGTCCTACTTCCAAAATCTCACTGCCTCCCACTTGAAAAGGTCAGCCAATGCCTCCCTCACATCAGTCACCACAAGCTGCTCCTCAAGTGAGTTCTATCAAAATAATCTGACTTTTTCAAACCATACAGTAGAGTACAAAGGAACCCAGATCACTGAGACAGCGGCTGATGAAGAGGCAATATAAACAGTTATGTTTAGCTGATCCAAGGGGACAGTAAGCTCCTGGAGGAGAAAAGACTGACCAGTAAGAGTGAGTGATGTCCCCAATCTCCTGCTCAGTTACAAGTTTCATATCTGCCTACAGCCTTTAAAAATGCACTAAGCCCTCACTCATCTCTTGGAATGTCTACACAGAGTTTAAAGACCAGAGGTGTACCTTGATTTATTTCACCTTCACGTTACTGACTCCCTCTGCCTGAATATTCCTAAAAACCTTACCAATTTGCAGGTTTGCACTCTCTCTGATTAATTTCCAACTCCTTAAAGGAAGCAATCTTGAGACTCCACCAAAATGAAGATAAACTGCCACTCACCCTACTTCTAGATGTTAACAAACACTGAAAGAATAAACATCTGTAAAGAAAGGAAAAATGCAAAAAATTGCCAGCCTGGTTTAGATAGAACAGAAGCTAGGAGAAACACAAATAAAACATGTTTCTAACCCATGAAATACAGGACAGATATACTTGTTCTGGCTAGGTATTCCTGGACAGAGCAAACATTGCTGTAACACCCAAAAGCAGCAGCAAAGGCTTTTGGCTGTAATTAAGCTTTTCCTATCTCTTTTCATGTCTTGGCAGTTTTATCTGCACTGTGGTAAGAAGGTTGGTTAACACTAATTTTCTCAAATCTGACTCAGATTACACTGATTGAAAAGACTGGCCATATCGTAATTTGAGGGTTTACAATAAGAAGATTAAAACAAACCAGCAGCATCTTTGTTTATAAGCCGTACACTCACTGAGCAGCAAACAACAAGGACCACATCAGAGAAAAAGTAGCCATCATTACACCCCATCTCCCAAATATTTATGGTTTCTAAGAGGATTATCATTCCTCCAGAAACCTCCCGTTTTCTTCTCCATACACCTTTACAGTACAGCTATTTTGACCAAAACAGCAGCAGGGCTTTACCACATTTCCTCTGCTTAACAGGATTTTTCAAATGAGCAGCAAAGCCTGGGAGCAGCTGGAGCTTCAGAGGAGGATTGCCTCATTATCAGTAAGAAGCAGCAGAAGCAGAATAGATGAAGCAGAGCAAAAAGCCAAGTTCTCCATCTGAAGGGACAGCTACTAGGTTTAAAAATCACAGCCTAAAATCAAGACTCTGCTCTGTGTGCATTATTATATAAAAACAACATCCTAATAGGAGTCCTCTATGAATTTACAGCTTTTTGTTCCTTCATGTAAAATTAGTTTAATTTGAGAAATATGATGGCAATTGAGTTATGTGAAAGAACCACCTAGATGCAATTAGAAACCATCACTTCTACCAGTTTCAGCAAGGCACTTCAAAAATATTATGAAATATTCATGGCCATATTGTGACATAAGAGCCTACAACCAGCTTAAAAGAAGCAAGAGGAATTGCACAACAGCCTGCCAATTAAAAAAGAAAAAAAATAATGAAAAGGCATATTTGGTAGGACAAACTTTCCCTCCCAATTTTTTTTTTTTTACTCTAGTCTTGTCTCTCATTGTTAGAAACTATAAGAAAACACTAATTTTTACACAGATATAACATGTGATAAATACTGCACGACCAATTTTTTTCAAATATCAGATAAAAGTTTTCGTATGTAGGAGATAATTAGTTGAACACAAATTTAAGGAAGAAAAAGCCCGAAGGTTTAAAAAGCAAGAGAAATAGAACACTCCAAATTAGATCCAAAGCATGACCTAACAACTGAAAGCAGAGAAATGCAGAGATAATGCATAATGAATGCCCCACAGTAAACTGATCAGGAAGCAGGAGGCACCCAGCATAAGCCACCACTGTAACGTGGCAGCGAAAAAACCAAAATTCAATGCCAGGATACATCATGACAGGTACTTCCAGAAGAGACAGGAAATATTTTAAGCAGCCTTCAACCATGTTTCAGCAAGTCTTTATCAAGAATATCATGCTACAGCCAGGATGATGCACACCTAGAAACCACCACAGAGGTGTGTGTGAAGAGGGCTCTGTGTCCCTGGGGAGAGATCAGGACACATCAAGTACTCTGCCATCTGCAACCAGCCAGGGCTGTGGATCTGTAAAACACAGCAGCAGCAGGGAACACACGAGCTGAAGCAAAGCCAGGCTGGTGGCTGGGGCAGAAGATGGCACACTGTGACACACCCTGCAGGGGTGACTCCTGTGCTGCTGGACAGACACCAGTGCTCCTGGAGTGGGAGCTGAGCCTTGCATTCCTTCCACTGCTCCACATGGGCAGGCATTAACCTGAAACTTCTGCACCCTCTGTTCTCTGGGGTGCAGGACTGCTCTGCTTAAAAACAAACCAACCAATGTTGTAAGAACATAAGTTTTTTTGTGTGTGAGTCCGCAGGAAAGCATTTTTTAATGTTTTTTTTATTTTGTATAAGTTTTTTGTAAACAAAATATTTAGTGTGTAATTTAAGGACATTTTTAGATTTTTCTGCTTGTCTCCTAGGAATGGGAGATAGGGGTTGTTTTTTATTTTATGAAGTGAAGAATTGTTATCTTTCTCATATTGTAAGCATGCTAGCATTCTTATACAGAGCAATAAAGAAGAAGCATCTGAACTCTGTACCTGGACACATTATAGCCCAAATCCTCTGATTATGGAGTCATTTTAATAAATCACATTTAGCCTGCTGAGATTATTGTCAAGAGCCCTTTGTCAATGCACGAACCACGGCAATAAACCAACTGCTGGAGTCCAGGGCACAAAGAATGTNATGAAGGATCCCAGCCTTGCCAGGTCCCCCAAAAAACCCAGCACCAGCCTGGAATACAAATACCAGAGAAGGGAAAGTTGCCTTCGTTAAAATACAGGAATGGCAGGAGACCAACAGATACCAGACTGCCACTAGTTAATGCAAGTCAGAACCTTGAGTTGCCTAAATTTATTTCTAACACAATCTGGTATGTACAGGAAAAAGAAAGAAAAAAAGCCCTCAAACAAACAAACAAACAAAAAAAAAAAAAAACCCGGGTGCAATTAATCAGTCCATGAGATAACAATGTGGTGAAAATCAGAAGACACAACTGAGTCAATACCTGTTTACAGGCATCAGAAACAAAAGGCAATTCACCAGTATTTCATAACACTGTTCATGCAAAGATTTTGTTGCTGTTTGTAAATATCAATAAATATTTTGGATTCTACTACATCTCTAAAACCACAAAACTTCTCCAATGGTGCAAACACCTACTTGTTTCAAACTTCAAAACTCCTGAATCAAGAATTCTCAACAGAAGTCTTTCATTTGTAACATATTAGGAGATAATCTGTCATGCAAAAGTAAAAAGTAGATTTAACTCTTCTTTTCTTGTGTTCTTAAACTGCCTTGGCTCCAGCAACAGCACTGGGATCTCCTCCTTACTCCCCCACCAACCAAATGAATGACAAGGGCATTTCCTCCTTGCTGGCAAAGTAGGAGCTCAGTTATCATACACAATTTCATTAGGAATATACCTTCTTCTGATATAATCCTAAGTCCAAAATGTCAGGAATGCCAGCCTGCTCTGGATTCACTAGATTGTCCCAGAAGTACAAACCTGCTTTGCTGCTGTTCAGCCTGTGCAGCCAGATGTCCAACCTGCTGAGACACGGATGGTAAAAGCTCCAAATGATCTAACTAGATCCAGAGAAGGGAAGACACTCCTGCTTCATCCATAAAAGGAGAAACAGCAATACCCAAAATCTCTCCCTAGATTCATCTGAGGAAGTTTTAAAAGGGTATGTAGAAATGAGGGATAGATGGGGCAGCTGAGAATAGTAAAGCCAAAGAAATGTACTGGAGTGTAAGCCTCACCCTTTCCCAGTGAAGAATCACAGGGACACAGGAAAGCCTAGACAAGAAGAGGTTTCAGGCACTCATCTGGTCCAATTTTTTGCTGAAAATGAGACTTGAGATGATCCAGAGTCATCCAAACCTAATCTTGAATACTTCCAGCAAGGGAAATTCCACCCCTCCTCTAATCAACCTACTCCAATATTTAACTGTTCCCAAAATGAAGAATCATCTTTCCTGACTGATCAGGAACGGCAGTGAAGGCTTGGGAATGCTGTACTTGGATGGAAGAGTGTAGTGCTTTTACAACCCCTCCAAGCCCCAAGAAAGGTAAGCACAATCCTTGTCACACAGCTTTTCTTAGGTGTGCATTTTCCAAAACGGGCAGGAGGAAAAGCGGATGGACTCGCTAAGCTCTTGCTTATGCTAGAAATAAATATTATGTTAAATGAAACACTCACATATTTTTAATCAATGCACCATAAGTACTAGACTTGGCCACAGAACAGCTGACAAGAACAACCACACTGGAATATATTTGGCTAAGAGGCACTTGCTCATTAGCACTTCAGCAAGAGGAGTCACACAGAGTGGCATTAGTCAGGGAAATACACATTTCCAATATTTTGGAAATTCCAATATTCCAAGTATTTCCAATACTCTGAGCCAGCCTTGCCTTCAGTCCAACAGAAAGCTTTTGGCAGGCAGCTAAGAGCTGCCATTTGCAAACAGAGGTGGTATTTGGCATCTTTACTCAGACCCCAGCCCCTGGAATCATGTAATGACCTGAGAATGCATGCTTTCATCTCATGAGGATGGTCCTAATATTCACATTTTAAGAGGAAAAAAAATAGGTCCTGAAAATGCTCGGTGAAAAAAAGAGATAAATATGTGGGTATAAATAAGGAGTAAGAGGCCAGTAAATCTAGAAAATGTTAAGCAATTCTAAAGAAGTATAGATTCCAGACATTCTATTGCACTCCACAGATAAATTATAATCAGGTGCACAGTTATGCTGGTTTGTTCATTTTACTCAGAAGTTGTTCCTAACCCCTAAACCCTAACAATTGTATGTTCTTTTCCCTTCCCCCTACAACAAAAAAATCAGAATTTGACCTCGTAGAGACAGTAGCTCAAAATTAATTTAAATAAAGCAAAACCAAGTACAATTCTTTGGCTTTACTATTTCCCAGCTGCCCCATCTGTCCCTCATTTCTATATACCCTTTTAAAACAAGGCATATAAACTATTGGCATAAGCGGCACCAAAAAAATAGTTCAAGTAAATTCCACAAAGAAGCAAAGGCAATTTGGTGATTTTCTCATAAAGCTGTTGTAGTCCCTCACAGTGAAGATCAAAGTAACACACATGGAAAAGTCATCATTTGAGCCAAGCACAGCAAAGTCTTAAAGAAGAATTAGAGCAAGACAATCACAGATGTCTGCACTGACATTTTTAAGTTGACTGTAACTGGCTTGAAGTTTTGCTATAGAATCACTGACAGTAATGGAGTTCTTCAGCAGCAGTGGCTTGATTGAAAACAAAAACAGGTTTTTAAAAACAAATATTTACTCGCAAATATTTTAGCTCATACACTGAAAATCACAATAAACAATGAAGATTTGAACAAACGTCTCTCTTACAGAGCTCTCTACCATTCTTTGAAAAAAATCCAATACAACAAGCACTCCTCTTCTGGGTTTGCCAAATTTATCAAGTTTCGTAGCTGTATTATGTTACTGAAGCAAACTGAGCCAGAACAGATAAGCACTTTGTGCACAGAGTGCTCATAAGATGCTAAAACAAGATGCTAAAATTCAGGCTTGCCTTTCAGGGTGCTTTGCCATATACAGCCGCTCTTCACAGCACAGAGCTAAAAAGGAAAGTCGAGCAAAAGCCAAGCTCAATAAACCTTCAGAATTTACTAAGTTTTAAACAACACTAGACTAGAGGCTGTGTGGAGCTGCCATTTGGAGGGTGAAGAAATGCTGACAGAAACCTCATGACATCCAAGAAAGACAAAGGCAGGCTCGTGGGATGGAATAAGCCCATGCAGCAAAGGCTGGAGACCAACTGGCTACAGAACAGCTTTACACAAAGGGCTCCTATGGGTCTTTGTGAAGAAGCTGAACACTATTTATTTATTTATTTATTACACTCTTTTCCTTCTACATCTTGATCTCTTCACTGTGTCAGAGCAGGGAAATGTAGAAAAGAAACCAGGAAAGGATCTGTACCAAGAGAGCATCGCACACCTTCAAGTCTCCTAGAACAAGCAGTACCAGGACAGCAGGGTCAGGAACAGATAGTCCTTGTCTCAAAACCAAGCAGCAGCACATCACAATAAGCTGCTTCACTAACAAGGACTGACGGGCTCCTGAAGAAAAGTACAGGCTGACAAAAAGAATCACGGAAGCCTCCACACACTTTGCCAACTGCAAGTGCCTTGTCCCCATCACCTGGAAACAGATCTGACAAAAATCGGCTTCAACAAAATTCAAAAAGACCCTCCTCACACACAGAGCTCCTTTGGTCCTCTGGGTGCACTCTCCAGTAGACTAGAACACTTCCATTATTTTCATGAAGCTGAGTGTTCCCACTCTAAATAAAGATGAAGCTTTAACAAAGGTAGAAATGGAAAATTACACCATTGATGCTGATTGTCTATCTCAGAGAGACACAAACACTGAGATTTTTGAAATAAGAAGTACAACTTATTTCTATTTTAAAAATATATGACATTCCTATAAAACAGGCTTTGATAAGAATGTTTTCAAATTACATTTTATTCCAGTATTTCTGTTTTCTCATTGTCTCAGGAATACTCACAAATGTAGATATAACCATACACCATTGTATTCTACAGATTCACCAAGAAATTTTCTTGGCTTAAACCTTCTTTAAAACGTACATTTAAACATAAAATTTTATACTCTTCCTGCCTGCCAATTCAGAAGGAAGATTTTGTCTAAATCTGACCAACTTGTTTCCTTCTGCAATTTCACTGAATTCTTTCTGAACTGTTTTTATAGTTCTGAAAATTGTAGCCCCTCATCAAAATAGAGACACCTAAAATAATTGCCATCTTGCATTAATTGCCATCTGGTATTTCCAGTGAAGAAGATATGCAGAGAATCAAATGTGTGACAAGCCCATTTTAAAGAAAACGCCTCATTCCTACAGTTCTTTCTTTCTTTTTACATTAAACAGTATTCTGTTATTTAGAAATCCTCACAACTGATACACTGGAGCTTAATTTTGAAATTATTTCTCACTGATTATATGCCATAATCGCCACTACATTCTACGAATATAATTTCTTTCTGTGGATAAGAAGTTACTGTTCCCAACTCTCTGCTGCCCAGAAGCACAGAAATAGCCACAATTTATCTAATAAAACTCTAAGGGCTTAAGAAATGTTCTAGTAAGCTTTGTTACGAAACAAAGCAACAAAACAAAACACCAAAACCCAACTCACAATTCCTATGCTCTTTGTTGGGTTTCATTATGAAATGATGACAACAATCAAATTCACCACATCCAGTTAAAAATATGAGTTTGTTTTGCCATCTGTGGAAACTATTTTGCAGGCAGTCGATATCACAAAGATCAATAAACCCTATCATGGATTTCCTTCCCAAACCTTTGCAAAATAACTCCATATTAGCATAAAAAGCAGACAGCAGAAGATTGCAGATTAGCTGCAGTTTTCAACATGACTACATAAACATCTGAAGAACAATAAACAATTTCTCCTATTTATTCAAATGAGTAACTTCAATTTGCTCCCCAGGAGCTATACAT
>VXAX01004763.1:1234874-1257182 GCA_013399835.1 Leptocoma aspasia
ATATTATATATATATATAATCTTTCTGATTTCTGGGATACATAGGAGTGTGCCTCCTGTAATTTGGTTTAATCCACAGATGCTGCAAGAACGCTGTCCAGCAGCAGAGTCCCCTTGCCTACACTGGCAATAAATGCCTTCTGCAGAAGGGTAAGGAAGGCATGCCACCTTGCAGGAAAGGCTCCCATTGCATTCATCTTTACAATTTAGCTGGCCTTTCTTGAAGCTTTTAAGCAACACATTTTGCTAAATGTCACACCAAGTGCATTCCCCGAGATGGAATGCACCAGGGTGTCCCTGCAGAAAGCACATCCTCCCACCACAGCTGTAGAATTGAATGATTCTTTGTATTCCTTGTTTAAAAAAAAAAAGAAAAAAAAAAAAAGGACAAAAAATACCAAGTTTTTTACAGTACTAACTCTCCATGTACCAAAACAATAGCTTGGCATTTTCCAAAGTTCTTGAAAAGGAAATGTCTCCCCATCTCAAAAAGTAGCAAAACAAAGTGCCCCGTCCCCAGGAAATTCTACAAACCTAAAGTACATATCAGAACATATCAGTGAACTAACCTGGGTGTCTGCATATCCTTATGTTCAGCTTCCACAAATAGCACATTAAAGCCTAAACTATGTTAAAAGAATTCATATCTGTATTCTAAACTTCACAAGACATTAATTGTCTGTAAGCATTGGTAAAGTGCCTGTTTTTTAAAACAAAAAGCTCTTCCAATAAAACTTGAACAAAGGCATTGTTTAGCAAATTCCTACTTTTTCCTATCTCTGTCAAAGGATTTTTTGCATAGTAACTTCATTTTAAAGCTCACATGAAATCCAAGGTAAGCTTTCATAGGTAAAACTACTTGATTTTATTTACCCATTGTTTTTATTTAACTGGAGTTATTTAGGGAAGTGACAGGCATAAAAAGCAAAGGCTAGGCAAGAGGGATCCAAGAAGATTAATGTAATAAAAAGCAAAATCAAATTACTGCAGATAGGAAGCATATAAACCAAACTTCAAGGACAACTGCCAAATCCCAAGAAATGTCTGCTCTCCTGGGAGGTGGAAATCTTTAAGATGTGCTCTACTTCATTCTCACCTGCCATGCAGCTCCACTGAACGTATCCCTTTCTAAAAAGCTAAAAAGTCCAACAAAGATGCCAGCAGTGCTGAAAAGAACAGTCCCACCTCCCGCCTTCCCAGTGGAAGCTGGTGCCTGGGGAGCCCTGCAGCAAAGGGAAGGGATTCAGCTGGAATCCCACAGGATGTGTTCCTAGCCAGAGCATCAGGCTGCCAAAGAAGTGTTCCAGGGCTGGTCTGGAAAGGGCTGCAAAGGAGAGATACCACGGAAATGTCAGCATCCCCCCCACTGACAGCTCGCTCTTGGATTTATTTAAGCCCCACTGGAATTTATTAGCCAGCCAGTTTGTGGTGTGCTCATCCACGGCCATCAGGAAGGGACCTTGCACCTCTCCCTCCTAATGACATTGAAGTTGTAGAATTAATTTGCCTCTAGCTCAGCCATGCAGTAAGCCAAAGCTACTGAAATCAGCAAGCTTCAGATGAGACCTTTAATGACCTGGAGTGGTGAAAGGACACAATTTGCTTTCCTTGTCCTTTGTTTCCCAGAAATGCTCAGAAACAGGCACATGGCAATTCCTTTGCCTCTTCCACTCCCACACAGAGCTGTAAGCAGCCCTCTGTCTGGTGCAAAAGCTACTTCAAAATCTAGCACATAACACCCCCTGACCAAAACAGTAACCCACCAAAGAAATTCCAAGTCCTGGGAAGCAACAACAAACCTTCCAGGGCACCATTTAGAGCCTCCCAGGATACACAAGGCACATGGAGTGAGGGGACTTGTACCATACACAAGACAAAAGTACAACACTACCCAAGGTCACTCGTTTTTAAAAAAAGTCTTGGTTCTTCTCCCCATACATTTTAAAACCTAAAAAAGGTGAACATCTACTGAAATGAAGGGAAAAAATGAATACTTTTTTTTAATAATATAACCTTCAAAATAGGTACTGCAGTACCCTTAATGATTTATTCATGGGTTTTCGGACTTACACAACCCCAGTTGTTTGTCTTTCACTTAGATACTCCTGCTGACAGTATTTTGTTAGCTGTTAGAAATCTGAAAGCTCACAACAGCTATTGCAACAAATGAGAAGCAAAACCAGGTCTTTGTTGAACAGCTTAATTATATGCAGGCAGAAAACACTTGAGGGCCAAACTGTGTTCAGGCTCTATTTAAAATCAAAACTTTGTTTAATCCCAGAGTATCCAGACTAAATAAGAAAAACCCATGAAATGTTACACCACAGAAGCAACTACTCATTCTGAAATAATAATATGAATTTCAAGAAAGACAGCATTACTGTTTTCTTTTATAAACATTTGTTGTTCCATCCGTCCTAGACTAGCAGAAAGCTGAAAATAACCCACATAAAAATGTCTTTAAACACAATATTAGGGACTAAAATAGCACAAGGAATGACAGATGCTAAAAGGCAGAACCAAAACATTTCCATTGAAGTAACAGTCAACAATGTAAAAGCACACTTAAGACTAATCCCACTTAGCTCTTTATGAATACTTTGCTTCTTTATGTTAAATAAACTACAGGGCAATTAAACAACATTTAAACTATTTGTACCTGTATTTATGAACACAACTGTAAAAATGTTTCTAAATGTAGAACTTTTTAATGGACAGGACAGAAAATCATTTTGAAATTAATTGTGTAGATTTACATTTTTAAATATAACTGTACCATATGGCTTTATATACCAGTACACACATATACTTGTATTTATATACATATTACATATTTTTATATGAAGTATTCTGCCAATACTTCTGTTCATTCTAAGACTGTACTGAAAAGATTTATAAGCTAACATATTAACTTCCAAAGCAATTTATTAAATGAATAGCTATTGTTCTTCAGCCAAGAGCAGCATACTGCTGAGTCCCCTCAAGTCACACAGTAGTTATTGAGATACACATAGAATTGTGCCACTTGTACTGAATACCTGGAAGTTTCTCCCTCACAAAACCTGCATATATAATACAAAAAAATAAAATTAAATATATTTTAAATGCTGTTCAGCAAGTACTATCACAGCGGTTTTTTTGCAAACACAATTAGAAATAGGAATACAGAGATACTGAAAAGAGTAACTTTTAGACTGGAGCCTTCAGGATCAGATTACATTAGGAACATCCAAGGACATAAAGGAAGTGAACACTGCTAGAACCAATCTATGCCAAAACTGAAAACACATTTAAATGGCTGAATTGGTAGCACAAGAAAGTCTAGCCAAGGAGCCTTTATCCATTTTCTAAGGCAGGACTGCAGCTTGCCCTAGATCAGCAGGGAGTACAGGAGTCATGTCCACCAGGACTCCAGTCTGGAAATGATTTTTAACTTTTTTTTCCTTTTAAAAAGGAAGGCACTGCACATTGTGTAACTTCCAAATACACATGGGGAGAGTAGACTGAATTTTCATTTGGCCATTTGATTCTGACTATAACAAAGTTGCCCAGAGTACTTAGAGGAGTTAATTCAAACTTTAAAGTTCGGGGGAAAAAAAGCAACAACGAAAAAAACCCAACTCAGGACATTTAGTCATCACGCTGAATGAAAAGATGACTAAACGTAACCAGTTTGGAATTACATTGTTTAAAACACTATTAATCAAGAAATTTGGGTGAGAAGCAGACAAGGAATCTGAAAGTACTGAGACAGGGAAAAAGCCAACCAGAAACAGAACAACAGGGGAAAAAAAAAACCACAAACAAATTAGAGAGTAACAAATGCTCTACCTGATAAATAAATCTAATCCTGTATACTTCCCACTTCCAATTTATTTTTCAAAGAGATGCATATAAACATATGAATGAAAGAATGAAAGCTGCCCAAAGCTTAGTTAAAAATAGCAAAATATTGCTTTTAAGACAGTTCCCCTTTTTGACCTTTCTGTCCCTTTTTCCACATCCAGAACTATACCAGCAACCACAGCCTTTGCTGTAATTTCTACACAGCCTGAAAGCTTAACTCTTTATCAAAATGTCTGGCTATGTCAAAGCATAATATTTTCTATACAGACAGAAATTATGTTTCTTTAATCAAAGTATCCTGTTTTAAACTGCAGAACTCTGACAGCCCAGCTTTCCCAGTTTTAATACATTCCCTAGCATACTTCAGAAAAAGTTAAACTGCAGGACAGGAGAAATGCATGTCAGGAATGTAACAGCATGCAAAAATGGATCTGTCACAAGCCTGGGGTTTATGAGATTGTAACTACATTAATTTTCAAGACATTTAGATTTTCCTTAAACTTATTTGAGTGACCCATTATTTAACATTCCTCATTTTACATCCATTAAAATTTCACTTCTGAATACTTCTCACACCTGTCAGCACACTCAGCTTACTTGAAAGGCTATTGTTAAAAGCTCATATAAAAGGAAACAATAAAGACAGATACCGTGAATTTACCTCAGAGAACAGAAAGTTTCTGGAAAAAGTCAAGGCATGAGATTTAAAGCTGACAGAATTAAGCCTTTTAGCAGCAAATCTTCTAAGTAGGGTAACTTAACAGCGTGCAAGTACCACTTATCCTTCAACATTATCCTCTATTTCATGCACAATTTTTGCCTCCTGTCTTTTCATATATTTGCCCATACTCACTATTTATGGGTGCTTTGGTAGGAAACCCATCAGTAAGGATGATGCACATTCTGGCAGAACACCATGCACAAGGAGGACCTGCTGGAGGTGAGGGCCATGGGATTTCAAAAGTGCAGCCCCAAATCCAGGACCTCGGCTACGGGCAAGGTGTGAGGCTCCCAAACTGCCAGCTTGAGCTTCCAGTTAAAACAGGAGCACATCAATCATTTTGGGAGAGCAATGGGCACATCCACAGCTGCAGAATTAATAGGAAAAAACACCACACACCGTCCTACTCCTTCACACCTCCCGTGCCCTTCATCCTGCGTGTGGTTCCAGCCAGCTCTGTCCTGACTGATGACACTTCTTCTGTCCCTGCTGGATTCCCAGCTCCCTCGTCCTGGGGTGCTGCTCCACGCCGGCCCCTGAGGTGCAGCCCTCCCCAGCACAAACCACAGCACTGCTCACACATTCCTGCCTCTCTCCTGCCTGCCTGGTGGGCACAGCACCTCCACCACTGCTTCAGCTGACTGCAGCTCCCACAGCTGAATGGAACTCGTGAGGCACACATAATGAGAGTTAATTGCGTTCACATGGTGCAGCTGAATTTATGGGCACACAAAGCCTCAGCTACCCCGACAGCTACACAGACCCAGCAAATCCTCATGCTCAAGGCAACGAGTACGCTGCACTTCAGAAGAGGTAAGACAGGACAAACACGCCCAGGTGTGCTAACCCAAACCACAGCAGGATGGTTTACCTAAACCGTCCACGCAAAATTAACTGCACGTGTATCTACAAAGTTTTAGGCTAGAATTTAACTAGCTAAGAAAGACATATGGTTATTAGATTGTTCAGAAATAAACACCAACCACTATTTTCTCACTTGGGGTAGTTTAGCTACATAAATTTGATCTTTTTAAGTACTGACAGAAGACCAGCTCTAGTAAGATTTGAAATTGTGAACGCATAATCTATCATCTAATTTCATCATGTAGCTTGAAAACAAAAGGCCTCGACAAATGCCTCAACAAATGCCTCAAAATGGATGACAAGTTTGAACATTAACTGCTGAAGAAATTTCGTTTTCTGCAAAGGCAATCTTCAAGGTCACCAGCTGAATCATCACTAAATAACCTTTACATTCATTAACCAAGTCAGACATCATGTGTTATATTTCAAGATTCCCCCTCTCATAAAAACCATGAGTGAAACAGGCAGTAAATGCATCTGCCCACACCTGTAAGAGTGTATTTAACTAGCACAGAGACGGTACAGACACCTGATTTCATACTAATTATAATAAGTGATACAGAGATGAAGCAGAAAACAACCAAAAATACATGTGCTGAGCAATAGGAAAAACAACTCCTACTTGTTTTAATAACTTCATTATTCTCCTGTTTATTAAATAGTTGTAGGAGAAACTTTATCAACAAGCAAAGCTTTGATACATGTGGTGTTATTGTTCTGGTTTTGTTCTAGTACTTTATGCACAGAAATTGCAAACCATTCGTATATTTAAGGAACACACGCACAGACACTTGGTTCCAGTCAAACAGATATTCTCTCCATCTTAACTAAAAGTGTTCTCCCCCCTTCTTGGTCCTTTTCAAATTCCTGGAATGTCACACACAGAGGATTTTACAAAAGTACTATGCCTCTGCTGAGGTACTGTATTCTCTACACCAAACAATTTTGTCTGCAATAGAATGGCAGCACGTGACACACTGAAAAGCACTGCAAGTATGCACACGTGCATCCTGGCCAAATTAACATTCCCAGGATTTGGCCCTGGCTCTAAACCACCAAGCAGACATGCTCTAGTTATATCCAGTAATGATACACTGCTTGTTTTCATTGCTACTGTATTTTTTTTCCACACCAAGTAATTCAGCAATCACAGAAGCAGGGACTTAATATTTCCTTGTTTACTGACCAGTATACAACTGAGTAATCTGCTATCCATCCTTGGAAAAGCTCATGTCCAAACATTATTTATATATATATATTTATATACAGCTGCTCACATTCTGTACACAACCCTCCCCTAACTCTTTCCATCTCCTGTTATGAACTGCAAAAAGCAAAAACTTCTTGGGCAGCACATAAACACAACCTTCACTGTTCTAATGGTTCAAAACCAAACAAAGCATTTACAGTTTAAAATATTCTAAACAAGTATTTTTTTATTCTTGTGCATAAATAGAAAACTATTATGAAAAATATCCAGCCTATTCAATGACCAATCATCTTAACTGAAGACACTATTTACCAAAGCCATTCTGAAGGCACCAGAAGACATAAAGAAGTTGAAAACTGCCATTTACGTCACATGTATGAACAAAAGCAGTTGTTGTTGTGTTTGAATAAGGCTGACCACAAATACTTTACACTACAACAGGCCCTTTATCATAGAATCCAAGAACTTTAACAATTTAAGGTAACAATGACATTTTACTGGACCCTGCCTGGAATCTACTCCTTGATTTGCTGGACAGCTCTCCACTAGAATATTTACTATACCAGCAGCATCTCTGTAAAACCTTCCCATCCAAAGCACGCCCTCTGCCAAGACATTTCATGCTTATTTTCCACAAAACCAGTATGATTTTTACCTCATTTGTGTATGAACAAAAGTCCTGCAGTTCTGTGCTGATGCAAATGTTAAGTCCTGTCATTTCCACATGTGCATGTGTGGGAAGAGGGAGGGTATGTTTGTTTTTAAATACAGCTAGCATAACTTGTCATACTTCCCGGACTCTAGATGATAAGAAAAAGGTTTTTGAAAGGTGTTTTATTGGCAGTATGCATGGGTTTCAAGTCATGTGTGTATCTGCAGGCAAGCACATTTGTTGCACAGGGGTCTACCTTTGGACTTCTACCAGCTTCCCCTGCAGTTCAACACCAATTTATAGCAGAATTTATAGAGGAAAACAACAAAGATGCCATGAGTAATCCATGCCAAGCCCCAATTAAGACTCCCAAAACAATAATTACTTGGTGTCAATTATGCCAGCACTTCTCATATGAGTACACTTTAAGAATCCAAGCAGGGCTAGCCAAAGACTGCAAACACTTTATTAGCCTTTATTCATTCAACAGAATCTCTCTAAAAGCATCTATAAACCCAAATCTCCAGCAGCTGTCTACATTTTTTATTGTAACCCTCAGCACCGTGAAAAGAATAGGCCTTTAGTTTGGAACTGGTTATTTTTGCATTTCTATACAGAAACACACTAAAAAAGACTTTAAAAGAGACATACTTTAAAGGTTTTTAATTGCCATTCTAGTCCTCTAATAAACTCTTTTTTAATGACTGAAACACTGTTCCTTAAGAGTAAATAATAGGAGTTACCAACACATGCACCTTCTCATTGCAAAACTACTCAAATTCTGTAACAGCCTCAAAATGAAGTTGTTAGAAGACACAGCCCTACAGAACCCAGCTGGTTGGGGTTTTTTAAGTGCAATATTAAGGTTATCCTTTCTGTCAGCATGTATTTCCTTCACCGCCTCCTCTTTCAAAGCACGTGCATTAAAGAAGATTTTCACAAACTTCTTTTTTAAAGCCAATAAAGTAGATTTTCTTTTAAAGGAGAAAAAAAAACAACCAAAACCAAGCAATGGAGTAATCCAATTATTAGCAAGCAAGCCCACAAGACAGGCACATCATATACAAAAGCACATACATCTCAGGAAAAATATACAGCACAATTTAAAAAATACCCCACAGAAAACTACATGAGCAGAATAATTCCTGCTTTTCATAACGAACCACGCCAAATCTAAGTGGGTAGCATAGTAAGTTATTTAACTGATGTTTAGAAATTACTGGTGCCAACATACCCCTCCACATGAAGTACTCAGAAGGCTTCAGACATCCTCTAAATAATCATGCAGAGATGCTGCAGAACCACATGACAAAAGCACAGCTGGTCTGTTTTCCTGAGGCAGAGCACACCACCCACTAACTTTTAAAGGCACAATTTCAGTACAAATTTGATTTATGAACTGGAGAAAAAAATACCAACTGACTGAAGTAAATAAAGCTTCAGGTCTTTCCCTAACTTCAGCTTTTATGGACAGAGATCAGATATTATCTTTAAATTTAATAATGCACAAGTTGGTTACTAAAAAAATAAGGGGTTTTTTATTTTAAATGTGAATTTGGTGGAGCGAAAAAATCCCATTAAAACTATCCAGCCAATTTTTGCTGCAGACAGAAATTTTGTGTCGACTTTCCAAGCCCTCAGTGCTGTTCTTCTGGCATTTTCTCACGTCTCCACATCCCAAGTCTGGCCCACCAACCCCAGAGCACGAGCGACGGTTCGCAGAGCTCAAACCCCCGTACTTTCAAAACCAACCAAACAAAATCCTACCACAACTACGTTCTGCCTTCAGCGAGATGGGAAAGCCCCTGGAGATCAGTGGAGCTGGCAGAACAACCCAAACCTGCCAGAAGAATCCTTCACAGAGGATGCTCTTCCTGGCAGCCACACTTCCCGAGGAACGCTCCAATCCAGATGTTGTTCAGCTTGGGCAAACTCTTCTGGCACTGCTGCTCCTGCAGCTCTCCTGGGAGCAGAGCCCCCTTGTCACAGCAGAGGTTTGGGGATGGGGATGGAGGAGAGAAGGCAGCCTCTCACCTCGAGGGCACCACGCCAGGACAGCTCCAGCTGCTCGGAGGATGTCCCAGGAACAGGCACACCATGGAGCAGCCCCACACAGACACCAAGAAGCACCAACAGCTCTTCCAGGGCTTCCTGAAAACAGCAGTGGCTCGTCCCACTGCAAAGGGTTAAATGGCAGTTGCCATTTAACTTTAATTTTAAATGAACTTTAAATTCAAATTTTTTTCTGCCGTTTACAATAGCGCTGATCTTTGGTGATTAAATGCAAACTCTGTGAGATGTTTGCATAATGATATCTTGCAATATTCAAAGTACTGTATGTTGCTGTGTTTATAGTACACTGACTCTGTTTTTAGTGGCCCCATATTCCACATAAACAGAAGAGAAGGGTGCACTGTTCTTATGATCACAATCTCCCACACTGAACCACGTTATTTTAAGTTACTGGTTCTAAAAGGAAAAACAGTTCTACCATCCTTATTTTCTTCAATGTCCAACTTAATTCCTTGCAATCAATACTAGCAGATCATTCAAATAAACTCCACCAGACACAAAACTCCAAATGTACAAGTCTACTCTGAATTCTCAAGCTTTATGTAATTACAGAAATCATTCAAAAATCCCATGTTATCTAGGAAAACAAAGATCTAAACCTGTTATTAGCTATGAAACTAAGGAGCTTAGAGAAAAGATGCATCATTTCAACTGCTTTTCAAGACTAATTAATCCTAAGTGAGACATTTAAAAAGTAGATTTATTCCTTAAAAGTCACAAGAAGTTGGCACAAAAAATGCCCTCTTGTGGCACAGCAGAACCCTGCAGAGCCTGCCCTCGGGTCTCCTTTTCTAGCTTTTAGAACAAGAATGTGTGACTCAGGCCTTGTTTGGGAGCTCAAATGAGATAAGGAAAGCAGGTAATAAAATAAACTAAAACTGCAGGTATCGCTCAGAGTTCGAATGAATGCTTGAACCCAGTTTCTCTATGTGGCTCTATTCTTTGTTTTTTTTTTTCTTTTCTTTTCTTTTTTTTGAGTGTTAATCTAAGTAGTGAGTACATCTGGCCCTCCCATCAATCTGAGCATAATCCAGTTCCTGGGGAAAGCTGCTTTCTGCTTGGAAGAGTGCACTGTCACTTCAGCAGATTCCTGAAAGGGGAATTTCATGCTGCTTGAAACTCTTTAGTAAGGACTATGTGTAAAAATAATTTCAACATCTTCAACAATAGGCAACAATTTCCAAGACTGCCTCACTCTCCCCCACCTCAGACCTTTAATTCTCAGATCTACCACTGATTGTGAGGGGAACAACTGATAGACAACTACATTAAACAGATTTTTCTCTCCTGGAGCAAAGCTAGCACAGTACACATTTTTCTGTTAATAGAAATGTGGCTGCAACAGCTTCAATTCCCTTCCTTGGAAGCAGCATCTTTCACACAGGTATTATTTCTGCTGTTTCCCTAGCTCTCAGCCTGCCAAAATGATCTTAAAAGAAGCAGTTCATTTCCAAGCAAACAAACAAACAAAAAAAAAAAAAAAAAAAGCCATTAAAAAGCCCTTTAAACTGAACTCAACCCTCCACATTCTTTAACACATCACTCTCTTGCTTGCATCTGCTCAACCAACGGCAGTTTTGGCAGCCTCCCAAATTATTCCTTTTATTCCTGAGGACAGTCCCCGACAGCCTGGGTCCCTCATCCTGCTCCTCTCCGAACAGTCCGTGGCGTTGCTCGGTTTCTCACAGGGCACAGCTGAAGCAGGAAGCAGTTTCTGGAGGCACAGGAATGCCTTACTGCAGCTGCCAGCCCAGCAAGGTCACACTCACCAAGGTGAGCTCACCCCCAGTGCTCAGCTGGAGCTGGCAGCAGCGTCCCCAGCGCTGCACAGCAGGTTTCAAAGTGTCACATCAAAAAAAAAAAAAAAAGGCATTTTGGTCTTTTGCCTCAGTGCAATAATTAAAAAACAAGGAAAAAACCCACCACAAAACAGTTTTACGATCTATTACAAGCCCTCAATCGAGCAGAAAATTTTAGTTAAAATATTAAGACAACTTCAGAACACAAGACATTTTAATTATTTGAGTATCTGACACTTTTTCTTTTCGGACACAAGCCATCCATGTTTGGTTCTTACAAAGGCATTTTCGAAGTTTTCAGCTGAAGTTCCAAGAACTTTTTTTTACATACTTGTTATAAAACTAAAGCATTTTAAAATGAAGTTACTGCTTAATACTCAGTGAAATCACTAGGTCATTTCATCTGCAAGAGCACAGACATAAACTCAGGAGTTAAATCTTTTCTGACAAGAGTCAGCGAGCTTTTTCTCAAACCTTGGTTTGCATTCAGGTGAGATGGAAGCCTCCCCAGAAGAGCAGGATGCAATGAACACCAGGGTGAATTCCTCTGCACAAAGCCCTGCCAGCCACACTGCAAAGTTCCTCAGGCAGTTCAGAAACTGCGCAGGATTACGGTGACAGAGTTCAGCAACCAACATGACAACGGGAGCAGGACTGATATTTTCCAACATTTTTCTCACCCGGCACTTGCAGTAAAGATTCTCAAATCAGAAGTCATTAGGCTGCATTTTCCCAGGTGGAACCGCTCAACAGCCCCTTTCTTCTTAAATACAGCTGAGCTTTTCATCACTTTCGAAACCAATAAATCAATATTTCCTTCCAGAGTTATCCTCGCTTGTGTCTATTTTCTACATCCTGGTCTTGCTGAACAGACAAGTTTAAGTTTACTATCAGGCACTGAGTAAAACCAAGCCATAGGAAGATCTACAAACCACTTATCTGGTCAAGATCCCAACCTATTAAAAGCTGCCATTTTTCAGACAGCTGTGTGTAGTTCTCCTCCAGAGCTTACAGAACGTTAGTAATAGATGTGTGTGTGTGTGTGTACACACATAAAAGGAGATGGGATGGGAGTGAGATGGGTTGAGGGAGGAGAGAAAAAGAAATCACAATTGTTCTTATTACCTCAGAAGGGTTGTTAAGCCACACCTAAGATTGGAAGAGATTAAGTCTCCAATCAGTAGTAGGCTTCCTCCTCAAGCAGCCTTCCTCAGGCATAGCGTAACAAAAAAGTCCTCTCTCCATAACTCATCCCAGACCACTAACCTGAGTGCTGTCCCAGGGTGTCTGCAGCTCTCTTAGCCCCTCTGGGTTCTGACCCTGGAAGGAAATTCTCAGTCTCTGTACCCACCCATCCTGACTCAGCAAGTGTCCTCTCCAGAGCCCCAGCCTACCCATCTGGGCAGCAAGTACAATTTCCCAACCCCTGCAGGAAATAACTCCTCATAATCCTTGGGCAGATGAAGGCTAGGAAGGTCTGTCACTTACAACATCACTTAGTGTCTGCATGTTCCAACAAACGGTATGGATTGCACAGGTGACAAGTATTTCACTTTTCCTGAAACAAGGAGCACTTCCCCATCACCTACAAGGCAAGAATTCACCTGACAATTGTAGGTGCCTCAGCTGTTCACAGCTACTCCCAGTGGTTAAGGTAACAAATGATACAGGATATCCTTATATCAGGAGCTGTGACATTTAAGATAAGCTCCTTTAGCAGGCAATCTAAGAAGCCTACACCAAAAAAAAAATCACATTATTATTAAGAACATACTAAGCAGCATTTGAGTGGGCTGGTGTGCCTTTCTTCCAAGCATTGAAATTACTGCTTTTCAAAACTCAAAATCTCTAAATAAACTGTCACTCTTTTAGTATTTTTAAAGTTTATTTCCAGAGAAACATAACATAAATAAAAACCTGTTTTTCATGCCCTGCAGAAACTGTTTTCAACGCTGATGGGGGCGGGGGATATCAGCCTAAGAGCTAGAAAGCTTTGAAGGGCATTCCTCTCCTGCTGCATTTCAGATCAAGTACAAACTCCTTCCTCTACTTGCCAGACCTGCTGACAAGCAAGCAGCTCTCCCCACGATTAACCACTTTTAAAAATAATAACAAAAAACCATTGAGAACTTCACAGTCAGAGTTACCACGGTCTACTTGAAAACTGAGTTAGTGAAAGGAGTCTTTATCCCAAACAACGGTAAAATCCACACATTCAAAATGAAGGAAAATGAACATAAGGACATCTATAAGCTCAAAGTTTACTGCAAATTTCTGACTGACCCAACTGAAACAGCATGAACTCCAGGAAAGACTTAGGACAGAACAGCTCCCACCATTTTACAAAGCTTTTGGAAGAGATGCAACTGTTTTTCCCTTGCATAAAAAAAAATACCCAATACAGAAATATTTCCTCAAAGCAATTTGAGTCACTAAGTATAGTATTTACCATGTTTTTATGAAGATGGCAAGTGCCCACCTCTCAGAAGATTTATTTATCCAGCATCAGATACCAAAAAAGCTTCCATTAGACAGTCTTTGACCTGCTTGAGCTTCAGCAATACTCATTGCAGGGGGACGGGAGAAGCTGCTAGCTATGTAATTATAAATGTATTTTAACATAAATGCGTTTTGACACAAAGTGATAAGGAAGAGGAAATAAATTCACTGTCAAAATCTTCCAAGATTAGAGCCCTGCAACTTCCTTAAAGAATGGAAGCCACTACAAAAGCAATTGTTACCTTAGATGGAATGACACACAGATAAAAATTCGCTTTTTTCTTTTTCTAATACATACAGCATTCAAAAGTCCAGAGGGGTGTGTTTGGTTCTTCCCAGCAGATGAAGTGTAAAAGCTTGTTTCTAAGACCTTGATGCCAAATCATCTCAGAAGCTCTTCAAAATGCATGCACACATAATTATTTCAACACAACACCACAAAAGCTTTTCCCATCATATTTTTGGAAACCCTGCACTTTAACATCATCCTTGTTAATTTAATTTGCCCATAACATAAGGTGATAAAGTAATTAATGTACTTCTTAACTACTTTCAAAATTTTGTTTAATGCTTTAGCTTCTGAGCAGCTACAGAGAAAATATTTCCTTCTCTCATTCAGGGAATTCAGTTAACAAGTATGTCAGAAGTGAAGAAAAACTGCCAGGAACACACTTAAACCACTTTTTCTTTTTGCAATTTGTGACCCACGAGGAATGGCAGAACAAATTTACATGGCTTTAGATTAAAACCAGCTTGAAAAACAGAAAAGGAAATCACAATTTACTATTCAAAATTATCTGAAGTACTCAAGAAAAAGGTACTGTAAGATTTAAAAAATCCATTTGTATCACAGACTATTAAGACACATTTTATTTTAGCTCACTTCAGAAGTGAAATTCCGTGGGACCCATGTATTAACTGTCACCACTTAAGTTGTTTTGTGACTTCTACTCCAGATCACCAAACATTCATTTCTGGAAACACGTGGTGCAGCATGAAATACCCACTGAGAGATTTCATATATCGAATTCAGAACAGTCCAAAACTTTACAAAAAAACCTACAAGTGAGCAAAAGTATTTAAATGGTTAAGCAGGGTACAGTTCATAATCAGAAGTAATTTTTGTTCATGAAGACAGCAGTTCAGCTGCTGACAACTTCTGACACACTACTTCCCCACAAAAAGTAATTTCTCTGATTGTTACAGAGAAATTGTTTTGTCTACCCCACAAACAGTTAAAAGCTTCCAGAAGGCTGGGTTTTCTTGAAATAATCCATTCCTAAGTGGCAGGTTCAGATGTACCCTAAACTTCCTAACTGAAGCCCAGCCTAAAGACAACCACAGTCAGCTGAGAGAGAAGCACACTCCCTTTAAAAATCAGCACAACACTGGGGCTTTCCCAACACTGCTCCTCCACTCTAATTCTCCACGTGGGCATCCTCCCAAACCATAACAGCCTCAATCCTTACCTTCTCCACATTCCTGCTCACCTCCCTGGCACAGAGTTCTTGCACTGGCTATTCAACATTTTCACTGCAAACATCAGTAGGCAAAATAAATGGAATGTCAAGTTAATTGGCATGGAAGAGCTGCCGAGCCAAATTCAGCACAAGAATAAATAATGCGCCAGAATTCCTAATGTATTTGCAGAGGTCAACAATCTCTCAATTTCTGTATTACTGCAGAACCAAGAAACCCTGTGACAGAATGCTTAAGAACTCTATTAAATCAATCAAACATCTAATCATGCTTAATTTGTATTTTCACTTGGAACATTTACAGACACCAAAATTCACCAAGAACAGCACTTTCAGTACATTTCTCTCACTCAGCTTCACCCAAAACTGTTATACAGACCCAGTAACAAGTAAACCATCTTCATTATCATTCCTGGAATTCCTGACAAATTAGATGAAAGGAACAAAAAGCTAATATAGCATTAACATTCTGGGAAAAACAAAATTGTTGATGCTGAATGTTACTTTTAAACCTATTCCATTTGCATTAGTTAATTTGGAACTCTCACAGTTTATCCAGTGCATTAACAGAATTTCTTATCCTGCTACTAATCAGAGAAATCTTAAAAATCCATGAGAAAAAACAATTTGGAATTTTATTTCTAAAGAATATAGATATATTATTCACTAGCAGCCCGCTATATATAAAAATAAAGGGTTTTTTTCTATACTTCCCCTCCCCATAAAGAAAAACTAACTGGGCTGTTTACAATGTACCTCATCCTAAGTGATAGAAACCACTCAAGAAACAGCTGCCTAACAGTCTAAACACAAATTTACAAATGTTTTCATTTCCATACACAAACAAGGCTCTTCTGCTCATCAATAATTCAAATACTACTCACATAACTTAAAAACACAATTTACAGCTACTTCCTTTGAAGATTTCAGGCAACACTCAATCTGATTTCCACAAAGCAGAGTTTCCTCGAGCTGCTGCTGTCTGCCCAGCACAGTGGCACAGGAACAGCACACTGGCAGTCAGAGGCACTCCCCAAATTGCTAACTGGAATTCCTCTATTGCACCTATCGAGGAAAATGAGCTGGATAAAAACTGGACTCCTGTAGCCCCCCTCTCTCTCTGAGTGCTGCTTTTCTGGAGAGGGAAAAGTCACCTCATCCACACAACAGGAACTTCAATTTATTTAATTATTATTATATTATTAATTATTATTATACTATTAATTATTTAATCCTCCTGGATTTCTGTCTTTAGCCCGTGTAATTTATCAACACCATTTAACAGTTTATTTGCTGACTGTTCGATGGAAAAAATAAAACCCTGGGACCTTCCTTACAGGCAATGCTGATGCAGCAAACAGTGCAGAAAGAGAACACAGACTGGGGGGGCAGAAACTGCATTTGAAACCATCCATATTATCCAACATAAACACTGCTTCTGGCCTCTGCAAGTCCACACTGCTCACTGTCCAAAATGCTTCATCTCTTTTCTAATTCCTGAACGCACAACACATCCAGAAGTCCACACTGAAAGACTCTCAGCTCACTACTCACCTACATTTCCAGAAGTACTTCACATCCTTCCTGCTCTTCTGCTAACTTTGGTTCTCTTCTTTAGGCAAACTCAGTTTAAGCAGCGTTTTCACAAACTTCCAATATTTGGGACATTTAGCTATTATCACTACTGTCATTAGAACTGAACCATCAGTTCAGGCACTGCTGCTGCTCAGCTGCACCTGACCCTGCAGCCATCCCAAAGGAAAGGCACTGCTGAGATCCCACCTTCCCCACTTAAAGAAGTGCAAGAGAGCTGGTGAAGGGTCTGGAGCAGCTGAGGGAGCTGGGGGCTCTCAGCCTGGAGAAGAGGAGCCTCAGGGGACACCTTACTGCTCTCTGTCACCTGAAAGGAGGCTGGAGCCAGGTGAGGGTCAGCCTCTTCTCCCAGAAACAGGCAACAGGACAAGAGGAAATGGCCTCAAGCTACACCAGGGGAGGTTTAGATTGGACATTAGAAAAAATTACTTCACCAAAAGGGTCGTCCAGCATTGGAACAGGCTGCCCAGGGAAGCAGTTGAGCCACCATTCCTAGGCATGTTTAAATTCATTGGCACCTGGGACATGGTTTAAGGTTACTGGTTGGACTTGATGATCTGAAGTTTCGTTTCCAATCTAAATGATTCCTAGCTGTAGTCACTAAAAGGAGTAGATGTTTCCTCGTAGTGCAGAAATCCACCCAGCACAAGGGCTATTTAAAATTGAAACCTCACACAAAATTTGAAGACATTTCTCCTGAAATCCTCTGGATCACCTGGCAAAACCAGCAATACTGTTGCAATACTTCAAATTGCTCAGTGAGAGAGAAACCACCAGACTTTAAAAATCCATATTATTTGTAAATCTCTCAGCAAGGACTACTCTGCATCAGTACAGCAGCTCCTGCTCAGCAAATACTGGGTGTTTTGTTTAAATGCCTTAATCGGGTATTTTAATAACTTGTGTTTAACCTTGACACCGGATGCTCAGGGTTAGTAATGTTAACTGTGACTTCTGCTTCTACCTGAAATGGTTTTTAATCCTTCAAGGAGAATGCAGAAGCAAAACCTGAATTTCATGCCCAACAATCTAAATGCCCAGCAATCGTGTGCCACACCAAGGAAACATACCTAAAGTCATAAAAGTGGATGCTGTTTTACTTCTTTCCCAGAGGACACTGTCATAGACAGACCTCAGTAACTTCAATTTCCCTTCCACCATTCTGGTGTTTCAGTATTTCCTTAGACAATTCAATATGCTCGAGAGGCAGAGAAATGCAGCTCTCAAGAAAGACTCTTGATCCAGAGATTTAGCTGTCCACCTTCTTAGGCAAGTTAGCAATAAGGGGAGAAAAACCAGACACTGGAAAATGTCTGTTACATTGATACACTCCTCTGAAGTAAAGGTCTATCATTCCACATTTCAGCTGAAGGGACTAAATATCCTGTGAAATGAGTATATCAAAGCCCAACTTGATACCTGTAATCTCTTCATTTGAAGAATTTCATGTAATGATTTCACATGAGAAATAAGTCATTGACTTTTTTTTTTTTTTAAATGAGTTCAAACTGCACCTCACTACAAAGCCAGCTGGAGGAGCAAAAGGAAAGTGGTTAGGCTATTTAAAATTGAATACTAAGAACAATAAAATGCAGTGTTGAAGGAATAAATCTGATCAATAAGTGAAATAGTTTTAGGCAGTCAAGCATTTCTATGCTAAAAAGGTAAAGCATAAAGGTAGCATTTAAAGAACAGCACTAATCTATTATTTCCAAGGAAGGAAATAAAAACATCTGCTCAAAAGCCACTTGACAATATAATTGTCTTAATTGGAAAGCAAGCAAAGACTTTACATTTAAAAAACTGCATGTTCATGAATTCCACTCTTTAGGTACAAGAATTTAAAAACAAGGCTGATATTCTGAGATGGAAGCAATAAATATCAAGTGTTTGATAACTGTCATCTAAGAAAAATGGATTTCATCATCTTGCAGCTAACTTTTATTAATTTAATTTTAATTTTGGCCAGGAGATTCAACATGGCCTCGAATCACCATGTCCTCTGTGGAACAACTGTCTACATCAAGATTTTGTCAGCGTTATCTCACCATGCAAACAGCTAATGTTGTAACTCCTGATCTTCAGCAACAGGTACAGAAAATACGACTGCTTTACCAGCCAGTGAAAATTACATAAAGTGAATCATGCCCATGATTCATTAGCACAGTTCTGTCTCCAGATGTGTTTAAGAGATTTTGCTGAAAAAGATCTAACAGATCTATTATTCCAGGTATTAGGATAAGGCCCAGTTATTTTCTTGGATTCAAAGCAGGCATTGAACTTAAGCACTCAGAGGTTAACATGCAGAGCATGCATTTAAAACATCTAAAAAGTGGCTTAAAAAGACACACATTTTAAAAAAATAATTAGCTTTTGCCCTCTGATTTATGCTGCTTGATAGACAAACACTGCCTTTACCTTCTCATTGCTCTCCTCTATATTGGTATCAATTTCCTAAGTTAATCAAAGCAAAACTTCCTTCTCCCTAGAAAAAGAACAAAAAAGTAACAGCAAAAAGTAAAGAACAATCAACATGAAAGTTAAGTGAAAGTTGCTGTTCAAGCATTTTGCTACTTTGAAGATGAATGTGAAACTGTGACATTTTGAAACAAACATGCGGCTTGCAAAAGGCAATAACTACATTTTTTCAGCTTAAATAAAACAGAAAATTAACAGCAGCTTTCCTGCTTACTCATATTTTACAGAGTCTATACAGAGCTCCTCGAAAAAAATCACCTGCATGTTGCAGAATTAATGTGTATTTTCAAATGCTTCAAGTCAGCTCTCAGTTCAGGATATTTGGTCTCTGGTAAGTAAATAAAAATATAATAAAAGTCCTCACTTGACAAGGAACTGTAAATAAAATCCAGTATCACTCAAATGCTTCATTTCAGCAGTGCATCCCAATCTCATTTTAAAAGTTTTGGCGGTTTCAGTTGTACTTTTTATTAAACTCGAGATAAAATCTTTAAAGATACAGATAAGCAATAAGGAAAGCAAGGGTTTAAACACAAAACTTCAGGCAGAAACGCACATACCTAGTGTGTATTGGTAACAAGATTTTGTACCTGTCTAGACAAGTCAGACATTCTTGCCAAGTACTCCGTGGCAGACAATCAAAAAGAGGAGGGTTGGGTGCTTAACCAGATTCTTCTTGGATTTTAACATCTTTAATTACAACTCTGCTTTTAAATTAAAAGTTCTGCTTCTAAGGACATAGAGCAGACCTTGTAAAACAGTCTAATAATGCTGCAGGGAAAGACAATTAAGCTATAAATTAAATGCCCCATCTATTACCGTTATCCAAACCAAGGCCATAAAAAAAAAAGAAAAAGGAAGTTTAAAAGCACATCTAGGAGGCAAAGATGAAACAAATCAGATTTAGCAACAAACTAGAGTCTACAGTCATACTGGCTAGAATTGGATGTGATATTAAATAAATGTGACACCACATCTATTCAAGTCAGTCTTTGCAGAGATCCAGCACTACAACACTGAAGCAGTACACTTGATCTGTACCAAAGAAATGTAAATATTTGAGATGATAGCAAACTTGGATCAGTAGTGAGGTTAAAACTCATTTTAGCATAATCCATCTGCAGCAAGTGGAATGATGGGAAAATGCAGGGTATAGAACACATGTATTTCCCAGCACACGCTTCTCCTCTCTCTGAAGCACTTGCTAAGATTGTTCAGGATTGCCAGATCTGCCTGGGAAAAGGCACCTTTTTGTTTTATTATAAAATACAAGAACATCTTGCACAAAGCATTTGCCTGCAGATAGGCAATCCTAGTTAAAATCCTTTTAACCAGGTCCAATAGCTCAAGTTTGCTACTGATAGAATGAAGAAGCAATCTTCTTCAAACAAAACACGTAGCATTAATACCAAGATTCTGCTGTCCCAAATATTTGAGATTCTCTCTTTTCTGGCAGATAATGGGTAATCAATAAAATAAAATTAGAAGTGTTGAATAAATTATCTGTTTCCTCATCTGATGTGACAGGCATATTGCACAGTTGTAAAAGCAGTCTGAAATGTAACTCAGGGTTATGAAAACTACTTTTAAGACTACAGCAATACCTACCCAGCACAGCTGTATGACTGTATTTATTCTTAATTCTTAGATAGACTTTCAGATGTATTGAAACCCTCACTGCCATATGTACCTTCTTTAAAAAGGCACATACATTCACCTGCACAGATCCAAGGAATGTAGAAGTGGACACTGCTTTAGGAAAGAGGCTGAATGAATGAAGTTTTTCTTACACATTAATGTTCAAAAAGCTGGAATGTGGAGTAAACAGAATGTGGAGGCTGGCAGCTTTGAATAACCAGTTCATGCCTTTGTTTCTGAGCTCCAACACAAGGACACCACATAACCCCAACCAGAACAAAAGAATGTTGCTCTGTTTCCCAGAAAACTTTGATTTCCAGAAGCGTTCAACACCTAAAAAAGCATCTCATTTTAAGTGTGTGTTATCCTTGCTGGCCTCTTCAGGTAGTCAAAATTCAGTTTTCAAACACGTGTGTATCTTGGAATAAAGGCAAACACAGATTAACAAACCAAGCTAAGTACTTTGTGGTGCAGCCTTGCTTTAAAAACAAACCAACCCCAGCACCTTCCCCGATGTGCTCCTCCCTCCCCCCTAAGGAATGCACACAACATCCCCCATCATTCCCATACCTTGCTGAACCGACCCACATGGCATTTTCCTCACACACAGCTCCAAGGCTGCTCTTCCAGAGGGCACTGTGAAATTCAGGCACCACGGACACCTACCCTTTTCCTGCTTTCTGGGAGCTGAACTGCAAAGCCCTTCCTCTGCTCTCTGCAACTGTCAGCCATCCCTGCCCGAGCACAAATCCATCAGCATTTACTGTACTCATTAGTGAGCGATCTCCCATTTTAACTGTCATCAGAAAGGACATTTAATTGTTTCTCCAGCTGCAATGAAACACAGCTACGGCACCCAAAATTAGCAGATCCAAAATTCCCAGCTCAATTCTGCTCACAATCAGAACTGTGACGACAAAATACAACAAAATTCAACAGAATGCATTTAATACAACAAAATGGATCAAACAGGCTGTCTGACCAAACCCAAAGCGGGGGAACAAAGGACGAGAGACACAGAGAGACTCGTACAAGCAGCGAGATTTACTCTCACTGTACATAGCTCTGCTATATACAGTAAATCTTGCTGCTTCCCATACACAGTGTATAGGTATCGTTCCTATATACAGCATATATGTAGAGTCCCCATATACAGCATATATGTATAGTTCCCATATACAGTGTAGATGTATAGTTCCCATATAGAGTATATATGTATGGTTCCCTACGTATGGTTCCCATATACAGTGTATATGTATGGTTCCCATATACAGTGTATATGTATGGTTCCCATATACAGTGTATATGTATGGTTCCCATATACAGTGTATATGTATGGTTCCCATATACAGTACCTATGCACAGTTCCCATACACAGTGTATATGTATAGTTCCCATACACAGTGCCTATGCACGGTTCCCATACACAGTGCCCATGCACGGTTCCCATACACAGTG
>VXAX01004763.1:1263627-1279915 GCA_013399835.1 Leptocoma aspasia
GCTGTGAGCGCACCTGGCTGCCGCCGTGCCCCGGGGACGCGCTCGCCGGCGGCGCCGGGTGAGGAGGGACAGACGGGCCGCGGGGACTTTGAACCTCGGGCACGGGGCTGTGTGCCTCTCTCTCGCGGAGAGGCGGCAGCAGCAGCCGGCCGACGAAGCAGAGCTGTCACCGGCATCGGGAGGGACCTGTGCCAGCCCCTGCGTTCGTGCACGACCTAGGAAAGGCAGGAGGGTGACGCGAGAGAGCCCGCTCGGTGCCGTTCGGTGGGGCTGGGCCGGCTCCCAGTCACGCCGAGACCCGTACTGGTGCTGGGGCGGCGTGCGGGGATGCTCCAAGCTGGGGTTAAGTGCTCCAGTCGCTCAGAATGTGGTTTAGGGACAGAGTGGATGGGACAAGCCAGGAGTGCTCTGCCGTACAGCGGAGCCCGGAGGTTTCTTACTCCCATCCTGGTGGCAGCCGGCAGAGTGAGGATGGGTGCCAGCTGGGGAGTCCTGGCCGGTGCCTTGGCTTGGCTAGTGGTGGTTGCAGCAGGAGAGGAGGGCTGGCAAAGCCAAGGGGGTCAGGGTGCAGAAATACCCCTCGCAATGAGGGCAGCAGTGGCGGAGCCAAGCGCAGCTCTGTGGGCTTCTTGCTGTTCTGATACTGGGGAAGACAGAGGCATCAAAAAGGCAGGAAATGGGACAAATGCAAGCTTGGCACAGAGGGAGAGTGTTAAACGGGAAAGACAGGCTGCAAAGAGGGGTGGGAAAGGGTAGGTGGGTCTGACTGGGGACAGGTTAGTAAAGAAAAACAGAGGAGACCAACTGAGGACACGGCTGTGGGGGGAGGAGGGAGAACGCCAGCCTGCAGCAGGAGAGTGCAAGAGGGGAGAGTGCTGCAGTACAGGGAAAATGATAACGTTTGCTTTTTCTTCTAAATAACCAAAATAAATCATCAGAAGTAGGAGGCAAGAAAAGCAGCGTCAGTCAGGGCGGAGAGAGGGCTTTGCTTTGTTTCACGTCAGTTTCAGACAACATTGCAGGTCTGTGCACCAGGATTGCTTTGTGCACACTTCCCTTTTTGACCACTGTTGAAGATACTATACTGTATATATACACTGTATATACACACTATACTAGTGTCATCTAACAACCAAGAATGGTCATTACTGTGACACACAGAGCAGACTAACTGATAATCTCATCTTCCAACAGTCCACAGAATTCTAGTTTATCCACGGTTATAAAGCAGGAGAGAGTATCTTGTAGCCCTTTATCCTAAGTCAGAATTCTGATTAAAACTTCTAATACTAAAACCTCTGCGCTGCCTTTTTTTTTTTTTTAACCTGATTGGGTTTCCATGGCAAAGTTTTGGAAGAGGGGGGGCTGCAGGAGTGGCTTCTGTCAGAAGCTGCCAGAAGCTCCTCTTGCATCCAACAGAGCCAAACCCATCCAGCTCCAGGATGGGCTCAATGCTGGCCAATGTTTTGGATAAGGGATTTTGAAAGGGAAAAAAAGTTAGCATGAAGAATTGGGGCCAGAGAATGAGTGAGGATATGAGAGAGGAACAGCCCTGCAGGCACCAAGGTCAGTGGAGAAGGAGGGGTAGGAGGTGTTCAGGCACTGGAGCTGAGATTCCTCTGCAGCCCATGGTGAGGCAGCCGTGCTCCTGCAGCCCCTGGAGGCCCCCGGGGATGCAGGGATGCTCCTGCAGCCCATGGGGGGCCCCCGGGGATGCAGGGATGCTCCTGGAGGCCCCCGGGGATGCAGGGATGCTCCTGCAGCCCCTGGAGGCCCCCGGGGATGCAGGGATGCTCCTGCAGCCCATGGAGGACTCCACTCCAGAGCAGGTGGATGCCTGAGGGAGGCTGTGACCCCGTGGGAAGCCTGTGCTGGGGCAGGGACCTGCAAAGCCAGGGAGAGAGGAGCCCATGGTGGAGCAGGATTGCTGGCAGGAGTTGTGACCCTGGAGGGGACCCACGCTGGAGCAGGCTGCTCTTGAAAGGAAGGACCACAGCCCGTGGAAGGGACCCACACTGGAGCAACACATGTACAACTGCAGCCCATGGGAAGGGACTTAGCTGGAGAAGTTGATGGAGAATTGTCTCCCAGGGCAGAGGCCCCACGCTGGAGCAGTGTGAGGAATCCTCCCCCTGAGGAGGGGCGTGGCAGAGGAAACACATGATGAACCGACCACAGCCCCCATTCCCCATCCCTCTGTGATTCTGAGAGGGAGGAGGTAGAGAATCAGGAATTAAAATTGGAAGAATGGGAGTAGGAGGAGGTGGTTTTAAGATCTGATTTTATTTCTCAATATACTATTCTGATTTGATTGGTAGTAAACTAAATTAATTTCCCCAAGTTCCAAGTTGAGTCTCCTTCGCCTGTGACAGTAACTGGTGAGGGATCTCGACCCATGAGCCTTCAGTGTATTTTCTCTCCCTTGAGGAGGGGGAATCACAGAGCAGCTTTGGTGGGCACCTGATGTCCAGCCAGTGCCAACCCTCCACAGAAACCCTAACAATTCCGAGTCGTTGTGGTTAGGCGTGAGTTACCACAGAGCTTGCAGTAAGGTCAGTTCTGGGGCAATTCCAAAGGCAATCAAATACAAGTTACTTGGTGTCAGTGCATGTTTAGGTCTGTGCAGAAGAGATGAAGACCAGCTCTTGCTCTGGAGTCACTCATTTGCCATGGTGCTCTGAAGCAAGGCTCCCCTGCTCCATCAGTTCATCAGCTCACTGCATTTACCTGTTATCTCCACCAGCCTTTGGCCACTCATGACAAAATAGGCTTATCCACCTCAAATGAACAGCAACTTCATGGAATAAACATTGCTGTGGTTTGGATTTCAGGTCCTAAAAGCATCTGTACTGGGTCAAACTAAATGTGTGTTTAGCCTGATGTTCTGTCTCGTGTCCCAACAGGAGCAGGTGCCAGGAAAGAGCACAGGAGCCAGGCAGTCATAGGCAACTCCCCAGCTTCTTTCCTTAGCTCTGGTACCCAGGAGTACTTCTTTCCTTAGCTCTGGTACCCAGAAGTACTTCTTTCCTTAGCTCTAGTACCCAGAAGTACTTCTTTCCTTAGCTCTGGTACCCAGGAGTACTTCTTTCCTTAGCTCTGGTACCCAGAAGTACTTCTTTCCTTAGCTCTAGTTGCCTGCAGAAGCTGTGAGCTCAGAAAGCTCAAGGTGTTGTTTCCACATCTAACTCCTAGTGGATCTTTTCTGTGAGCCTGTCCAGACTGCAGCCCACATAACTTCTATCACCCAGCAGCAGCAAAGCTAAAAAGCAGCTCCTAATGCTCATCTTACCTGAGCTGTGTGTGAAGAATCACCTTCTTTTGTTTGTTTTGAACCCAGATACCATTTCATTGATTTTCTTCAGCTCTTGCAATGAAAGAGGCTGGGGTCACTAGTGCAGCCTCCTGCAGTGTCAGCATTGGTTTTTAGACCAGGTGGCCCAGGCCTTTGTCCAGGTAAGGGTGTGAAAATAACTCCAAGGACAGAAATTCAACAGCCTCTCTTAGCAACTAGTTCCCATGTGCCTGTGGTGAAAATACTTTCATTAGATCAAGCTAGAAACTCCCTGTTTCAATTTGTCACCGTTGTCATATGACCAAATCTTGAGTTGATGGATCATGGTCCCTGAGGCATTAGCACACTATCACATACTCCTGCAAATTACAGACAACTGCATTACTGAAAAAGCATATTTTCTTACAGTAACTTGCAGAGCTCTATTCCAAAATTAAGATGAAGATGAAAACTTAGTCTAGATTCATAAAAGTTCACAAGCTGACTTGTGTTGGCCTCATCAGGAGGTAGGTTTGTGATTTAGAGCCCTGGAGGAAGAATGCCTCCAGGCATCTTTCGTTAATAAGATTACCAGATTCTTCTGGTTTTTCTGGGGTTTTTTTTTTCCTAGGCTCTGATTACAGTCCTCCCTGGCTGATATCAGACACTGTTCTATTACCTATCATTCATTGCACTCTAGAGGCATTGGCTGGAAGAAGCTATTTGGGGTAAAATTAGGTCTTTCAGGCCACAATATCAGGAACTCAGCTAAAGGAAGTGAAATATGCTCTTCAACAAGGGTCCAATAAAAGCTAGGGTATTTGAGGCTCCCTTTGCTGATAACTGGGTAATTCAAGGAGACACCATGAGGTCCCTTAATACAATACCTGAGTACTGCAAGTTTGAACCCACATTTGACAGCTTTATAGGAATGTGTCACAAATGTTACTTGCTCTGTCTGCATCCTCTGGGAACACTTTTTGGGATGACTTCATTAAATTGGGAGAGCAGTGATACATTTAAAGCATGCCAAAACCTGTATCTGCACTTTCACTGAAACAGAATCACAGAAGGGTTTGGGTTGGAAGGGACCTTTAAGATCACCTGGTTCCAATGCCCCTGGGGGACAGGGACACCTGTCACTATCCCAGGTTGCCCAGATTGTGGCCTTGAACGCAGCCAGGGATGGGACATCCACGGCTTCTCTGGGCAACCTGTGCCAGTGCCTCACCACCCTCATGGTAAAGAATTTAATCCTAATATATATTCTAAACCTGTTCTCTTTCAGTATAAATCTATTCCCGTTTTCCTACCACTACCTGCCCTTGCTATTTCCAGAATAAACTCAATTAATATGGACACCTTTCTACCTCATCCCTTTCTTTTCAGCCCTTGCCCTTACAACCCAGCTTCACCCTGGCAGTGGCAGCATCCAAACACTCTCATTTCCTCCTTTTTCCACTTTCATTGCACACACTCCCAACCCCATGCACTATTCAGGTCTGCATGTTTCCCTGCACTTTTTCAACCCTTCATATGCTATAACTTTTCAACAAAATATCGAGTAGGAATCTGCAAATAACGCTGGAGACACTATATGGGAATCACAAAAAAAAAAAAAAAAAAGGTATCATTTCCTTCAGTCACAATTAGATCCAGTATCTAGAAGGTTACAGAATCACAGCTGGGTTTCAGCACGGTGTGTACTCTAATGGTCTATTTCCTATTTTTCAGAGGATTCAATACAATTGAATTTGGTGATCTTAGAGGGCAAAAGCTGCTGCTATTTCAGGAAGCTTAAATGAGGTACAATGCATAGAAAAGCCTGCTAGTTATGACTTTTTCATCATGACCTGTATATTTTATAAAGCATAAGCACGACTTATAAAAGGTGTGAGGCCAGACAGAGGCAGAGCATTTGAAGAGTAATGAATCTGAATTATTAAATCCTGGTTCAGAAAGCTTATAAGCCATAATGCAAATCATGCATTACACCCTTTAGCTGCAAAACATGTATTATGCCTTTTAGCATGATTTTCCAGCTCTGCTTGGAACAGCTGAGAATTAAAATCATGGAAGGTTTCACGGTGAGACGGATTAATTTGCAAGACAATTCCAGAGCAGTTCATTGATTATACTGAAATATAGGTTGTGCAAACACATTGTTCTTCAGGATTGTGCAGTGTGATTCCCTTTTAGCAGTGGTAAGTGCTTAAGACACCAGAAATTAATACATTGATTCTTAGAGGTAGAAGACTGTATTAATCAACAACAACAGGGGAAATAGAGAAGAGATCTTGGGGAAGTTAGGCAAATCCACATTCCTGGAAAATTTCCAATGCTGTTACTCTAAAACTGCAACACTTTCTCAGGTTATGGAAGAGCTGCACTAAGGAATCACTATGGCATATTTGTTCAAATTGGGGAAAACTGCTTCAGCTGTTGGATTCTCAGACAGCATAGGGAAAAGTCATCTCAGGAGAGCAGTACCAACAGAACTCTTCCATTTGAAAAAAGAAATGGCCATGCACAGCTAGAGCCAGTGTCAGGCTGTAGGATGAAGAAGCACTTAATAAAATAGATTGAACATGCAGAAAGATTTTTTTTCCAGTGTGAAGTCTTTAAGATTGTTTAAAACATGAAGAGGATAAATTAAAAAGATTCAAGTCCAAGACCAAACATTACCTTAGTGGGTACAGAAAGCAAACAAGATAACAAAAAGATCACTACTGTATTATTTTGAAACTAAAATATAGTTTATGAGATTTAATACATACCAATCAATTTTATTCCTTGTTCATCCATGTCAGGGTGAGTAGAAAACAGCTTGATTTATGCCAAGATAAATTTGAAGATAGGCGATACATAGAAATTTTCCCAAATGTAATGAGAAGTAAAGCAGCCTAAGTAGGAATATCATGGTACTTCCCTTATCACCAATTTCTAAAGGCTGGCTCAGACAAAATTTCTGTCAGGGAAATTCTAAGTATCCTTACCCTGTCTCAGGTCAGGAGCTATGAAAAGATGATCTCGCAAGATCCATTTTAGCCTATATTTCTATGAAAAGCATCGCTGGTTCAAAATGTTAAGATGTTTGGAAATAGATGGACATCAAAAATTGTCATCACCTGATAGGTACTAAAGAGCACCTTTATTGAGTGGCTATCTGGTTGGCAGGAGGAATTCAGGCAACCTCTTGAATTTAAAGATTTCTGGTATTTACAAGGCGAGGAAGGACAATCCCTGACACAGTTAAGAAAGATAAGCAACTTGCACAATGGTACCACTAATGACATGACTAAATATAGAGCACATACTCGTTCCTGATCTGCAGTGTTTTCTGTTGAACCACACAACCTACAGAAGTCAGGAGAGCTAGGCAGAAGGAAGGGCAGCAAGAGTCACAAGATATGTACAAAAATTTGGCACACCATCTGCAAGACATCACCCATTTCCAGCCTAAGCACTTTCCAGGACAGAATTAATATATGTATTAATGCAATACCAAATAAATCTTGAGCAGAACAGAAAAGGCATTGTCACCAGTAAACCATTGTGGTTTACCTTTTTATTAAGTGCTGACATTAAATGAAATATCTTTTACACATTCTATACAGGGCAGTTTATGCTGTGGGGAAAATGATGTCAAATTTTAGCCAAAGTAAGATTTTTGGAGCCTATTTTCCCTGCAAGAGACTGAGAAGTTTCCCTAAATTTCCATGGGACTTGTGCCAGGCAACAGAATTCTAAGAGCACCAAAAGATAAACGTAGCTGATAAAATAAGAAAGATTAAATAATTGTAAATCTATTGTTGAAGGAATTCCAAATACGGAAAAAGGAATTATTCATTTTCCTGGCCGCTGGAAAGAATATAAACAAGTTCAGGTTGTGTCCCCAGTTCCTTTGAGGAAGGCACGGAGCATGACATTGCACAAGAACAGTTTGGAGGCTCGCTGTCTCCCCGTGCAGCAGGATCTGCCTGGAGCCTGCACACAGGCACCAGCCCAGCCCCTGACACTGCTGAGCCAGACAGATGGGAAATGACACTGGCAAAGCAACGCTGGTGCTGCATAACAAATCCAAACTTCTCCTTCCAGAACGTGCTCAGCGCTCCTACGGGTAAGAAAAATTATCTTCAGTTAAAAGGTTTTCTTTTCCCAGCCACCGTCGGTTTGCAGAAGTGTGTTCTCACTGGAAGTGCCCTTTGTGAAATCCAGCAGATATCTTCAAAATAATTCCATTTTCCTTACGATTGTCCTTCGTGTTTAAAGACATCATACTGATTTACCTTCTAGATGCAAACATCTATCTAATTACCTCTCTCTCACCTGAATATCCATTTGCCCAAAAGAATTATATTCATAGAATCAAGTTAAGCATGTCCCCTGAAATGCACCAAAATGCACACAAAAAGCAAAAATGAATGAATGCATTCCCTAATTACTGTCAATTTACAATTTCCTGTCATACAAGCTTGTATGATTACTATATTTAACATAGTCCCATCTCCTCTTCATTTTCTCTCTTTTGCATTTCACAAAGTCTCAATAATTTACATACCCAGCACCTAGAATCTACACACTAGGATATATTTGGTAATCAAAAATTAAACTAAATAACAAATTGTCATAATTTTGTCATGACAAGTCTTATCATTCTAAACAGAGGTGGCAATAGTTAAATGTCTGCACAGTGCTCAAGTTATTTCTAGAAGGGAGAAATACAAAAGAACAATTATGTGCCAAAGTCACAGGATCGTTTCCAGAAATTTAACTTACATTTTATAATGAACACTTGAGGGTATTTTTACTTTTTTTTTTTTTCTTCTTGGCAAAGGACACTGCAAGCCTGGCAGCACTGAGGAAAGCTCTGTTCTTCAATACTGATGTACCTGTGACTATCGACATTTGGGTTGTTTTAAAGCAGACATTTGAAGTCAATTCCATATTTCTGAGCACAAACAGACTCCCTGTCATTCCATGACACCTGAGGATGAAGAGATCCTTTTTTAAGAAATGGGACAAATGCAAAGACAAGCATCACTGATCCTTAAGACTAAAATCTTCAAAATTTTAGATCAAACTGTTCAAGTCTCTGATGTTTTCTCAGGAATTACGCATTTGATTTCTTTCCCCATATGAGACACCTCACTTTATTCCCATCAAAGCTTTTTTCCCCAGTTTTGAGTCCACCATTCCATGACTGGTATTACCCTTTTTCCAGCCCTTTTGGCAACTGCCACTTTTTGCAACTCCGTACCATAGTCAGGGCAGGCAGCGTGTTACGTATTCCAAACAATCTTCACTAGGACACTTTTTCCAAAGAAATTTAAGACCTCTGAATTCATTTTCCAGGCTCCTCCCTAGGTTTGCTCTCCATTTGCTTTGGAAGACCCAAAACTTCACCCTGGAGTCCCCGTAGTAGTAATAGAAACTGACCTGTTCAACAGGATATTTTCAAATTCGAATATGTCAAAGATTAAACAGATTTTCACCTCATTTTTCTTAATACACCCATGAATAGCTTGCTGCTGCTCTGCAGATCACTTCATTCACCTCTATGCATGCTAACAGCAGTCCCCACACAAGATTCCATTTTAGCATCTTCTGCCCTACCTTTTCCAGGGATGTTACTTTCTCAGCAGGCTTGTAACTTGCCAAGGTCTCGGTCCTCTTCCTAAATAAGCTTTTGCCAGGCAGAACAAATCTCCTCCCGTTGTGGTCTCCCAAATCCTTTTTCAAAGACCCCTTTGCAAAGGAATCTAAGATATTGATTATCTGCTTGGCTCCAGAAGGAGGTAGCTGAGGGTTAATCACTCTCCTTCATTTTTCTGGCAACATGACGTGTCCATACCTCACCACAGCTTTCCAATATCCGACTTCCCTCCAGTTTCTTCCTGCTTTTTGTTACAATCCTAGCACGTGTGCCTTCTCGACAATCTCCACATTAATTTTTGTCTCTTCCCATGCCTGGGCTCGGGTCCTTCCGTGCTTTTCATTCCATAGTCTCCTGCTACACACCTGTACTTCTTCCACTCTTTGCCTCAATGATTTGCAACAGCAATCAGTTTCCAAAGGCAATGTGATAAACCATCTATATGTGAGCATGACAAGACCAGTAGCTATAGTAACAGGAAGGCTTTTTCAGTTTAAACAAAACCGAAAAAAAAAAAAAAATCTGAGGGATATCACTCAACAGTTCCTCCATCCCCAAATATTGCACAGTTCCCTAAGTGTCCTCCTGTGTTCCTTTGCCTGATTGTATCTCCACCTAGCCCAAAACACAGGGAGATAAAAACAAAACTTTATTTTGCTTGGCTTAAGGAGGAAAAATAAATAAATAATCACACACAACAAAACTAGGAAAAGGTTGTCTCTTTCCCTGAAAAAAAAAGAGGAAAAAAATATATCTGTAAGGTGCAAATCCAAGACACTGCCACTATCCCAGCAGTGAGGCCACGTGTTGATACCTGTGACCCATCTTGCTGTCACATGGAGCTGGAGAGGCATTTCTGACAGTGCAGAACAGCACAGGTACCTCTAAAAACACAGGTACAAGAAAAAGAACCTTCTGCAGGCTCCTGAGCAGAACTCTTGAATCTAACTGGGCTGAGACAAGGCAATAAAGAAAATGCTTTTTTTCTCCCTGTCACGTATTTTTCATTCCCTAGATCCTGTGTAGGTGGACTTCCACAGAAAAGATTAAAATAGGCTCAGGGCCTCAGCTTACTTGGCCACTCAAAAGGTCAGCAAGGCCAGCAAAACATTGTTCAGTAATTTAACACACTTACACCTGTGTCACACCTTTTCATCCCTCATTAGAATATGCATGTCAAAATAGATAATACAGAGTTAATTCATACTGAGAAAACCTCATTATTTTATATAGATTAAAAGAAACTAAACCATCTTCCTTTACTTCACTATTACCTTCCAAAAAATTTTTCTTTCTTCCTTTCTTGAGAGAGTAGGACTTTTCCATATATCTTTTAAATACATACAAATGTGTCGCTCTCCTCAATAAAAACCCACCCGAAACAGATTTCCTTTTAATCAGTGAAGTAAGTAGCTGTGCAAATCAGGAGAAGGAATTATGTATTTCAGTAAGGAACAGCCTGATACTTGTCAAACTGGAATATTATTATACCTGATTCAGTTTTACACATCGACATCTCTTCATTGTTACTGATTAATGGTTAAAGCTCTCTAAGGTTGTTATACAACACTGTTATAAATAACTTATATTATTTAGATACATAATGGATGTGATTGCTACAAATGATGAATTATATCCCCCTTCTTAATTACAGCGTCCTCTGAAATCTAATTTAAATGGTAGCTAAGCAGATTAAATTCAAAAGCAAGAACAACAGCAAGGCAGTTTGCAAAATGATATATTTATGGGGTTTTTCTCTCAGTGCTGTAGAGTTTTTGCCACAGAATGTTTTGTAAAGTATCATCTTTCTCAATATCTTATTAGATCACTGTAATCTGGATTTACATATTGATTCATTCAGTTTCAATGTCAATCAAGACATGAACATTTAATAAAAACCAACTCTAATTGCTCCTCGGAGACTTAGCAATAATTACTCCCATACCACATCAGTGAGGCAGACGCCTTTAACACGTTCTGTTTTCCAAGCACAACAATTGTACCTTTCTTTTGGGCGCTTCATTCTCCTCAAATCAGCATTTCACTCGCTGAGATGTTGAAGGCTGCCTTAACAACACATCGCATAGGGGCCACGGTTGATAAAATTGAAACTGTGTTCTGTCAACAATAATTATGTGGGTGTTTTGCTCATTTCCTGCTGTAGCTGTCCCGTGGCAGCAGCGTGAAAACAGCGCTCACTTTTGAAATACATAAATGACTGCTTTGATGACACATTCCTGGCTCAGGTTTGGTGAAGACACGGTGAAAACAAAGACTTTTTTGAGGAGCTCTCACAACTACTTCTATTACACGAAAATCTGCAGGGAATGTGCTAATTCCCAAGTGGAGGGCTCAGCTTTGCTGGAGCCGTGGCAGGAGTGGCCCGGGGCATTTCCAGAGATTGAGAACAAGCCAGCATCTGCACTTCTGGCCATTCTCTCCACCCTCGGCGAATTTCTCAAGGAATACCTCAACCAAGGGCATCATTCCACTTAACCCTGCCTTTGTTGTTGGTTCTTGCTGCTAAGGCAAATCAGGAGTGCTGAAAAAATACCAACAGCTGGTGGTGTTGATGATTTTGTCATATAAATTCTGGTACATAATTATTTTGGTACGTGGGAAATCAGCTTTGCAATTTTCAGTTTTAACTGTTTCGAGAATATTTACTTTTCTAAGATTATTTTATGGTTTGTGAACCCAGAAGAATAGGTATTGTACAGACAGTTCACAAAGCAGTTACAAGATGAATTAGGATATTGCAGGTTCTACCCTTGGCTCTGTGAACATCTAAGCTCTGATGTAATAAGACCTGATGGCAGGATCAAGTGCACCTACAACTCCAGCCTTTGAAATATCAGCTTCACTGAGAAAAGTAGCAAAAATGATGCCATTATGGTTATTTTTTTCCTATTATGAGCACCCCGACTAAGCTTGTTTCATTTAAGTTGATACTAATGCAGTGAGAAACATCTGGAGATTAACAAAGTGGACCAGATTCAGGCTGGATTTTTAGAAGGAACCATTTAATAACCCACCATATGTCCCTGGGAGCGTCCCTTCATCTCATTTCAACGTTCTAAAGGGATTTTTAAAACAAAATGTAGCACTAATGTGAAATGTAAAATCCATAGATACAGGTATTTAAGATAAATCTATGATACAATTCAAAGAACAGAACAGTTTTTGCACTAGGGGAAAGAAACACAACTCAAAGTAAGGCAACACGTAACGTCAAGCTGTGCGTTGGAGAATTAACAAAGGCCAGTGTGCCTGGCATGTCCAGAGTGGACCTTACACCAGCCACATATCAATTGTCTTTTGTATTGTCACAGGGATGTAAAGGAAACCGGGAGTGTTTGCCATCAGCATCTGATTAGCCACTGAATCCTAACCATAGTTTGGAACAAAGAACAATTTTATTTGATGCCAACCATTGTCTGTGGCAGGGAAACAGCACAGTTTCCATTAGAGGAGGATGAATTTTAATTCTGATAAGATGTGGGGATGAAATGCTAACTTAAGCCAAATTAATATTCATATAGGAAAGTGAAAATAGGTGTCAAGGACTTGCTGCACTTAAGTCCTGGGTTACATGAAAACTGTACAGCATTCAACAAAACAACAAGGTTTCTAATGATTACTTTCCCCATATAATTTATTCATCTATTCCAGAGCAGTGTTTCAGGGCTTAATGAGTATTTGTAAAGCTCTGACTGAAATGCACTCTCAAAATGCAAAACATGAAACCATTTACAATGAATGAAGTAGTGTAGATTGCTGGTTCAGAAAAGCCACTGCAGCTCATCAACATGTGCATTTGAAGGGTGTTTTCCTTCAGCAGGCCCCTGCTCACAGCCCTGTGCAGCTGAAAGGCTGAGTGTGCTTCCCTCCCACTGAACCCACTCTGCTGTCCAGGGACAAAGGAGAAGTTGGGGAACTCTCTCTCTTCTCTGGTTTCACCCCATGCCACCCATATTTTCCTCACATGAGGCAATCTCGTGTCACATCTCAAAGAGCTGCTTGGAGAATAAACAAGTTTGAGTAGCAATAGCATGGTCTGGCTTGGAAGGGACCTTGAAGACCATCTCATTCCAGCCCTCCCACCTTGGGCAGGTGTTGCATGAACATATTATAAGTTTCTCTACATGCAGGCCTGCAGAAAATTCTTCCCATAGAAAAACATCTTTTTACTGTCTTTTTACTCTGTAAAAGTTTCTGTAAACAAATCTCTAAGTCATGTTTCAAAAACATTTAGATCTCCCTACCTGTCTCCTAATAATAAAAAATAGAAGTTTTCTTCCTTCCAACCTATAAAATAAAAAGCTGTTATCTCTAACTATATAAACTATTCTAACATTCCTTAAACAGGACTAAAACCAAAAACTTCAATTACTCCGGACTGGGCAAATAATAACCCAAATCCTTTGTATTATAAAGCCATTGCACCTCTTACAGATGCTGTATGCTCTTTAAGCTAGACAAATGTCTATAGAAAAGAAAAAAAAAAAGGAAATTTTCAAACATTAATTTTCTTAAACTATATTTTTTTTTCTTTGTATGCTGTGATAGTTGCTTTATCACTGTTAATAAAATTTCATGTAACCCTAATGTTAATAAAATTTCATGTAACCCTAATGATGGTAAAGAGTAGTCCCAGTAATTCTAAAGGAAATCCAAGACTTCCTAAGACCAGATTTTAGTAGGAAAAGAGAAAGATCAGGCAAAATAAAGATTCTGGGATTAAGTAATCCTTCTTTCCACATTAACTAACTGTGGCCCAGACACTTTAATTCTACATCATGCTGTGCACAATAAATGAGAAGTCAGGAAAGGTAAAATCTTGGCTTTTAATAAGTCACACCTTTCTGCCCATTAGTTCATCTCTCCTACACCTGCCAATGGTGGTTATTTCTACTTTCTTACTTTTCTCACACACAGCATCTACTGCACCTTGGGACACAGGGAAGGCTATAGTTTATGTTCATATACATCAATGCCAAGGTACAAACAAAAAATAAAGCTGTCAGTTGTTCATGGCAGTCTCCTGGGCAGAGAAGAACACACATTACTGTTACATTCTTTCTATTAAATTAGCCAGCTTGGAAGTTTAATGTCAGCTTTCCTCATTAGCCAGGCATAGTAACTAGTTTGGCTGAAATACAATCTAATAAGGGGTCAGTGTGGGGACTGAAGGAAAAAAATTAAAAGCAAAAAAAAAAAAAAAATTCCCAGAAGAAACATGACTGAAATCACAGATTATACCAATTTCCTTAGCAGTACTGTGTATGCAGATAATATTTATAGAAACCAGCATCTCTCAGAAATAGGCATTACGTTAATTAAAATGTGTTGTAGCCTAAGATTACATTTTATTAATTCCTGTTTGCAAGAAGGTCATGTCTAATGATTTCCTCTTGGAGTTACTGGTTTTAGCAATCAGACCATTAAAGATTTTGATTCTTGTTCTACTTGTGAAATTACTCAGATTCTTGCAAACACAGCTGCCAATTCCCTGATCTTTTGGTGTTCTTTTTAAGTTTTTTGCCCCAGTGGGATTTTCTTTTTCTTGAGAGAAAACAGCTGTACACAACAACATCAGGAATTGTAATTAATTTTGCCTCAGTCCAGAATAAAAGCCATGTGTTCAGATAACCAGGATACTCCAGCATTCCACATACCCAGGATAAATTACTGTCACAGACCAATGCTGTTCCCAATTGCATTACCACTGCATTCAATGCACAATTGCAATTGTGCTTTACAGCTGGCACAAATATGCAATTCCTTGTGAATAATTAATGTGGAATTACACTGTAAATGCATATTTTAGTATTCATGACATTTAGAGAAAACCACGTGTGCAAAATTCTCCCAATGAATGAGATATGAATTAAAAAATAACCACCTCCTTCCCTTTAATGCCTTGGGGAATGGGAACATCTTGACCACTGTCAAAAGAGTGTGTTGAAATCACATCCTTTAAAGCATTTCGTAAGCATGCAGAAATTCCAGAGAGAACATCAGTGGTTAGGTGGACAGGCAGAGGCACAAAGAAATTAGACCAATTTATGTGCTTCAGTAAAAGGCAGTGGTTTGTCCTGAATCTGTTCAGAATACACCAGTGTCTATGTCTAACATCACTAGTAGCACTAGCACATAGCCCACAGCACATTCCACCCTTCTAAGTAATATTAGTATAAGTTTCAAGCCCTACTAAGTCATATTAATTAATCACATTACTGGCCTGACTTCACAGAGGGGTTGAACTGAAGGCAGCTAACCAATTAAACACGAGTGGTCAGTGCTGTGGAAAATGGGAGAGGGATTTTGGAACTTCACACCTATTTTGCATACCCTAAAGATTACTCAGCTCAATTCCTCTGAATTTTGGGCAATATGAACACCTGTAGTGATTGAAAGCATCTTGTGGAACCAGCACCTGCTTTGGTTCTGTGTCCAGGGTTTATTCCTGTGGGTGCTTTTAAAGATGCAGCCTCCTCATGTTCAGACACAAGCTTAGCTGTCCCTGGTGATTAATGCAATATATTGGCACAAGAAGAGCAAATATCTGTAACCATGTCTCACCTGGGGTGCCTGATGGGAGCAAAGAGCAGGTACAGCATGAAAACTGAGGACAGGGCTTCAGACAGGTAATGGGGAGCAGGAGAAATGCAGCTCCTCCCTAACACAACAAGGATCAGGACAGATCTCCAGCATTCTTTGAATTTTGCGAGCTTTACATGTCCTGAATTTGTTCTGCAGTTTAAAAATTCTCTTGTTTTGGCGTTTGCCTAAGCAAGAACGCCATTCCCAGCACCGGCTTTTGAGCTCCTGCAGGAAAGTCTCTCAGTGAAACTAGCTGTCATCTAAAGAGGCAGCAGATCAATGTCAGAAAACTTGTTGATCAACTTCCTGCCTTCCTGTTCCCGTAAGAAATGAGTTCTGAAAGGCCTCTTCAAGGAGCAGGGAGAATTGTTGCACACCAACAGTCACAGGCAATGTTTTCTACAGTTTTAAACTTGAGCCTCTACCAAGATTTTGTTCGCATAAAGAAATCTCAGTGTAACTAAATTCATCTAGCAGCTTGCTTGGTGAAGGGCTGTACTCCTCCTGGGAGGGCATGTCAGTTTATTTAGGCAGCCTGAAAACCCAGATGTGTTGTTTTTACCAGGAGCAAGGGCACACGGCTGAGGAGGATCCGGCCGTGCAATCTGCAGCTGAGGGCACAGCTCCAGCTTGTCACCATGTCACCAGTGCCACGTGGTCAAAGTGCCCTTGCCAGCAGCACAGCAACACCGAAAAGGTCTGAGGAGCTAAACAGCATCTCCACTTTACCCGCAAGCAAAAAAAAAAAAAAAAAA
>VXAX01004763.1:1279950-1290523 GCA_013399835.1 Leptocoma aspasia
GGACCCAAACAACAACTCACCTTTAACAGAAAAAAAAAAAAAAAAAAAAAAAAAAAAAAAAGTTTTCTTTCCCCAAACCTCCAGCCTGGCTTTTCTCAGTCCTTGCAGGTGACCTGAAGCACTCGAACATTTCTCTCCTCCCACCAGCTATCCCCTTCCTTCCTCCCCTAACCTGACCTGAAGTAAATGCTGCCTTCACACCCAACCCACACTTTGAAGCACCTTCCAGAAAACAATGCAGTTGCAAAATGTACAATTGCTGTCTGCAGTCTGTTCTACAGAGCTTTGATAACACAGTTTTCCAGATAAGAATGTGAAAAGAAATCCGTATTTAATGCGGCTACATTGGCAAAATGACAGAATATTTTGTTGGCTTCCTTGGTGGCTTTCAGGGAAATGGGAAAATAAGCCCAGTAGAAAAACTTCCCTGTGTGGCATGCTGCATCTTCCATATGGCCCTCTGCTATCCTGGCTGCACCAGCACAGGCAAACTAATAATACTTACAAGTGTGAGATGTGCAGGTTTCATAACAGCATTCCAGTGGGAGTAATTGTAACCAGTTTTGAGGCAGAACTTGTCAGGTTTGGGAAAGGGCCTGAATGCTATTGCACCTGCGACAGCAGAAGGCTGGATGCAACGATCCAACAGGCCCTACATTTCTAAGTAAAAAAAAGAAATAAAACCACACACACAAAAAAAAAAACAACCCACAACCAAAAAAACCTGCTTCTGTGTACTGGGGAGAGTAAAGAGAGAAAAGTAGACAGCAGCACAACCNAGCCTCAGAAAGAACAACAGCAGAGCAAGGATAGTTACACATTAGCCAGCACACGTGCTCCTGTGTGGCTTCACTGCCATGTCATAGCTCCTTTGGCACACAGAATAAAAATATATTACACAGCAAGAAAGGAAAAAGGAAAAAAAGATTTTTAAAAGCAGCCTTTCTCCGTCCCCACTCTGTTTCCCAGACACTCAGCAATCTTTGAACAAGAGGGAGAAGGGAAGAATATTTTCAGGGGTGGGAATGCATCCACAATTCCCAGCAGCAGGCAAACTGAGCGGGCTTGTGGTGCTACAGTGACCACAGAGACCTTAACTGCAACCAAGGTGCTGCTGACAAGTGCCATGAAAACATGTGCTGGGACATCAGTCCTGTTTGGAAGTGTAGCAAAAGACGGGAGAGACTAAAAGCAGGAAAAGAGATGGAAAGTAACTTGTCCAAAGGGTGAGCGAACAGTCGGAGCAAAAGCAGCCTGCTGGATGTGTGTGAGGCCAGTGCCCTGTCTGCACATTTCTGTCTGGTTTCCCTGCCTTCCAGCTCCACCTCTTCAAACAAGAACCACCCAGAGGCAGCCCACTTCAGCCAGGTTTTGGGGGGTCTCAGGACCCAGGGGTGGATGCAGAACAGCACAGAGCCTCTGAGCCGCACAAGGCTCGTTCTGCACAGGGTGTAACACCAGCCCTTCTAGGAAGGGAGGGGCTCACGGACCCCCAGCAAAGTATTTCACAGGCCTGCAGGTGGAAATGGAAGGAGAATATTGGATTCATTCTAAGAAGTAACAGTCCTCCACGTCCTAAAAACCTGCTTGCAGATTTGGGAAATTCTGCAAAGTGGGGAGGAGCTCCTTGCTTTGAAAAAAGCAGTATCTCTGCTGTTTCCCCTGGAAAGGGAACTCACCTCCTTGATGGCCTTCTGCAACTTGCCTTATCATTTCCACCGAACGAGACTTCAAATCTCAGGCTGCAAAGAATTAAATGCAACTTTTAGAGTTGAATTAAGGCCACCTACTGTTGGTAGTATCTCTGAAGCGGGGTAACACTATTCCTCTGTGTGTAGGAGAGAAATTTAGCTGTAAAAGAATGATTACACTGTGGATTATTTGTGAAGTTTGTTTATGCTTTACTAAAATTGCTTTCCAAAACAGTCTGATTTACATTTGGTGGCATTTTTCATCTAAGAATATTATTGGCATAAGTGTTTAGTATACCCCTGCCAAAAAAAAAAAAACACAACAGAAAATTAACATGCAAGGCAAAGAGCAAAAGACCAATTCAAATCCCCTTGGGATTTTCTTAGGAATCAAAAGCCATTTGGAGTAAACATTTGCCAGCTCAACAGTTGGAAATGTGTCCTACACACATCTCTAATAGCCTCTGTAATAATTGACAGAGCACAATACCTAGAGAAGATGCCAGCACATCACAAATATGAGGCTGTTGATAGGATTAAGCATTATCCTGTCTCACCAATGAATAAAGAAAATAAGAAATGAACTGTGTAGTGTTGAATAGCACTGAGTCTAAGATACACTTATGACAAGCTTTCAGTGGTTTTTGTGCACGACAGAGCTTCACTGAGAAGGTCATGCATGAATTCTGAAAAAAAGGCATTATTATTGAGGAATGCCAGGCAGAGCAGGAAATAATCTTTAATTAATTTGTGAGGAACTTTCATTTGGCAGCCACAGTCTGCCAAATAAAGACAGAACAGTAGCTTTCTTATTAAGCTGATAAAATCGACCAAAAGTGAAGAAATCCCATAGTCAAAAGGCATTAGAACAATGAATTTTTACTAGGAGATGTAATAGAAATCCACAGGGAATCCTGGCAATGCTCACCGGGTTTTTTTCTCCTGAAATCAAAGGTATTTCTGACAGAAAAAAAGAACGAATCTTTACATTTTCTGCTTTTCTAGATTTTGACTCAATATTTGATCTCAGGCAGAGTAAAATGCAAGTAGATTAAAACTTATTCATTAACTCTAACAATTCAAGGTACTGCACTTTGTCTTTTCTTATTGCTATTATTGTCTTTGTAATTTCATTTCCAATTGCCACCTCCATCTCCCACCGGCTTGCACAGGTATTAAGGGATTATTTTTGTCGTTTGTAAAATGCTGGGGAAACTCATGATAATAGGCACTTCATAAAGGTAAGGTGTTATTTTAGTGAAACTGGGACAAACTGCTAGTTTCAAACGTAATTGGCTACAATGGAAAAAACTGGAGCATCCGTGGAAAACTGGGCCACGGTTTTCTATGAGGTGCTAATATTTATCCTAATGTGGCAGCTTTGTCTCAGCTCACAGGAGCTCACCCCTCTGCACTGAGGTGTGTGAGCAAAGGAACGCTAAAAGAATTTTATCTTTATTTGAAAGTGCTTCCTGGGAACAGGAAGCAATTCAGCAGATCTGTGTGTTTGTTTTTCACATCCACAAGCCAAAATTTAAATCTCACTTAAGCCTAAAGGGAAACAAGTTGGGCGATTTCAGAGTAATCCCTTCAGAAATGTATTCTCCTCACAGGAACACTGCTCAGCACAGTAGCAGCTCTGTGCAGGGGAAGCCTCACACCGAAATGTCAGAACTGCTACACTTTAGGTTAAGAGGGAGAGTCTTTATTGGAAGCCTTTATAACAATATCCTATATAAATTCATAAATAATCTTGGTATATTGACATCCTGGAAAGGAAATATGGAAAACTTGCCTAGGAGCTGCCTGCATTAATCTTCATTCTATCCTGTACTGGCATCTTTCCCAGTTTCCTATGCCCAAAGTTCACAACGTCTGTTTTCAAAGGAACACACTGACCCTTGCAGAGAAGAGCCCAGAAAGCCTGATTTGCTACTAGTTTTTATTTTTATATCCTCTTTTCCTAAAACAAGTAGGTTCTGAAGCGCAGCTTCTAACGAGCCAATGGAAAACAGCCTTGATGTGAAAAAATCTGGCGTGCAAATCAGATGACGAAGGAATGTGGTCTGGCACCACCAAGCCTCATGGAGAGAGAATAAAGTAGCAGTATTCCATGGAGCTGCAGCTCGTGGTCCAGCCTCACTAACATGGACCAACACTGGCCAGCAGCTCTTTACCATGGGCTCTGAGCAGCTGTGCAGGAGCTGGGCCCAGGAAAAGCTCAAGAATGTTTCCAGTCTGCAAACTCCTTGCCAGACCAGCAGTGATTTTGTCTTTGAGAAGCAAATTTTAGACTCCACGAACCCCCTCTGAGTGAGGAAGGGAGAGGTGAGATCAGAGCCAAGCAGCTGATGGATAGCTGCAGTGCAGACACACTCATAAAGGAGTTCCTGGAAAAATAAAGTACTGCATGCTGTGAGACAAGGAGGTTCAAGGATTTCTGTGCAACAGAACCACTTCACTCTTCCAGGAAACTGTCACAGCAAAACACTTCTAGTGGACTGCAGATGGACTGGCAAAACAGGGCTCAGGTATTCATCAGGAAAACACCCCCTGTCTTGGTGAAACAGGCCGACAAGGTAGCAGCCCAAGTTGCCATGGCACCTGGTTCACATGTGGATCTCTACCACGACTTCAGCAGCCTGGAGTTCACCCCTCTTCTCAACAGAACACGAACACACCGTCAAATCTCATGATATACCTCTGATTTGTCTGCTTCTCTTGGAAGTCAAGGGTCCTGGCAGCTGGGTTTGGGAGGAGACTGCCCTAGCACGGCTGTCCTAACGCTGCCAAGTCCCCAGCTCCCCCTCTGCTGAGGTGGAAACCCACGCAGTGCTGAGTTTCCTACCAGCACACGCACTCCTTGCATCGCCTTGAAACCCCTGGCCAAAGGAACAGGCCCTGCTGAGGGGTCCTGGGGAGAAGATGTGCTGGTCACGTTCTCAAACTGTGTCACCAGCTCCAGGGGAGATGTAACACAGAGCCTGGTTTTGGGGAGTGTGTATAAATCTCTAGGCACACCTGACATGGGCAGCCACGTCTATCATTATGCCCACCTCTGACTACCCCAAAAAGTCTTCCCAAAATCTTACTTTTGTCCTTAATGGTGATGGTGATCATTCATTCTGGGTTACAATGAGTACATAGTTTCCATACTAATCAGCTCCAAGGTCAGCAAAGAATACTGCCTGCTGTTCTTGCTTATCTAAGCTAATTTATTGAAATTAAGTTAGTTTACCTGCTGACCTCTATGAAATGCATTCAGAGTATTCCTCAACAATCCATGATCTTAGTCTCTGGGAAAATCAGCAGCAGGAGATAAGACTAATACCTTCTAAAACCTTTCTAAGCAAAGCTCCCCTGTAGCAAGGTTGTTACCCTATAACTCCTGCCATACACAGCACATGCTGTGCTAATGGAGATGCTACACTAGCACAGATTCCAGGTCAAGTTTCACACACTTCCAGCACAGCTACTCTGGATTTAGGCTGGGAAATTTGAAAGAAAGTTTGTCCCTCACTGATATCGTGAGGATGTGAGGACAGTGTGAGATGACCACCTAAGTTAAACACAATGCATTTTTTATGCACTGGAGATCAAGAATACCTTTGTTTCCAACTTTTTGAAGTTTTCCCTCTGATGCGTGCTCATAGTTCCCACTGATATCTATAATACAATCCATGCCCCAGTTCCCATTATCCTGGCACACTGCTCTCAGTGACAAATGACAGAGAGGATGAAGACAACAACAAAAGGGACATTATTAAGGCAGGTAAAACTTCCCACAAGAGTAAATCTTAAAATATGTATGTTAGATGAATGGACACAGAAACCATTCGCCTGAGGTTGCCTTTATTACTCAACTAAAAAGATATCTAGGAAAAAGATGTCTAGGAAAAAGATATTTCCACTGCTTTGGCACCAGGCACAGCCTGCATTCGCTCCCTGAATACACTCATTTTTATGCAAACACCAGGGGCTGGTCTAGCCAAAGCTTCCCCCCTGCCCCGTGGCTGACACAATTTGCAGTTTGGCTTTATCAGCTGTGGATAGTAAAGCAAAGACACCACACCCGGGCTGCTCCTTGCACCTCTCCTGCTCCTTCTCCCACCCTGCCTGGACCTGCTGCACAAAGGACAAGCAGCCAGGGCAGGCTCAGCACAGAGAATTCCACGCTGAAGGCATTTGCCTGCAAAGCCCAAAGCCTCTGGTGTCACGAAATGAAGGAGTCACAGCCCAGCACACATCCCTGCATTCTGGGCATTGTTTTGAGATGGGATACACACCACCAGTATTACCAACCTGCATCTTCAAACCTGGGTCAGTCCCTAAAACTAACAGCAGCAGCTTAGAAATATTTTGATTTTAAAAATGTCTTTGTTTTCTGATCCTTGGTGTTTTCCAGCCTTAGGTTCACCCTCCTGAGACCCTAATCAGCCTCAGGAGTACTGTAAGCATTTCATTTTCAGACAAAATCTGGCAGTCTGGCCTAATCCCGTGACTCAAGGCTGCTAAAAGAAAAAGGGGGTGGGGGGTATAGAGAAGAGTGTTAAATATATAGTAAAGCATGAAAGCTACCAATATCCAATTCAGAATTGTGTCCTACAAAGGTAGCAGCCAAAATTGCTCTATTTCTAAGAACTATTCTAACACAGCAGAAAGCAAAGTTTAATAAAACCCCTTAGGTTTGCATTTTACTTGCAAACATTCTGGTGAAAGGCCAGGCAGAGAACTCTGCTTCATCTGTTACTTGACCTTTTTTGGAACATCTTGGTTACTGAAGGACCGAAATTTTGCAGCAGTGACATTTCAATGTACGGGAATGGGAAGCAAGGGCAAAGGGAAACACAGACAGACAGAAGCTCATGGAAGAGCTGCCAAACACAAGCACAGTAGCTCCAGAATTTATCTCACTCTACTCTCATCCCAGCCATGCAACAAACCAGAGGAAGGATATCTTATGATTGAACACTGGCCTGGAACATCTGAGTTCAGTTCCCAAATATTTCATAAAGTTTCAGACTCAGTTGTCATCTTACAAATATACAAAGGAAAATAATGTTTCCTTTCTTGCACTCTGTTCTGTCCTTTTTCTTCATATTGTGAATCTGCCTCTTAATTGATATGAGCTACTTAGCAGAAGGAAGCTCTGGTTTCAGCAGGGGCCTGCAGCTGCTGTAGCAGCAAAGCAGAATCAGAACCAAATCCCACCTCAAACCTCTGCAAAAAGTTCAGCTCTGGGTCTGCCTTTAGGAGGAGGAACATTACTGCTGTAAACAGCCTCTGAGCCAGTTGTGAGCAGACATCCTGCAGTTCTTATTCTAGCAACCTTTAGCTTTCTGACTAAAATACTTAAAGAATCTAAAAATACGGTGTGAAATAAATCATGCTGCCTAAAATTCTACTTCCCCTCCCCTCAAATTTTATGCCTTTTATTCTGAAATGGAAAAATGGCAAAAGCAACAATGAAAGGGTGATTATTAATCTTTGCTCCTGAGTCACTTTCTCTTACAGAGCCCTGTTCTTCACCTCAGGAAGTGTGATACAGGAGCACTCCCACAGCCTGATTAAAGGTCCAGGTATGGGGTCACACAATGCACAAAGAGAGCTGCAGAGTTTCAGAGAGCAACGTGTATTTAACGTGTGACTAAAGGCAAGCACGATAAAGAGGGCAATAATGAACATTCCTAATGATTGCCATAGCTGTGAAACTGCCACAGAACTGTTGGAGGTAATTGTGGTGAGAAACCGAGTTGTTTGTTAAGAAAGAAATGGTCAAATCTGTTTTCCAGAGTGCTAGCCTGGCTGATTACAAAACAGAACTTGCTGGGAATGCCAACTTGCTGGAAAATGGCAGTGTGCCCTCCTCAGCTGAAAACAGCCAAAGGGACCTGGGTTTTACTGGCTCACCCAAAAGCTGAGGAATTAGAAATGAGAACGAGCCAGGTGAGGTAGCTAACGACTGGGATTTCAGGTTTGTCAGCAAAGAGATGCCTCAGAGCAGGGTCAGAGGTTACACCTGGAGATTTAGAAGATAATGACAGAGTTCTGACAGGCATCAAACCCATCTGGTCCCTCAGAAAGCAAATTGTCATGAAGTCGAGCTCTGAAAAGAACAACTTGGCTTAAGATGCAAAATTCATTACTTCCTGAGGAAGATGCTCACCCCAGCTCTCCCCTCTTAAATGAAGAATTAGAAGATATATTTAAAAAAAAAAAAAAAAGATATTGAAGTCTGAATTTTTAAAAAGCCCACAAACAAAGCAGCTGTGGCAGGAGCCCCACACAATCCCAGGTGACTGAAGCAGCAACCCACCTGCAAGCTCCCTGTGAGGATTATGTATATAGGAGTATTTAATGGCAACAACTCCCCTAGAAGGGAATTGCAGCTCTCTGGGAAGCTCTGAAATTGCAGATGACAACAGGATTTTCTGTGTCTGAGAGCAGGGAGAGCAGCAGCCAGCCCGCTTTGGGAATGGCATCCCAGCCCTGCATGGGCAGGAGCCTCTCTTTTCACCAACACAAAGGAGGATGTGTGAGCATGAAATCCACTCTGAGCACTGCTCACAGAGCTGGGGCTAAAGGCTGCTTTGGCCTGGCCACCACGAGGAGCTGCATTTTGATGTTCACACTGTCAGAAAACACCTTTTGTCTCCCCCCCTCCTCTACCATTCATAGATTTTCATGTTCTAAGTCACTTTAGGAATCCAGCTTAAGAACTTGATTCTCAGTATCTAGAATTTATAGAGTTTCCAAAAGGGAAACAGCTGTAAAGATGATAGGAAATCAGGAGATTTACTGTTAATCTACTCAAGATTTCTGCATCTTTGGCCAGATACAAAAAAGCAACTTTCTTTTGTGAAGTCATAATTTAAACTCAAGCATAACACTTTGCCAAATTTTTAAGGTGGTAATCTTAAAACAAGAACTGGCAAAACATTAGGACAAACACAATGTGTTTCATGTGCATTTTACTAGATCTAACAGCAGTTCAGGCTGTTTCAAGAACTCTGCTCGGTTTGTCAGCTGATGAGCAACCTTATAACTAATCTAAACATAAAGACTTGCTCACCTACTCTGTCAAGAGAGTGGGAGTTTGTATCTCTCAAGGAAATTTTGATTAAACAGAACATAAAGAAAGAGTTTCCAACTATTTAATAAAGGAAACTATTAAATAGCATACACTTTTCATTCAGACCTGGATTTAGTGAGAGGTATCCTGGAAAGTCCTAAAGTATGAAAATACACTGGCTATCAGATTTAATGTGGGCTGTTGTGCTGACAACTGTATATGAGCAGGAGGAAAAAAAAGATTTTGTGACCTTGTTTCTGCATGTACCTGTGAAAAAAAACCCAACAACAAAACCCAAAGACATCCCAAACAACCTCTGTTTGTGAGGGCTCATGAAAAGCTATAGATCTATAAAGCTCTGGCAGTCCTTTGTCTCATCTTGTTGCATATTAGGGATGTATTTCACATTCAAATTTGACTTACAGCAATAAGCAGCCAGTACAGTTCATGCCCTGAGTGACTCACAGATTGTAGTCAAATACACTGTTTCACAAAAGGGGTGTCAAGGACACTCGTCAGCATTCTAGAAAAAACCAGGACCATCTCTGATAATTCAGACACTAAAATCCCCATGCATTTTGTATCATCATTACTTAAAGAACTGAAGACAGCAATGGCTGCCAAAGATGAAGCAGAGATATTTCAGTATGGTGGCTCTGCATTATGTTATTCTTAACCTTCTCTATTTTTTTAGTTTCTAAAAAAGCTGCTGTATCCATCTACTGTACTGGAAAATTCAGTGGCATGAATGGCTCTAAATTTAGGATGCAGGACACTGCAGCTGCGATAACATTTCGGAAGTGGAAGGCATAGTGGGTACATGACATATTTAGATAAGAGAACTATTTTTAGTCAAAATGAAGCTCAGTTTTGGCTACTTTAGCAAGTGCACTAATTTGGCTAATCAGTTCAGACAGACTTTATCCCAGCTCCCATTCTCACCTACAAGGTACTGCACAATGCCCTTCTCCCTGTTTGTCTTTTAAAAAATAATGGGTAAAGCAGGAGAAAAGTAATCATAAACTTGCCACATGCATTTCTGCTAGCCCTCCTGAGCATCCAGTGGCAGACACTTGGAGAAAGGCCAGCGACCTGTCTAGGCCACCGGGCTCTGATGTAATACAGCCATGCTCTCCCACAATCTTCTCCTCTCACCCAACTGCTTTTGTTGGTCTCCTCCAAATGGGACAAATTATCTGCTGATGCATTTCTGCTAAGTTCAGCATTTTATTGCACCGAGAGAGAGTGCAGTCTACCATTACTCTTCCACTTACTTCAAGCTTAAAATGTTGCCCCATGACTGGATCGTTTTTCACCTCTTTTTTTTTTTTTTAACCCCCTAGCAACTTCTCCCCATTTACATCCTTTTCTCCTTTAAACACATCTTGTCTTCAGAGTAATTCATCCTGCTTTCTTAAGCCTGAGCCTGGCTTCTGTAGGATCTCATTTTGACACATACTTGCCGTATCATTTTTAGAGAGCAAGTTCTCCATCGCATGGAAACAGATCATTGACAGCCACACAGTAAAGTGGCAGTTTTAAAACCAGAGTCCAGGCTTTCAAGTCAGGAGCCATCAGGCACATGCTTTAAAAATTTTAGTTTTGGCTTTTATTGATAGAAAAATATTTTTAATACATTTCAGTGAAAATCAGTAATTTGATCAAGACTGAAAGCAATTATAATCTGTAATATTGAGGCAGATTTTCATTAACAAGCTGAGCACAGATTAAGGTTAATTATTTCCAGACTAATCCATACCAACTCCTCAACATAAAAGTTTAATTTTTCCTCTTTTTCTTTTTTTTTTTT
>VXAX01004763.1:1290556-1312591 GCA_013399835.1 Leptocoma aspasia
TTTTTTGAGGAGAAATTGGCAGTCATGTGTTTCAAGTACTGCTGCAGCTCTGGTCTCCAACCAGCAAAGTATAGGTGCAGTGAATCTACTAATTATTTCATATAACTGGGATTTGGGCATCTGCAGCAGAGCAGTAGATTCGTGCTTCTCCAAAAGCACAGAGCTCAGCAGACTGGGTTATGTGTTTAGAAATGAAGCTGGGTGCTAAAGAGCCTTACCCAGCATTCAGTACCCACAGAGAATTCCCAGTCTGTGGCTCCACAGAGCTTGGAGTCAGCTCTGAAAGCCATAGAATGACCTGGGTTGCAAGGGACCTTAAAAATTGTCCCGTTCCAACCCCCTGCCATGGGCAGGGACACCTGTCACTGTCCCAGGTTGCTCAGAGCCCCCTCCAGCCTGGCCTTGGACACTGCCAGGGATGGAGCATCCACAGCTTCTCAGGCAACCTGTGCCAGGGCCTCACCACCCCCACAGTAAAGAATTTTTTCCAAACATAATATTTAAATCGACTCTTTCAGTTTGAAGCCATTCCCCACTGTCCTGTCACTAGATGCCCTTGTAAATAGTCCCTCTCCATCTTTCCTGTATGCCACCCTACCCAAATATACACACACGACCAGATTATTCTCTCAGGGAAACCAACTAAACAGCACTGTTTTCAATGCAGTCACACTGGAGGGGAAAAAAAAAAAAAGAAAAAACATATTTAGATTATCAGCAGTATGATGAAATTTCAACGCCTTGAAATTTTCAACTCCTTGAAATTTTCCAGAGCCCACAGTCATATCAATGATGCCTTTAAGAAACTCAAATCTCAATACCAGAAATTAGGCCCCATTCATTATTTTTATCCCTCAGTCCTGCTGAGCTCCCAGAAGATTTGCTGTACTGCATTTGAATTCCTCTGGCGGTGCTCTCCCAGCTTTTCACACCAACACTGCTCTCTTGTGGCAGACACTTAAAGGGAATGCTCTGCACAAAACTCAGTGGGCTAAGGGTACTCACAAAGCACCCACCAACAAAAACGGATGCCCACATTTTCCATAGGTAAAACAGGCAAAAAGCAGCAGCAGATCATGAGGCTTGTCTTACTGGATGTGAAATATCCAGGTGTCCATCCTCATGTCTCTGGCATTGCCAGGACTTTGCACAGAGAGTGCTGCCTTTGCAACTCTCTTTTTCCAAACTTTTCTACCCAGGCACATTTATCAGACTGGACCTAACAACCATTCAGTGCATTTTAAAATGTCTTTCAGAAATTCAAATCCACTCCTCAAAATGGAACACCATTGTTTCTCTCTATCAACTCTCAGCGTTACCTGAGGATTTGAATTCACCATTTGTAAAAAATTACTGTTTCCCAGGCATGATTCATATTAGCAGGCTACAGAAGACAATAATCTGCTAAATGCATTCTTTTTATTGATTTGAAGAGTGTGATGAAGACACAAGTTCAATGAGCAGGAGACCAAGTGACTACAAAGTCGCCTAGAAATGGGAAAGGGAAACCAAGACTGCCGTTCAGTTAGATAAATAAATCCAGAGTTTTAATGGATATTTTTCATCTTCGTGGCTCTGAGAATATCACTGATTCCCTACTAGACCAATTCTCCCCTGGATAAGCATCAACCATCACATTTGCTACTTTTTCATTATTTGCAGATTGAAAATGAAGAAAAATGTTGGTTTTCTTCACTGTGGTGGGAAAGACTGATTTGTGTGGACACCAACCATGAGAAAGGCAAATACCCCCTGGAGAGGCATGCAGCAGCACACACAGCACACCAGCCTGACACTCACAGTGACACAGGTGCTGCCACAAGACACTCATTTAAAACAGACACACAGTGTTAGTGACACTAACGCCACAACAGGCTCGTGGCATGGAAATGAATCCCTGACAAAGGCTCACACTGACAGCAGCAGAATTCAGACAATCCAGAACATGGAAAAAACCTCAGCTACACGTGTGTACCCCAGTGTGATAACTCACTGGTTTGTTTTTAAAGCAGTGCAACACATTCAGGTGCTGACCAGAGCTGAGTAGGTGGGACCCCTGATGGAAGCAGGAGGTGGATTTTTACCAAGTAACAGCTTGCCCTTCTTCTCCTCTGCCTTTTCCTTCCTTGATGCACCATTTGACTTGCAGAACTCAAAGCTGCTTTATATTTGTTAGCAAGTTAACTGAGCAGCTTCCCCTGGCAGTCCCCAGAAATCAAAGATTTCTGTCTACTCAGCTTTTCCAGAAAGGTCATGACAGTGATGCCAACACTTGTTTATCCCTCCCGCCTCTCCTCTCTGTGTAAACTCTGGACAAACAGCCCTGCCAAGGCCAAGAACTGCAACTGGAGTCCCCAGCCCTCGTGGCTCCTGAGGGGGAAGATCCAGGGCAGCCACTGGCCCAGCACACCTGCCACAAGCCCAAAGGAAAGGCCAGCAGCACCGGTGTTGCTCTGAAGCTCCAGGAGGATGACCCAGAGCTGAAGGACAACAAGTTTCTGTGGTGGAAACCCTGCCCAGTTCCAGCACACACAGCTTTTTTTTTGCTTCAGAAAGATGCAAATCCTTAGAAAGGGTCCCAGGCTAAGGCTGATTTTGCTTTGTCAGTGACAACCCCCGTGTGACAGAACACAGGCGTCCGGTGTTGCACTCAATTGTCATGTTTTGATTGCATCTGTCACACACTGGAAGATCTTCAGGCTGAGGGAGATGATGAGCTTTCAGTCTTCCTTTCTCACAGCTTCTCACTGTATGCCTCGGCAGGAATGAACTTGTCAACCCAGATGCAAAATGAATGAATGGCTTTTAATCACTTTGATAATGTTAACGTTATTGCTTTGACAGAATAGCAGCAGATACAGTTTGCTGATTCAGCCACTTGTGTAACCATCTAATGGGCTTTTCTGGCTAATGCCGTGCTCTAAAAATATACACTGGACTAATAGATGAGCCTCTGCTATACTGAAAAACAGGCTCATTAAGACAATTCCTCTGAAAAGTGGCATTTTTATGACAAGATACTGAAGCATTTAATTACCCTCTATCCTGACAGAGCTGAAAGAAATTAATTAAAGAGAAAAAGACCCTTTGCAGCAATGTAGCAGATCTTGAGGTAGGAAAAGATGCCAACAGTCAGTGGTGTGAAGGGAAATCTGGGAAGTGTGAGGCTGTTTCCCCAAAGGAAAGAGCCTGCTGATAGGCCACAGATTGCCCTTCATTTACACTGAACAGAAGGCCAGGCTCTGAGAGGGGAGCTGTCATTACAGCAGAGTTAATTTTCACAGGAGAGTCCTGGCTGCTGCTGGAGGAGGGGGAAGCCGGAGGTCTGGGAAGGCAGGAGAGACCCCGGTGACATTTGAGGTAAGGGACTTGTTTTCACTGTAGAGTTAGCCTGGATTATCCATCCTTAAGCTCATTGCCTGCTCTCCAAGGGTACGTGAGGAGAGCCAGGAGCTGTGCTCAGAGTGCAGCATGCAGCACACGCCCTGGCACATGGCATTGCTGTGCCGGGAGGCAGCGCTGGGTGACTGCGGGCACAGCCAGCTGCCCTGGCACGGCCCTGGGGACAGCACTGCGGCGCAGATGGCATTAGCTCAGCGCTGCTGCTGGCCCTGCCATCACACACACTGACAAACCTTTGCAATCCCTGTCGCCTCTGAGGCAGAGAGCTGCTCCTGCCTTTGCTCCACTTCCCGACAGAGCTGTTTGTGCAGCAACACGGGAAAACAGAGAAAAGACTTTGAATTGCTGTTTTAAAAATCAGGCAAATACCCCCCTACTTGCTTTATGATTTGTTTTTTTTCCTTCTCAAGCTCTATTGTCGCTCAGTCCAGCTCACCACCCTGCAGCAGCCTTGCTGACACCCAGAGCAGGGCAGAGGGGTGGGAAGAGGGGCTTGAGGAGGAGACTGCTAAATCCTGCTTAAGCAGGGCTGGTACCACATGAGAAATCCACAGCCTGGGTTATCCCCACTGTAGGCTCGAGGCACGTTTCCTTACAAAGAGTTAACACCTAATCAGGCTAAAGACTGCAAGTGGGTGCAGGCTAAGTCAGTAGCCTGGCTGGGCTTGCCAGTGGTGGCCCACAGTGGCCATGAGCGGAGCAGATGGGATTCTCCCTCCTGCAAAGAGCAGCTTCACTGGGCACTGAGAGATCATCCACTGCTCAGAGCAGCAGCCTTTAGTAACTGCCTTTACAGCAAGTTCCAGACTTAACAGAGCCATGGACTTTGGTCTGTGTGCCACACACTCCATCCCCCAGTCCTTTCTAGCAGCCCTCCTTCCATCTCTGTCACAGGCACACGTGGGTGACACAGTGGGGACAAGAGTCTCACAGAATAAGTGGAACTTCAGCTGCTCAGACAGCCTGTGCCAGCTTGTCCAACAATGAAACAAGGTTGATTATTTTAACCCTTTTCCTTTTGCTATTTCACTGTTGGATCACTGTTGTGAGTCAGAAATGTGTGCCTGGTTCTGAAGTGTGAGAAAGGAACCTCACTTTTTAAATTTTAAAAAGGTTCATTAAAAACCTTATCAAAAATTACAACAGAAGACTGAATGAAGACAATGAAACAGGGTACTGAGAGCAAGGTATTCCCCACCATGTGCTCAGCTCCAAAATGGATGTTCAGCCCTTTTAACCCTTTTGCCCCTCCCCAAGTTCTGTCCATCGACTCCTCCTTTGCTGTCCAGTGGTGGGGATCACTCCTGACATCTGGATTGGAGCTCAGCTGTTGCCACAGTAACGAGTCAACCCTCCTTAATGCCCCAGCTTCCCGGCCATCCCGCAGGAACAAAAGGAAAGGAAAAATATTTATAAAACTTCTCTTACATAATATTTACTCTCTAATTGTGAGAGTCAACTATTCAATACTCATTTACCACATGAACCGCGGTGACAAAGTCACCCTGAGCAGCCCGCTGACATGACCAGGAAAGCTCACATCCTCCAGAGCCAGAGGTTCACCCTTCCAAAAGCAGTGAAGCACTTGTTACTCTCTGCATTTTATTCACGGGTGTGCGTGCAAAAACTGGGATTTTTCCACTGCTGGCACAAAAGCACAGCCACACCCACCTGTTCATTTCAATTCTTTAGAATTGTTTTAAATACCAGGGTCCAGGCAAGCAAACAGACATCCAAGCACCCCTCTAGGAGCCCTAACCAAAGGCTCAATTTGAGTCCCAGCGGTGTCAGCGGGAGATGCTCGGGGTGACAGCGCTTCAGCCAAGGGCACAGCCACACCCCCTGCCATGCCAGCAGGCACAGTGACCCGCATGTCCTGCTCCAGAGGCACACCTCGCCAGCCAGGAGCTTACCAAGAGCCAGCGAGGCGTGGGATGTGCGCCTGGGACCGGCACTCTGCCGGGGGACACGGCTGGAGGAGGAACAGGGAATCGGCTGCGTGGCTGAGCGTGCTGCTAAAGACAGGGAAGCAATGAGCTGGGTGGTCCCTCTGGTGCTTGTGGTAAATCCATGAGTATAATGAGTATTAAATAGTTGGCTCTCACAATTAGAGGGTAAATGTCACTCTAGCGCGCAGCACGAAACGCAGAGACACAGCTGAGCGAAGGCAAAGAAGAAGCAAACTTTATTTTGGTTTTCACATTATATAGAGTTCTGGAAACGACCATGGGTTGGAAGGTGAAGTTACATCTTCTCCAACCACACTGGTCAATGACAAAGTCCATCAAACTTTTCTCCTCCCAGGAGAAAGAATGAAAAACAAGACAGTTAGAAAAACATGTGCATGTTTACAAAAAGCAGCGTGAGAAACTCCATCACAAGAATGAAAACATCAGAAGGCTGAAAAGTGAGAGTGACAGGCAAATACTATGTAAGAGAAGTTTTATAGATATGTTTCCTTTTCCTTTCCTTTTGTTCCTGTGGGGTGGCCGGGAAGCTGGGACATTAGGGACACTTAACTCATTACTATGGCAACAGCTGAGCTCCAATCCAGATGTCAGGAGTGATCCCCACCACTGGACAGCAAAGGAGGAGTCGATGGACAGAACTTGGGGAGGGGCAAAAGGGTTAAAAGGGCNCAATTCTTTGGCTCCAGAGAGTCTACTAAGGTAAAGATAAGGAGGCAATAACTCTTTCCTGGTGTCTTCGTGTTGTTTTCTTTAGGTGAAGAATTCCTTGGTTATCTTACTCATTCCTTGAGTTAGTTACAAAAAGTATCTTACGTTACATGGTTTCTATTTTAATATTATGCCTTAACAAAAACCTGCATTTAAAAGATTAATGCAGCGCTACAAAAATTAATACAACATAGCTTTCCTACATAACACATACAGTATTCATTCTAATATTTGCAAAAAGCCAATCATATAATATGCATTTTTCACAGGCTGTGAAGTTGGGATGAGAAGGGCCCTGCTGCCGGGGAGCAGAGGAGCCCCGCACTGCTGCACATCCCTGCCTGGCTGGGAAAGGTGACCCTTGCTGGCAGCAGAGAGGCTGCAGCAGCTCCCTCTTTGCCAGAGCCACTCCCCACTGGCACAGCCAACACCTCTGTCCGAGATGTACAATGTTTTTATTACCGCAGTTAACACAAAGAAGCAGCTGTTCAAACAATGTATGGTGGCGAGTGCTAATACTTTGAGGAAACATATCCAGCTACAAAACGTTCAGCACATCCCTTCCCTCCATCACAGAGGATAAGAGAAGGACTGAAAACAGCTGAGTGGACACAAAGAGCTCACAAATGCCTTATTAATAAGTGTGTTGGATCTAATGATCTGTGAAACTGAAATGAGATTATTTGGATTATCTCATTAAACAAGAATAATAGCAATAGTAACCGGGTAGTAATTAAGAGTGGGCCAATTCAAGGACAAACGAAGTAATAAGGCCAAAAGACTCTTAATTAACGCTCTGCTTGTTTGTGCCTGTACTTCCACACCCAAAATTTATGAAGAAATGAAAAACAGTGGCTAAGGAAACTGCCTGATTTTAACAACCAGAAAATAAGCCACTGGCTACCCACACCTGCATGGAGCATTCAGTCTGAAAACTGCACAATGACTAAATGGCGCTATTTGGGCAGAGCCAGCCCTGAGGAAACAAAAACATGTAGCCAAAATGTTCAACTGTATTCCAAAGGCTCAGCAATTAGCAACCAGCTCCGGGCAAATCTGCAGGGCAGGAACAGAAGAGAAACAATCCATAATCTCAGGCTTTGACCACCAGCCATCACAGCCTCCCAACAAAAGCATAGCTTCTCCTCAAAGCTTGACAGCAATTCCTGAAGGCTTCGGTGCATAATCTGAAGTGAAGCAGCACATGAATTTTACCTTTAAGGCATTGTTTATATGTGAGTATCAGAAGCTCTTTGGCTCGGGGCAAAGAACAGGACACCTCTGCAGGCTCACAGGGAGGGATGGGGCGTGAGGGATTAAACATGACAGAATCAGCCTGAGTGGCATTAGGTCAAAAGGTCCCTGGTATTGAAGCCTGAAGTAATTACTGCTGTGCAAAACCCACTGCTCCCCTTGCCTTCCCTAAGTACTCCTTACTTAACGGGAAAAGCAGGCACTATAAAACACCGTGCATTACTGAAAGGCTTTCCCAGGGGATTGGATAAACGATTCTGAAAGGTGGAGACAAACTGCTCCAAGGCCTTGACTCACAGCACTGTCCTCTCCTGCCTTTCCCAAGGCAGCACGCTCTGGCTTAATGCTCCAGGGTTACTGAGCCCAAACACACACCAGGGACTGCATTTACCAAAGGAACTCAAATTCAAAACGTCGGGACACAAAGCATTGCTCTCCCTTTAAGGCTTTGCTTCCACATACTGAATTATTAACATTAGCAAAGAAAGAAAAATAAAAGGGTGACTGAAGGAAGGTATCCTGAAGAAAGGTGTCTTTGTTACCGGAGTTATTACATGGAGAACAGGAACTGCACCCCTACATAACACACTCATCATTCTCCACAGAGAACGGTGCAATTTGAATCTTGCTTTCGTAGCGAATTTGAACAGTAAAATAACTATAAGGGGGTTTTAATTAATTTTAAAAATGACAATGGCTTATAGACATTTGAAAGATGAAGAGAAAAAAATGCAAACCCACTGACTGCTCAATTACCCTCAAGGGTAAAGAGGCAGATCAACCCATGAAAAGCACTTAGAGTAATTCAAGACTGAGGGAAGAAACATCTGAATATTTAAAAGTGAAAAAACTACTCTACTAAGAAGTTTGGGGTCCCTCTGAGAGGACCTACAACACTGCCACATATAAAACTAATTATCCTAATTTTTTGTTTGACTTGCCCCTCACTGGGCTGCTTGGGCTGCGGCCTGTATCCGCTCTGGGCAACGCTCTGTGCCAAAGCTTCTCTCTTTTGGCTGTCCCCCTTTTTACCCAGACCTATGTGGGTCACACAGCAGGGAGGGGAAGAGACTCTCCCAGAAAAGGCATTGGTGGCAGCAGCCTCCTGCCACCGGGGCCACACCAGCCCATCTCACACACGGTGTCCCAGGTTTGCTGGGTTGGTGGCACCAGCCAGGCACGGAGGGGAAGGTGCTGAAGTGCCAAGGCTGCGTGCCCCACAGCTGCCAGGCAGAGCTGAACCTGCAGTGGGCAGGGCAGCAAAGAGCATTTAACAGGCACATGTGCTGCCAGGGATCCTCCTCTGCCTCCCCTTCCCAGCCCACCTCCGTCCCGTGTCACGTCTGCTGCCTGCACACCGAGCTGGATTGCAATTCCTGCAGCACCAGGCTGCTACACCAACGTTGCTCAAGGGGCAAACTGCACCCTACCTTGCCACTGAGAGGACTTCTGGGTCCCCTTCACTGGGTGGTGGCAAACAATGATGGCAAGAGTGGCAGGGGCAGGAGAGGGAAAGAGGGTCAGATGACAGGAAACAACCTGATGGACAGGGAATATATCCAAAGTGCACAGGTACAGAGCCATTGATCTTCACCCCTAGAGCAAGGTGAAGCCTAAATGAACACCCATGAGACTTGGCACTTTTTCCAGCCATGGAAGTGGGGAATCTTTAGCAGATCACCAGGACACACCATCTTGGAAGGGAAGTGATGGAGGAGACAGCACTCAGACCAGCCCAGCTACATCCAACTGGCACAGACCAGAGAAAGTTACAAATAACACACATCAGGACTCCAGGCATTTGAGCACACTCCCTGATGAGTTTTAGTGTTTTGATAAGTGCAGGAGCACACAGGGACTAGGGAGCAGAAAAAAAAACCCCACTGCTTGAAATACCCAGCACAATCTAATCCATGGCATGTTGCTGGTTTTTGTGGCCATAAAAACACGTAGTGATGCCACTGCTGCAGACCCCCAGCTACACCTTCACACTTCATCACGGCCCCTGTATCTTCCCACGGAAAATACAGAGCAAGAGGCAATTTCCTACTATCTCCCAGCTCACAGGAGAGGAAAGATGAAGACTAAAAATACACCCATGACCAGCTCTTTTACCCATATCATGTGCTTGTACCTACTCTGTGGTCTGATGCTAATACAGCTTTCTTTCACTTCTAACACATTTCTAACACAAATGTTCGAGGATTGAAAGTCAGGATGCTTTGAGGAAGGCTTATTACTTAGGGTATTGTGCCTAGTAAAAGTTCTGCTTTTGAACATGGGCTGACACACATTCAACATGTTCTAGGGGTGTTTTTAAGCAAAAATTCTCACAAATCTGCATGGATCTGGGAGATAGAAATTTATGCAATCCACAGAGTGTCCCTTGTGGACGTCCCCATGCAGGCTGCTGAACCAAATCCAGTAATGTGTCTGTGGAAACATCCCTCTAAATCAGCACTTTAGCACATCTGCTTTACTGTTGGTGCTGACTCTTGCATGATGCACCTCTGCAGCTTTCCAAAACTGCTGCTCAGTTCCTTGTGCTCCCAGAGTGAGCAAAGACCCTCAGAGTGGAGTCCAACGCATGCACTGTTGTACCCAGCACTGCTGGGTAACCTCAGGTTCACCATCCCAAATAAACACTCAGCTGACCTTCACTCCAGAGTCAGTGACGGGGCAGAACCCTGCAGCTGAACCCGGCTGTCGGTGGCACACGGGGTGACAAACACCGGCTTGTACAGGAGAGTGGGAGTGGAACAACCCCAGCCTAAACTGTGGGCTGCACAAACAGTCCTAAACTGCTGTGTGCCGTGGGATTGTCCATCCCTGTGAGGAGCTGCAGCCAAAGCCTGTGCTTTGTTAGACCGTGTCTAGCACCGGTATCTGCAGTGTGACATTTCTGATTACAGCTGCTTTCAGAGCAGCTTGCCAATTCTGTTGGGCAGACAAATCTAATTGCTGTTTAATACCAAACAACGCTGCAGCAGGACACGATTGCTTTGCTTAAATAACATTGTTCCATTAAACTGCTCAGAGTTAACCCTATTAGTTGGATGTCTGAATCAGAAGCAAGGCTGACAGGAATCATTCCATGAAACAGAAATTTTTACTTGACTGATTTGCAGCTCTCAGAGTTTTATTAAACAGCTGCAGAAGGGACAGATATTTGTTAAGAAGAGGTGACACAATTTCCAGAGATCACTGAAATAGAATTTACCTATACTTTAAGCAAAATCTTCTATACTTGGCAGCTTAATTGAGGCAATTATTGTGCAGGAATTTACCACAGAACCTGTAAGTGCAGAAGTTTCAAATCTGAGAAGTGACAGAATCTCAACTGTACAACAGGGCCAAGCTCCTTAATTTCCCTGCCTTTTATGTCCTCCTTTCCTACATCCACGTTTGCCACACTCAGAAAGACAAGCTAACAGCAGGAGATCAGATCATCATCTGCTTTGAGCTGACAGAAGAATTGAGTTATGTTCCCAAGAGCACAATCAGGTAGACCAGTCTTGGAGACAAAGCTGGCTCCATTTCCCTGGTGCTCCTTTCAGGAGGGAGGGTCCAGCCCACTCTCCACTCTGGGCAGGAAGAGGTTGAGGAATGGTTCCCTCCACTCTGAACCTTGTACCTCCACCAGTGCAAAGAGGGATTATTGTAACTGCCCACCGTTGTCCACCGGGAGCCACACTCTGGGATCCAGTGCCAGGAGCCCGTGTCGTGATCTGTGTCCCCAAAAGCCTCTGTGAGCTGCCTCCATGCTCTGCACCACTCCCCACACACACAGGCCATTTACATATAAACACCCAGCTCTCTTTGAAGTGCATCTACCCCAGGCAGGACACCAGGCTGGGATCCAGGACCTCAGAGGTGGTGCCAAGTTCTGCTGCTGCCCCAAGCAAAGCCTTTCAGTGCTTTGTGCCCCTGCCACCCTGCAAGGCTGAGGGGGTATCTACTCTATTTTCACACAAACCACTGAATTATGGGTCAAAACTACTGCATAAGAGCAGAACATCAGTGAAATGGTGTTTTCTGCAGCATCAGGTTTGCAACACTCACCTTTGGTGAATTCCAGAAAACTAAACACTCTCCAGAAACTGGCTATTCCCAGGTCATTATAGAACATTCACAAAGAAATTGGGACCACTGAAATTGTCACCTCCTTGCACATTACAGGAATGTTGTTAGTAAGGGTTTTATTTATTAATCATACATGGCTTTGAGATCCTAGCTTGATTGATACTACCTAAATACCATTAAAAAATATTATTCTTGTATTGCTTGTCAAATAGAGTACTGAAAGTAACAGAATACTAAACCAAAAGAGAATCCAGACCTGAATCTACTGCTGAAGAAAACCTTGTCCTTTCTTATCAGGAACAACTACCTAAGTGATGTGTAAGGAGATATCCACACCATGAGTTTGAGGTGTAAATGGAATACCCAATATAATAGATAGATATTGCTCCATCAGCAGTTTCTGAGAATTTATCAGTTTATAGTCCTAGTTTTGCCAAGCCCAGAAAAGCTGAGCAAGATGGACTTACAAAAAAAAATTTTTAAAGGCAGATGCTCTGGTTTTTCTGTAACAACAAAGCAACAGGGAAAAAAAAACTCACGAGGAAAAAATTTCTTTTATAGCCTGTATTTCACAACAGCTTTCAGTGTGCCCCGTGTCCACTAAAATATACTGTACTGAAAGATGCTTCCATCCCCTTTCTTGCAAATCTCAAATGCCTTCACCATCAGAACTGCTCCCCTTAGATTCGATCCTTCCCAAGTTCATTTAACCCGATTAATTTTTAATGGCTGCCACCGGTTTCTTCACCCAGTCAGTCAACAACTTCTACAGTTCAAAACACCAGCCACCCTCTTCCCACTCCGGCATAACACAGGACTCGGGATCTACGGAAATTATTCATCTGCATCAGAAAGAACTTGAAGGAGCTGTAAAAGAGATTGATCCCTGACAGCCGCACTAAACTTGAAAGCCCCTTCCTGGCTCTGAAGAAGGAGAATTCTGACCTGAAAAGGGGTCTTGAGTGAGCAGCCTCAAAGGGAATAAAAGATCAGCCTGTAAAACCAGCAGTCGCTGGAAAACTCAGGTGATCTTTTAATGTAGGTACACCTCTAGCCTCGGGCACAGGCGGCATAATTGCCTGCCAGCCGGAATCGCAGCTCGGGGCTGAGCTGGCAGGCTGTGCTTCCCTTTCTTCGCCCTGAACACTGAGCAGGCCTCCAGAAAAGGCTGCCAGTCCCCGTGCAGTCACGGCCAGCAGCCTCCTGCAGCCACCGTGGCACAGTGCACGGCTCAGCCTCACACCCACACATACTGCCGTGCCACTATCGTTATCCTTTCTTGTTGTTATAAATGGAAGCGTCATCGGGCCGATTAATAATCAATCAAGCCAATTTATTAATTATCAAAAATTGAATTTTAGTGTCGTGGCCGAGGTTCGGCCGCGATAGCCACGATGGAAAGGAAGGCACCGAGTCGATGCGGACGAACGTCAGCCCCAGCCCTCGCATTGGGGTCTGCCCGTTCGCCAAAGTGGTTTTCGGCTGCGTTGGTTAAATACAGTTTATTTAAAAGTCCATTCATCCTTGGTTAGTAGTTCATATGCAAGTGTCCATCCATTCAGTGGTTTGGGACTGGACAAAGGGTTCGGGGCAGAGATGATCATCCCTGGCGACTCCTTTTGAGAGGCGGTAAAGGTGGTAAATGGTGCTCTCCTCCGGTCTGTGATGAATACGGAGAAATCGCTCTCCGGATCCCCGATTGAGATGTAGAAATAATCTTGTCTCATATCGGAGCTTGGAGATGCTCGTTTAATCATTCTTTTATCTCATCTGAGTGCCGGTGTTGGCATTGACTTCTCCCAGGTGTCCGGAGATGCTTTTCCAAGTTATTCATTTTGGACTTTGATGGGTGTGTGCTAGAAACTCCCATCCTGTTCAGGGTTTCTCTTTTTTATATTGTGAATGGTTGGATTCTTTCAGAATCGGCCAGCTGCCGTGGCTGGAATTTCCCTGGGTTTGCTGGGTGCCTGAGCGTGTGGTTTTCTTACCATTTATTTAGAAAACATACAATATCTTTCAATAACAACTTATACACACAACATATTAATAACCAGCCTGAATTACCTACTATATCTATAACATTATGTGTCCAGCCGCAGCTCCGGCTGACCGTGCTGGGTGACACCTCTGACAAACCCCGCGGCGACAGGAGAGCGCTCCCGCTCATCAGCAGCACTGCTCATTACAAAGGTTAGAGATTGCTAACCAGAGGTAACGTTTATGCCGAAAGCAGGCAGGACAGCGGGGGGAGAAAAAGGGGGAAGCCTTAATTTATCCAACTGCAACTACGTCCAGAAATCCTTGGAAGCGAGAAAAGGACACTCACGGCCACAGCATTAGCGCAGCGAGCGCTCTGGGAGCGTTTCCTGCTGCCAAGATATGTGCTGGCGAAGGAGGGAGGTGACCAGGGCACAGCCACCTATTGTCATGCAAATGTGCCGAGTTATTGAAGGGACTTCCCAGCAACAGCCGCATTTTTTCACCAGTTTGATCCCAGCATTGAAAGGGGAACAAAACAGCCGCATGAACGTGAAGCAGCGTTGGCTTAGGCCAGAATCACCAGCGGTCCCAGAGCCCGGGCAGCACCGAACCTGCCTGTGCTGGATTCCACAGGCTCTGCTGCTCTTCATTTAAATGGGAACCGGGAAAGAAACCGGCCTGCCTGCCCCGAGAAACACGTGAGGTGCTTTTTAACTACACCGCGTTTCACGGTCTGTAAGTGGTGCTGGAAACTGGAGCCAAGTGACACACACGGCATCGCTCCGGAAAAACCACGGTGCACTTTTCAGTCACTTTCTGCTATTTGGTATCAGCTTGCAAGCAATGATTCTGAGCTGAAAATTAAAATGCACAGTGGCAGAAAATGCAACTGGAAACAAGCTGTTTCTAAGAAAAAACAAAGCAGCACATACTTGCAGCTCCACTTTTATAATTCCACATAACTTCTTGCCTTTTCTGACTGTCACTTCTGTAGCTTAGTTTACTTCTTTGCCCCTTTTCAGCTAAAGAAATTCGTGGTTTCCAGCAGAGGCTGGAAATAGCAGCAGAATAACAGTTTCCTTACTTGAAATAAATTACTAAGGTTTTTTTTCACAGAGTTGCTCTAAATAGCACCTGTCAATCAGAAAAATTCAGGGGTAAGAGATGGTTTATTTGCCTCCACAACAGAACCAGTCACACACCACCAAAGCCTTCAGAATAAAGAGATACCTAGCACTAAGAGAGTCCTCTGGCCATGACTGAATCAAAGCTTTCCCTTAAATCCCTGCCAGGGTTAATCCTTTTCATACTTAACGGTCACCTTTCAAATGCTTTCCTAGAAACAGAGGTAGAAACTGCACATGGCATGCATTGATTTAACCAAAGACCTGTCTGGACTTACCATTCCAGGCTGAAGTGAAGAAAACATGAAGGTGTGTTCATGGATTTGAGTGCTACCCAAATCAGGGTAGGCTAAAGTCATGTTACCTAAAGGAAAGGAAGAAAATTGGCTTGACTGGTGTGCAAAAAAGGGGGCTGCTCCTCTCTGGAGAAGGAAGGGCCAAGAGAGCTGGAAGCAGCAGAGTCTGAGAGCTCCTTTCTGATGTGTGCCCCAGCAAAAAGTAGGAAAAAGTTCACACTGGGATAGGGAAAAAAATAAAATAATCATCGTTCAGATTTGTACCTGCTGGGAGAACAAAAAGTGCTGCTGGAGGAAAAGGCAATGCTGGAAATTTGTACATTGTTGCTGGGAATAAGGCAAACCCGGTATATTCTGAAGGTTAAATCAAGGCAAGGGAAGCCATAAAGAGACGTGACAGTGACAGGAAAAAGCAAGAGGGCAGTGGGACCCAAAGCCTGAGAACAGCCATAGTGCCAGGGGAGAGGGAAGCCAGAACAGGCCTGGAAATAACCATGAGGCAGGGACAGCTTGTGCTGGCCTTAAAAAAACAAAACAAAACAAAACAAAACAAAACAACCAAAAACAAAACCAAAAAAAAACCCAACCAAATTTGAGCAACCGTCTCTGCTCTGCTCTGGGTTTATCCCCATTATCACATCTCTCCAGCCAAGAGAAGTTACTGTACCTTTACAGAGAGGGGAAGAAAGACTCCATGAACTCTCCTGGGCAGCTGGATCACCAGTCCTGAGCTGCCTGGGGCAGTCCTGGTGCTCAGAACATGGCAGAAAAGTTATCAGGCTGCCTGAGAGAGTTTCACAGCCCCGTAGGACAAATTATGAACTTACCTGATACTTCCAAGTGACCCTTTTCCTCCTGGAGCACATCCCTCTGACACACTGCTCAGTTTCACAGGTTCCAGGGGTCTGCCCCCAGGGAGGATTTAGCCCAGCCAGTGCTTGGCCCCACTCGGAGCACTGCATCCAGCCCTGGGCTCCCCAACGTCAAACGAATGTGGAGCAAATCCAGAGGAGGGCCATGAAGTTGGTAAAGAGGGCTGGAGCAGGTCCCCTGTGAAGGCAGGATGGCAGAGTTGGGGTTTTCAGCCTGGAGAAGAGGCTGTGTGCAAAGCTCACAGCAGCCTCCCTACAGGGAAGCTGGAGAGGGATACCTTGTCAGGAGCTGTAGTGACAGGACACGGAGTAACGGGTCCAGAGGGGGAGTTTAGGTTAGGTAATATGAACAAATCCTTTGCTTTGAGTGGTGGGGCACTGCAACAGGTTCCCCAGGGAGGTTTTGGCTGCCCCATCCCTGGAAGTGTTCAAGACCAGACTGGATGGGGCTCTGAGGTGTCCCTGCCCAAGGCAGGGGGTTAGAACTGGGTAACCTTTAATGTCCCTTTCAATACAGGCCATTCTCATTTCATGATTAATCCTACTGAGAACAATTTACCTAAAATAGCCCGCATGATTTACAGGAAATACAGACTCCTCAGCAACGTAAGCAGAACTCCATTGCAGCACCATTACCACTCCTCAACAAGAGACACGGTGTACGTCCCTTCTTCCACGCTCAGGAAAACGCCTTCAGCTCCAGCGAGCTCCAAGCAGCTCCCAGAGGCCCGGAGCAGAGGCCCCGCAGAGATCGCTGCGGCCGGGAGCTGCCGCAGCGCCGGCTCCGAGCGCCACCACCCGGCCCCTCCCGGCTGGCAGAGCCGCGGGGCACGGCAGGGACAGCCAGCGCCCCGGCTGCTCTGCACACCGCGGCATCAGAGCCGCCTCTGCTCTCCAGCAGTGTATTAGCTTCGCCATCTGACAGAGGAACCCCGTTTTTCTCGGGAAATCCAGCTCCTGCTGTTATGATCTAGAAAGCAGCTAATACACTGCACAAAAATGACATGGCTTAGATGAATTTACTCCATTTCTCGAGATGATGGAAGTTAAGTAATGCACCCACACTTAGAAGCAAGTCCCAACAACTCAGAGTAACTCAATTTATAATTTTCTCCTAGAAAGGAAGAAAGTTGTCAGTCTCTTTTCCATGTTTCTTCAGCAGAAAGGTGACTTCAGGTCAAAGCTGTCAGAAATCTGGAGACACAACACAGGAAACACGGACTATGCAATAGCTCCTGTTCTTTGGGCTTAGGGAAAACTATTCCAGTAAAGACACAACATCTGAGAAGAGCTAAAACTGCTGTCCACATTTACCCAAATCTCAAAGATGACTCTTAAAATTACTTACAAATGGCAGCAACTTACTGCCAGGAACTGGCTGAGGTCTGCTTAAGCTCTTTGCACAGCTTCTCATGACCTGTGATGAATTAATTAACCCCTCAATTTTGTTTTAACCCCTCACCTCCTGCATAACCCCTTCCGCAATTTCTGTATTTCTACATCTTCCTGCTGTCACTGCTTTCTGCCCCAGTTCTTCTGCAGGACACAGAGCCCCACATGAATAAAACACATTTGCAGTGAATGAATAGGGCACTTCACTAACTCGAGGCTCTCAGGTAATGAAAAACCAAACCAGTTTAAGCACAGACACCAACATCCAGCTGGTGTGGCACTGCAACAACCACGACCCAGATTTGATACTGCAGGACAGCAAGGCAGAAACCACAGGCACATGCCTGCTCCACCTGGAAAAGGTCCTGTTTACATGCAGCTTCCTAAAACAAGCAGAAGCTTCTAACACACCAACCATCTAGAGACAACACAAACTCAGGTAACCAAAATTTATTCTTTCAGTAAGTCACAGCCAGCTCTTATGCGACCAGGGCAGAAGCTGTCGATGATTCACTAAAAAAGAGAAGGGAGAGAAAAGAGAGAAATATTAACTGCAGAGGCAGTTTTTCAAACTAGTTATCAAAAACAAAGCTTCAGTTAAAAGTTTTAGCCACCAGTTAACTACCAGCAGCTAAATCACTATTTAGTATTTTTTATGGCCTAAGATTTCACTCTTCCTTTTACAATAAAAATCCTAGGGTGACAGCACAAACCCATATATTTAAAAATCGGGCTGGCTGCACTTGAGTCTCCTTGGAGAAAAAAGGCTAATCCTAACATCTGTGGGAATTCTATGGTGGCTACTTCTCCCAGATAAAAGCTACAAGTTACTTTCCTTTTTGTCACAGCTACTAAGCCATTTCCCACTAAGCTTTGAAAGTGACATGAACTATAAAAGTACCTGAGAACCAAGACCACAGCTTAAAGTGTTATAAAAATTGCCAGGGAGTGACTTCATTTGTTGGGACCATGATTTTTATCCAAGAGTTACCACAGTCATTTTACTCAGGTGTAAGTTTCACAGATTTTTCAGTTGATTATTTATGAAAGTACTCGTTCTCTGCTGCCTGGAGTGTGATACACACCTACCACAATGCACTCCTCACCCCCTGAGTAACAGCCCCAGCACAGTTTACAAGACCTTGTAAGGCTTCAGTGCCAAGAGGAATGCAGGAGAAGACTTACTACTTCCAGTTGGGTGGCAGCACTCTCTTGGTTTTGTAGTAGCGAGCCAACCTATGGATCCTGCTCTCAATCAGGATCAGGCGGAACTTGGCATCTTTGTCCTGGAAAACAAAGTTACATTACAGCCCCAACCTTACAACTACTTGGGCTTCTCAACAGACAATTCAGATGAGTTTCAGCAAATAAAGCAAATAATCCACAGCTGCTGCTAAAAACTTCACATTTCCATTACCAAAGCTTCACTGAAGTCAGAGCAGGACCAGTGATGCCTCAGGCTTTAGCTTTTACATTTTTCAGGTTCTGTGCTGCTTTAGTGTGTAGATCTGAGCTTCTTATTAGGGGATGGTGAGCTCTCTGCACAGAGCAGGGAGACAAAACAATTCCTTCTCCAGCTGGGGACCAAGGCCAAACGATCCAAATCTCAGGCCCAAGAGCATGAACAATGGTGGAATAAAGAAAGAAAAACAAGCAGGATGGGACTTGATGGGCTAAAGCTGGAATTGGACAATGAACTCCAATCTGCAAATGGAGCAGAACTGATAAAAGTGCCAGAGCCCGTGCCCGGTGTCCATTTTGTGCCCATTTTGTTCATCTTGGGTGCAGCCCTGGCTGGGCTCTTGTGCTGCCCAAGGTGGATCCACTGAGGCCTCCCAATAAATCCCTGCTTTATTCTGTAACTCCATCTAGTCTCTGTTCTAGCTCAGCCTGCACAAGGCATCACCAGAAATAAGTGGTTTAAACACTGCTTTTAAAATCCTTTTCAAAGACCACTCCCCAGCCTCAGAAGTTTACTCAGAGGGGGGCTAGCAGCACACAGAAACACTGTGTAATTTAAAGTCACAGACGCTGAGTTATCCAATTAAAGGAGCACTCACCTTCCTGTTTCTCTCAAGATGCTTTCGAACAGCAACTGCTTTCTTGATCAAGTGATAAAGATCCTCTGGGAGGTCTGGGGCCAGTCCCTTCGATTTAAGGATTCTCAGAATCTTGTTGCCAGTTACAAAGCGAACCTGGGCAACACCGTGGGAATCCCTCAGGATCACACCTGAAACAAACATGGACATCTTACACTGAAAAGAAACATACGCCAACAAATCTTGTGAAACTGACCTTAATGTTACAAGCTATCCAAAAAAAGGTCTTCTCCAAGTTAAAAACCCTTCTAGTGGCAACTGAAGAAAGGGTAGACAATGAGTGAGCAAAATACAACTTCCAGAAGTTGTTCCTTTATCTGGGAACGCTTGAAAGACAACTGACTCTCCCATCATGCTTAGGCAGGTAACACATGAGGTGCTCATCTTTCCCAATACTACTGGAAAAATTTCAACAGGACTCATTATAGCAACATATTCAACCATTCTATGGATCCCTCTAGAAGGAATCAATATTGCTTTCAGGAATACAATAATAAAAAATCATTTACACAGCACCTACTGACACTGCATGACCATCTACATCTGTGTCATGCAAACACTTCAGCTCTGGAAGGGTTCAAAGCCCAGAACCAGTCCATGGTGCAGCTGCAGTGCCTGGCTCAGTAAACCCCACAGGGCTGCTGGTACTGGAAAATTTCCTCCAGGAAACTGGGCATTCCAAACTTCCCCATAACACCTATTAGAAGCCATTCCTAAGGACAGGCTGTAAGATGAAACAGATGCTTCAAGTCTTCCACCTGAAAAAAAAAAAACCAACCAACCCACTGCCTCACCACATGTGCTCCTGCAAGAACAACACACAGGATGTCCCAGTGCTGGACTTGCTGATCCTCGTGGCAGGACATTATCCTAGGACTCTCAGGGTACCCACAGTGAACACAGGTACACCAGAAATGCTGTGCTCTCTCACCTTACTCAGCATACATCGAAGGAACAATTACAACATTACAGTCAGGAAAATGTGGGTTTGTCTCCATTCAGGAGTTTATAATCCTTACCAATCTGGGAGGGAGTCAGGCCTTTTTTAGCCAACTTGTAGATCTGTTCCTTTACATCATCAGAAGTAAGTTTCAGCCACTAATGAAAATTAGGAAAAAAAAAAGCCAAACCGATTAACAACTGCTTAATGCAGAGGCACAGGCAAGCTGCACAAGAACTTTCAATAAATGGTAGAAACAGATGCTTTGTAATGCTTGAAAAAACAATGAAGAACTGAAATTGCACTTTCAATTATATAGGAATTTTAAAGTATATAATAAACCTATAGGGCTAGTGAAATGTCATTGGGGAAGGCAGAGGTAAAGATGAGAGCCTGCATTTTAGAAACTCCATAAAGCCTCCAATCAACTGCTTCATCACAATTTCATTTAAACTGCCACACCAGAAGCACAAATCCAATGTTACAGACAAAAAAATTCACTGCTCTTAGGAAGGAATTCTTCACCTAGGTGCTTTGACAATGACAAAACTGAGACCCATTTAGCCACCTTTCAGTAAAGTACCTACAGAGAGAAGTGAAGAATCAGACTTTAAGTATACTCATTAATTAAAAAATGAAACGAACCTACCAAGATAGGACTGTGCCTTTTCTATTAATTTTATGTTACGCAGTACAGATAAAGCCACTGCTTCCATGATTATTAATGGGAAAACACAAGCTACGTTATCTTGACTTTCCATGAGCTACAGAAGCTCCTGATTTTTTTTCTTTTTAGTACCGCCACAGTATGAAAGCACAGCAAAAAAAAAAAAAAACATGGAAGTGCTCTAAAGATCACCATTTAAGACAAAATATAAATAAAACTAAGCAAAAAAATGCCCACATGATTTTTTAAAAACCAATATTGAATTTGATCATCCTAATTGTTATTGAATTGTTTAATCATCAGCAAGCAATACTTCAAGCAGCTTCATATTACTTTACTTTTAACTGTATCTATTTAATTTCAGATTTTGGGTTTATGTTCTCATTTCACTGTTTTTCACTCCACACTTTTCCACACACACTACAAATTGTTCTTCCTGCCAACAAACAGACCCTCCAGAAATGATCTTAAAAAGGAGGACAGAGAAAGCCTTTTTAAGCGGAAATACCCTTGAAATAACTAAAAGCACACCAAAACGACCTCGTTTAGTCCTCTGACCAACAAATGAGTTGTATTTTCGAAGGCAATCGATTTATTCCACAATTGCAAACTCGAATGTGAAAATAATTATTGAATCTCTAGGAATTATCAGCATAAGAAGTATCAGACCCGAGATATTCGAAGAAATACTTAAATAGAAGACGACAAGAGACTTCTTTGCCAAACGAACCATCTGGCCAGGAGAAGACACTTGCTTCCTCAGCATACATACATGAGGGTCATCTCAGAACCGCGGAATTTTTAGGCTTGAGGGATTCTGGAGATCTAACCCAAGCCCCTCCCCAGAGGAGATGAGAGGAGCACACCCATAGCGGGAGACGCCACCACCTCTCCGGGAAGCCTGCTCCATCGCATGCCAAGGAAACATTTACACAGGCCACAATTTGCAAGTGATGACGCAAAATACTGCAGCTCTCGTTTCCTTTCCCTCCGTGGGCACCCCGAGCTGCGCTGTGGGCCCCGGAGCGGAGAAGGTTCTGGGGAAGGTTCTGGGGAAGGTACTCACCGTGGGCACGCTGCGCCGGTAGGGCAAGGCCGACTGGGACAGGCCCTTTCTGTTGGAGGAAGCACATCAGACACTCAGCGCCGAGCTGAAGAACTCGGCTCCCTGAGCTCAGGGACCCTGCCCCCCGAGCTGAGGGACCCTGCCCCCCGAGCTGAGGGACCCGGCCCCCGAGCTGAGGGACC
>VXAX01004763.1:1312839-1364642 GCA_013399835.1 Leptocoma aspasia
CTCAGCGGTCCCGCCCAGAGCGCCCCCCCGCGGGCGCTCCCAGCACAGAGGCGGCCACGCGCTGGGGTTCATTCCGGAATAATAAGCCCCAGTTTTAATGCCCGTACAGGAGAGTTACCGAGTCACATATTGTACATCTTTATTATCGTTGAATTAAAGTATTTGGTTCTCAGAGATACACAGACGGAGGGAGGCGCCCTGCTCTCGCTGCCCTCCGGCCCCCGCCCAGGGGCGCGGCGGGCCCCGGGGAGCCCCGGCCTTAAGGCAGGTGACGGGGGCTCTACACAACACCACACTCGTAAAAACAGAAAAGAGCGGTCGCCAAAGAGCGCACATGCGTCCGGAGACAGGCAGCTGTCGTAGAAAGGCAGTAATAAAAAGTTCAGTGCAAAGTTGGAGGTTAGTAGAGGAAGAGGTGGTAGCGCAAGCTGCTGCTCTCGGATACCAACACAAGGTCTGGAGGGACAATTACACTTCTGGCTGCAGGTCCAACGGTGCATAAAAGACTTTTTTTTTTCATTAAACAAGATATAAAAAGCTGTTAAAACTACATTTTTCAAGCTACTTAGCATACTGGTAAATTCCATCCCAATCAAATATTTCCCTCTTTCATATCCATCTGGGTTTTTCTATGTAGCACGGTAAAATTCTTATTGCAACAATCAGTTTTTTTGTAATTGAGAATAGTGCAAAGAGGTGCAAGCTTGGTGGTGCTGGTCCTCTACACGTGAGGAGAGGCCAAGGCCAGATCCCATAGACAACATAAAATCCATGACTGTAAAAAGCTCCAGCCAGTGACGATTTTGAAAAGGAAGGAAAAGGCACAAAATGAGTTAAGCTATGAAGAAGATTAAATCAGAAGTCAGGACATGTGCTAACAATAATACAGTACTATATTTTTTTTTTTTTTAGTCCAGACAACTGTTAAAACTGCAAATAATTTTTAAATGATTTTAGTTTAATTGTATTTTGTGCTGTAAGACACTGTGCTTTAATAGCAAACTGCAAAAAAGGCAGTCCATATTGCTTTCATTTTATTTCACAATGGAACGTTTCACAAAAACAGTAGTCTACTTTCCTGTGTTTAAGTGACTTGTGATTCTAATGATGGAATGGAGTAAGTCTCAAAAGCATCAAGTGAGCAGGAAATATACCTAGTTAGTTATATACTTTATTATTTACAGGCTATATACTAAATGAAAAATATGCAGAGGATGCTTACTACAACTGGGATTTGTTAGTGCCCATTAGTATTGGCCCAGCTTCTAACATTCAAGATATCATTAGCTTTTTAATTGCAGTAATTCCTATGAAATTGGACCGTGAATCATTTAGGCACCAGGAGATTCAAGTTTACTTCTCTCTTCGGTACTGAAGGGAGATTGGTCAGTAGCAGGGGAAGGAATATTGGATTATGAAATAGGTTTTTAGAGTTGGGTAGATAGAAGGCTTTCCCTGTATTGTGTCCTCGTTCATAGTTGCATATTTCACTTTAAAAGTTTGCTTCAAGATTTTGTACTAAAGAAGTGTGCAACTTTAGAGCTTTGTTTACACAGAGCATCAACATCCTAAATCCCAAAGAAGGTGAACAAAAAGGTGACACCTGTAGTGCAGAAAGGCCTAATTAAGTAACCAGTGGTATTAATGGGAGATAGTGACATTTGCACTCCACTGTCACAATATATTCAAATGTAATGTTCCTTGGAATGAAGTGTTTTAGTGGGAGTAGTTCTTACTGGGAGTGAGAAACAGTATTGCTGTGAATTGCTAAAGGAAAAAAAATTCCAGCCAAGTTCCTCTCTCAAAGCTGTTAATTGAACTAATTTCTGGCCTGCAATTCAGCCAGCAGTGGTGCTTTTCTACTGGAGGCCACCCTTTCCCTGGAAGCACAGACACAAATACCACTTTGGATTAGTGTTGTTTCAATCTGCTCCACACGTAATCACTGCAGTATTGAAAAGTTCTAGAAATTACAACAAAAACCCCCACTGAGAAGCTGGGTACATTCTCTATGGTACCACTTTCAGCCAGTCTTCATTCAATTTTTGGAGACCATGGGTAGAAGACGGAGTAGAAGAAAAACTTATTTAAGTTGAACAAATTGTGAAGATCAGTATAAGTGATGCTATTTGTAAATAACACATCCTGGGAAAAGGCTTCCAGTAGGACCTGCAAGGTATCAAATATGAGAATGTTCCCCCTTTGTAAGGAGCTGAAAGTTAATATGTATACATATTTAAATACCAGAAATGAGGTAAAAGAGAAGCATTTGAATTATAAGGCACCATTATTTACAACTTCCACTATTGGCACTCACTCCAATAAATCTCAGAGAAGCGTGAATCTGGAATTAAATGTTTTTAAGGTATTTTTCCAGCCCTTCAACCTTCATTTCTACAGGTGTGTGTGCAGACACCAAAATTTTACCTGTCGCTGTTTCTCTGATGTCTCATTAGTAGTAGGAATGTAATCCTAAAATACGCAATTTCTTTGATGTTCTCCAGCATCGTGTCATGGATGACACAACAGCGGCAACAAATTAAAAGCAAAAATGCACTACATCCACAGGCCTAATGACTGAGTTATGGTTCAACCAACCAGCACGGTCACACTGCTCATCTCACTGATGGTTCAAAAACCCCTGCCTTTACCCACAACTCTTGAATGTTTACAAATGATGCTTTGATAACATCACGTGGGTATAAACCGGGTTGTTTGCAATCCTCCAAACTGGGCTACCTGAACATTGGTCCGACGGATCTGCTGAAATGGAGAGTCCCTTGTTTTAAGATGTACAGGTTATCTTCAAGTAGGAAGATGCACAAAGCACAAGTGAATACAACTGCTCTGGTCTTCCTGAGTTCACAGGTAGGGTGCAGCAGTCAGTCGATACCAGTTAACAGTCTCCTTGCTCAGGTTGAAGTCCTTCAGTGGGAGTGTAATTCCACCCAGGAAGAAGTTCTCACGTAAGGATTCTGCACTGAGCACACTTAACTGCAGCTCCCTCTGTTTCAGAGTCTCCATGCTGTATCCGCTGTACACGAGCTAGGAGAAGTCCAGAATTTTCTGATTAGCCAAAAGAAATTACCCAGACTGCCCCTTCTTCTGACTGCCCAGCCACTGAACTACACACTGAGACCATTCAGTAAATCCTTTCTCAGACAGTGGGCCGAGGGCATCCCCGTTTTATTTTGTCCTCCCAATGTCAAGTGTTTAAAACTACTGAAGTACTGTTTACACACCAAGACTTCTGAATTAATTTTTCTCCATACCATGAATCAGTGAATTCAGGGCAGGGGGATTTTTAGTTTAAGATTCCTCACCTTCTCCACATCACTCCTCAGAGTCAGTCTGCGAAATTTCTGTTTCCTTGTAATAGCACACTGGCCTACTCAGTTAGATGATATTTAAACAGGGCACAAAGGTTTTGAAAACATTTCCTTTTCCATTTATACATATTCACACATTTTTTTAAGACAATATTTTAATTGCTGCTTAGAATAAGAGATTAGAGTAAGCTATAGGAAGTTATCACATGAATTTTAACTTGCCATTTCATTGAAAGTTGGGTTTCTTGTCTTGCGGGAGATTTTGGTTTTGCGTTTGGACGTTTTGTGCGTGTCTGGAAGTAAATAGGTTTTCACATAGGGATTTGGATCTGCACCATCTTCTGTAACCTACAGCCAAAGAAACAAGACAAGTTAGAAAACTAATGAGTGCATAACTATTTGCATATTTATTTTCAAGGGTGTAGACTTTGCAATCATGCTAATCAAAAGCAGCAGTTAATTAAGCAGGCAGTTGGAAAATTTGGAGGAAAAGAGAGAGTTTCACCATTCCTGCATCAATCTAAGTCAAGATGGTAACTGAAAAAATGCAAAGTTTTTGGCAGCGAGTGCAGTGTCTCCACTTACCAGGTCTTTGATGTGCATCACCATGACAAATAGAGTGCTATTTCTATAGGATATGGATAGCTTCACTTCTCCTCCCACTTTGCCTGAGGTAGGACTTGATGGACTTGTATCTGAAATAACAGACAATTATTTCCTCTGTGATATTGGTACATTTTCATCACTACTACACAGACTTACCACACATGGGAAAAAATACAAGCCTTAGACCAAGTCCAGTTCCTGATTTTATTTCTAGTTCTCTAACAGAGGCAAGGCTACAGGCTTTAAAGGTTTTTACATTCTCTTGCAAGAACCAGCTTGGAGGTTTGGAGCGAAAACCTGAATAATTCAGTCAAGCCATAAACAAGCCCAAGTGATCACACACACTATTGCAATTTTCGGCATATATGTCCTTGAAACTGTATGTAGGCACACTTGGAAAGACAGTGATGCAGTTTTCAATGAGAGAAAACTACAGTTAAGTACTAAACATTCCAAAGATTCACACTGTAGATGTGTCGTACTGTATCATCCAATTTATAAACGACTCTTACCTGCAGGCCTGGCTATTCCATCTATTCCTTCTGCTTTGTCATCACGAAGTAATGGATGGAAAAAAGTATAAACAAGATCACACTAAATTTGGAAGAAATGTTACACGTTAGTTTAAGTGTTAAAAAGCGCCAAAACTTGAAAACTTGCATTTGATTTAAATTATGTGTACTGACTTCTGCCACCTCTGGAGAACTGTTCATCAGGCTCTGTATGTAGCTGTTGAGCTCCACTTTTCTTTTGGCTGCTACATCTTTGATATGTGTTCTTCCCAGAACCATCTTATTAGGAAAGCTACATGAGAAGAACAACACAGAGTTTTCAGTTAATTTATCAGAAGTAAGTACAGTAGGATTCCATTGTCATTTCCATCCTGAAGTGCTGACATCTGGTTTTGTTGTTTTTTTTTTTAACCAATCCAGAGTGGAAACAGCATGCTGATAGGTTATGACACTCCAGAAAGGCAAGGAAATACTTATAGGTAATTATTATATGTGATATGACACACAGACCACAACACTGAGATGATCCTCTGGATCTCCTCCTTAAAACTGGGAGACAACTCTCAGTTTTCTCCCTTAATTGCCAACTTTGAGGTCTAGTTTGCCTCTCAGCAGTTTTGTCTCCATTTCAAGCTACTTCTTCCTCCATCAAGCTGGGTGCAGGTTTGTTGCTTTTGTAAGAGTCATGAGTGAGTTAGGAACATACCCTGGTAACTTCCAAAGAGGAAAGAGAATGCCAAGTTTGTTGTGGAGCTCCTGGAACTCATCAAATGTTCTGAAGACAAATGCTGGCTCAACTTGCCCTTCTCTCAAAACTCTCACTACATAGATCTGCCCAAAACACAAAAACAGAAGTAGTTGATACAAAAAATTATAAAATGACTTATAAAATTATAAAACATTATAAAATGACTGTGAAGAAAATTATATTTTCTCCTATAGTAATCCTTCTCCTGAATACAGATCCTGTTCTTATATGCCTTATTCCAACATCTGCATTTCACAGTTGAGTTAGAATTATAAATAGCCCTTAATGCAAAGTAACATCACATGGTCTTCCCACGAGGTAGATGCACAGGTGACAGATGAAGGATGACGATGAAGGTAGGTAAGGCTGAGCTGTGCACACTCTCCCTTTGAAGCCTCATTGGCAGTCCATACCAGGTACATAAAACATTAACACTGGTGCAGGATTACAGCGAGACATGTATCTGTGGGGCCAGAAGTATCACAGAACCTTCCAGGTGTAGTTTTTCTAATTTAATTCCCTCCTGGTTCTAAAGGATTCCACTTTTAAAGTGATAATTTGGTGGGAGGATGCAAGTGCACTGCATTATACAAAAAGAATTTTTCAAAGTACGGTGGGTACAGTTGCAGGATACATTCAAATTATTCAAGGGAAATGAAGGTTGAGAGCTGCACAGAAAATTCAGTTCCGTGTCCTCATTTTATGGGTAGAGGAGTTCAACTTGTAACATATAATTTAACTTTAAAAATCTTGACAGAATCTAGACCATCTAGACTTCCAGTTTCCTGGAAGAGGTGAGGCTGTTTTGGCTTAGACCAGAATACTCAAATACATTTATTATACAGTGATTCAGTACAAAGCTCTTCACTTTCAGCATTAGTCAGATTTGTTCTACTTTCCCTTGCTGGTGTTTTACCAGATTAAGACATTTACAGCAAACACAGCTTGGAAACAGACGTGCATTTGCATCTATCAATATAGCTCACTTTATAAAAAAGTTCAGGACAATGTAACTCGAGCTGATTACTCCAGCCCAGCAAAAAGCAGTAGAGAAATAAAACAACTAAAAAAAATTGAAGAAGGTCGCACATCTGCATAGGAATACAAACATTAAGTCTCAAAGTGTAACCCAGGTCTATTAATCCTGAGGGAAAATTGCAATGCTTGGGGCCTCCAGTAAGACTAAGACTGCATTAGTACAGGAAACGATGCTTTTATTTAGGAGGAACAAATCAAACTTTAATGGAAAACTTTAATGGACCAAACCAGAGTGTCTGATTTGACTCCTGCTCAGGAAGGAGCCATTTTACAGACAGCAGCTACATAAAAGCCCAACAACATGACTCAAATTCCTGTATTTCACAATAATCTCCACCAACACTACTTCTGCCCTTTCTGCTTCTTTCTAGATGCTTTTCAAGAGGTGTTTTCATTTTGAAGGATATTATGGGATGCTAGAAATGCCAGTCTAGCAGTGCTGTTGCTGTTACCCTGGCCAGCAGCTCAGCACCCACACAGCTGCTTGCTCACTCCCACCCCCTCACCAGTGGGACAGTGGGGAGAACAGGAGCAAGAGTGAGAAGATCTGTGGGCTGAGATAAAGAGAGTCCTGGGGAGGGAAGGTGATGCAAGACAATCCCCACAGCCCACAAGCAGATCCATGCACAGCCAGTTCCCAAACAGCCCCTTGGAAAACAGCCCTCTCCCATCTCCTGCTTTCTTCCTCTACACCCGCTTTTTATTGCTGCCAGTGACATTATACACTGTGGAATATCCCTCTGGCTGGTTTTGGCCAGCTGTCCCTGCCGTGCCCTGTTGGAAGAAAACAGCCCATTATCCTCCCTGAGTGGAAACAGCTCCCACACACTTACGTAGTGTTTATCTGGGCTGTATCTCTTCTGATACGTGAACACAGACACTTGTTTGATTCGGCCGTCTTGTTTGAGAGAATAGGTTTTAGCAGAAAATGACAGGATGGGCTCATCGTTAGAAGGCAGACCTGAGAAACGCAGCTGAGCCAAGTTGTGAATGAAGAAATTGAACTTTGTGGCAACACTTCCCAGACTGGATTCGATCAGCCTAGAAAAAGAAAACGTCAAAACACACAAAAGTGCTTCTGTCAATGCATCAGACTCAAGTCTAAGAAAAATAAACCCTATTTCTTACTGACAAAGGAAAGGTTTTTAGGAGTGATCAATGGGCTGTATAAATAGTATCATAGCAACATTTAATAGAAAACTCAGCATCCAAACTTTGGAATAGGTTTTTATTGAAGACGTGAAGGCTTTCCAGACATGCATCCAACTCTGGAGCCCTGGCAAGACATGGACCTGTTGGAGCAGATGCAGAGGAGGGCCACAGAAATTATGAGAAGGAGGAACACCTCTCCTGTGAGAACAGTCTGAGAGAATGGGAATTGCTCAGACTGGAGAAGGATCTGGGGAGATCTTATTGTGGCCTTTCATGGGGAGGCCATTCCTACTTCGAGGGAACTTACACAAAAGATGGGGACAAACTTTTGAGCAGGACGTGTTGTGAGAGGACGAGGGATAAAGTAGATGAGGATAGATTCAGATAAGATATAAAAAATAATTTTTTTTTACAGTAAGAGTGATGAAACACCAGACCAGGTTGCCCAGAGAGGTTATAGATGTCAGGACACGTCTCTGAGGAAGTTCATGTAGTTGAGGATGTCTCTGCTCATTGCAGGGGGATTGGTTTTAGATGGTCTTTAAAGGTCCCTTCCTACCCAAACTTTCCTATGATCCTAAGTTGCATGCGCACCACTGCAATTTCCCCTGTGTATCTGAAGCGAAGCACAGAAACACTTTTCTAGCACATAGCAACATCTTGGTTACACTGTGTGCACTCCTCCACCTCCACGGGGGCATCATCCCTCCCTCCCAGAAGCACTTCTCCAAGGAGAACTTCTTTACAATGCCTTCCATCCCATACGCTGCTGTTAAACCATTTAGGATGTATTCAAAATGTAACTGTTAAACAGCCAGACAGAATTATTTACTCTCAGTACTTAAAACCAATTCTTTACACGAGGTCACCCCTAAAATCTGCAAGGTATTTTAGCACAAGCATTACTCTTACATGGAATTGATCTTACTTACGTAGTTAACTGATATTTTATGATTGTACAGTGTAACTGTTCAGCTTGTACAGACACATTTATGACCATCCCTAGCACATTTTTTCCTATCAGAAATCTCCCATTAAGAGGATGGTATTGGGAGATACTTTAGTTTTCCCTTATCCAGTACCTTGTAAAGAAGATGGTGGCTTCTGCATCTGTTGTTTGGGGCTGGAGAGCATCCTGGACATACTTCAAATCCTGAACCCCACTTAGTTCTGGTAACCCAGAAGAAAGCATCTACAAGAAATTGAAATTTAGTTTTAACGCAATAAACCCAATATGATTTTATACTGAAATGATTAAGACTTAGACCCTCAAATTCACTTGTAGCTGCAGTAATTTGCTAGATACTAACAGCAATAGACAACAATTACTTATAATCAGCAGTTATTCACTATTTCTGCTGAATTAAAAGCAGTTAAAAACTCTTTGCAGTGCAATTTGTGGTAGTAACATTCGTTTTAAATTTTCAAGAAAGAGGTAGGCAGTAAAAAAGCTTAAAAGATTCCAAATAAAGCTTTCCCATAAAGCATTATGAATTTCTGCAGCAGAAAAAGCATAGTTTTTAATACAACCCAGCATGACAGACCTCTCAAGTTTCAACGGAATGTGAAAAATGGTTACCAATGACAGTAGGTTGAGGAAGAGGCTGGCGTGCTTCCTTATCAAGTTGTAAGCCTGGCAACAGAGATCCACGAACAGCTGAAAGCGAATTGTGGGTTTTTCCCCACCATTGATGACATAAGCCATGTCTGATGTCAGCACAAAGGGAGCTCGATCCCTGTTCAAAAAGCACAGAGTTTGTGTGTTCATCACGAGGTTCCTTCATTGCCACGTGCTTCCTGCTGCCCTCCATCCCCACGCCGAGGTGATGATATTAAACATCCCATTAATGCCGTTCCATGGGTCTGGGCTGGGCTCCCCCCCAGGCGCTGCCTCGGGTTACACAGCACATTCACATGGTACTGCACCTACAGCACATCTCCCAGAGCAAGGCTTGGAAAGGACATCCCCTCACTGCTGAGGCAGTACCTTTTAAAGCTGCCAAACATCTGTGCGTGCCCCAGGAACTTCCCGAAGTCGATGTGAAACATGTGCCCGGTGTTCCGCAGCATTATGTTGTCGTTGTGGCGGTCACAGATCCCCAGGACGTACGTGGCTACACAGCATCCTGCACAAGAGTAAATGAAGTTTTCTGAAGCCTGGGAGGGAGAGAAAAGAAGTGAATTGAGATCAAATATCAGTGGATAAACGTACTTCGTGTATTCAACAGTCAATCTCAATGAGTGCAAAATCCAACCCAGGCAAAACAGACCCGAAATTTGCTTTTTTTTCCCCCAAATACTCCTCTCCAAACATTTAGCTTTGCCAAAATCTCTTGATATACCACTTTCCAGCAAAATTGGTTATTTTGTTTTTTACATAAATGAAAGGGAAAAGAGGAGTTGAAGACAAATCACAAAACTACGTTAGCAAAGAAAAGGGTACAAGACTTGTATTTCCAATGTATTTTAATGGCATTATAGGCCAAAAAAAAGTTTAGTTTTTGAATCTCCTATGTACAAGTATGTACACTGCTCCTAAACTACAATTAAGAGCAGTCACTATTCCCCCATCTTAAGTACATTTTTTCTATATCCAAAAAAACCTCTTGACGAGAATCCTGAGAATCCAACTGGCTCCTTTTTATAGGGGGGATTTTAATTTGCTCTTTTTCAAGTATAGAAAAAAAATAAAGTTCCTTAAATACACAAACCAAAAATTTCAATTGGAAATGGAACATGAGTTTCATTCTTTCATCAGAGTGTACTTAGCCCTTTTAAAAGATCTTAAAAAAGCCCAGTGCTGAAAAGTTACCTTTTCATACTCCTCCTCTGTAGGATTATACTTCCGCAACCATTCAGCCAGAGGCTTGTCCTTAAAAGAACCTGTCACTCCATATTCCACTTGAATTTTCCTAAGTGTATCTGAAGCAGGAACCAGCTCTACCATGCCTTGATACAGAATAAAATTACGTGTATTTAGCCATCTCCTTAAGTAACACTGCATTTTTATTATTCAGTAGAAACCTTCCTAACAATGATGAATCATTCAGTCTTAAACCAACCTCCTTGAAAACCCAGTAAGGTGTGACAATAATTCTATCAGTCCCCTAAGCATTTCCACAGACTATATTACAAAATCAACCACGGAACACGTAGCAATCCAACTTAGCTTATTTTACTACAAGTAGTTACAGTTGCTAGAATGCACACTTAAGTTGTACTCGGAATAATTAGTTTCTACCACATAAACTTCTTTAAATTGGGCAAAATACTTGGATGCTGACAATTCCCACACACTGACAGTGAATTAATCTAGCAACTTTATCTGCTGTCAAGTGTTGAAACACACCAGACAGTGGGCTTTTTACATGGCCTTGCTTTGGAGATATAATTTACTAAAAATATTTGTATAGCTAAATCATAAAAGGAAAACATTTAGTTGATTAACAGAATTTTACTTCTATCTTATAGCAAGAGCTATTAAAGGTACATCTTTAATTTACATCAATTTGACTCTTCCTCTTTCATCTTTCAAGTACTTTAAGGGCACTAATATTAGCAGCAAGGAAAAAACATAAATCAAGTCATCATTCAGAGTAGGAGGAAAAGCCATCTGTTTCTCTAAAAAGCAAGTCTTACATAAATAGAAGCTTTTTGCTTAGTTTTGCCAACCTAAATTTCTATCTTTTCCATGTATTTAAGACTTTTGGTCATGTTGCTCATCTGACTGAAGAAATATTTAAGTTATTGTTTATCCTCTTAAATATCTTTGGTTTCTACGGCTAGCTTTAGAGAATTAGCTAAAACTAGCAAAAAGTATGTTCAAGATGCAGGGCACAGTATTTGCACTCAGAGTTCTGTGACCTACTTTCAAACCCCAGAGACAGCCTCATATTGCCAAGGAACTTTCACCAGAATATGACACAAATTCTGGGGGATAGTGTGTGTGCATGTCCAGGGCCGGTTCAAATTTTTCTTCTTTTTGCACATTTCAGTACAAGAATGATACTTTCTGACTCAACTGCAGCAGATTCCAAATACTTCAGCATTTTGGTTTGCATTGGAATACTTTCACCATAATTCAGAAGAAGGATTGCTGTAGCAACATTATTTTCTTGTGCTGCAGTAAGAGCACCAAGACCAACCTTAGTTTGCATCACTGTATTTGTTTGTCCCACTGTTCATTGACAACAGAACACTCAAGAGAAGAAACACATTTGGATGCCACTCAGCCATCAGGAAGTTCAGAACAATCTAACTTATTATACTCTCAAGTACTGAAGCTCCTTGGCATCTTCTGCCCAGAAGTTTTTCACTATCATTGTGACAAGAAATTGAAGGGGGGGAGCAAAGAGTAAAGGCAGCATCTGGTTTAGCACCTCGATCTTTTCCAGTTGAGAGACACTTGAAAATAACCATCCTTAGGTCCAGTCCCTCCTGCAGCCAGATCTTATCCATGATCTTAATCATTTGTAAAGCCAACATATCTTGTCTCAGGTCTTCTCCAACCTTAAATGGAAAAATAAAAATTAACCAGTGACACAGTAAACTTAAAAGAGGAACAGGCTACAATGAAACTTTCACATGTGGTAAATTTTTATGTTTTATGGCCTGTTCACATGTTGCTTTCTAGATACACAGGAGCAAACTCATGGAATATTTAAGCTTATTGGTTTATGCTAAAATTAATTGATACCAATGAAATAGTGATTATCATTCAACTTCTTTTCTCCAATACACACGTAAGGCCTACCTTAAACATCACATTAATTTCTTCTCCCAGTGGGTCTGCATTTATCAGTGCAACTTTGAGCGGTACTGCATTGGAGCTGAAGAAAGAACAGGCCTGCAAGTAGATTTAGTGTCAATGGTCAGAAAGGACTACTGCTAGCCCAGAAAACAAGACATTCTGACAACAAGCAGGTTTGACACACAATGTGTCTATTCAGACTTTTAACATTTCAATTGTGGTGAATACATGCTTCCTTTGAATAACGAGCCCTTTGGCTGTTATTTGTTGAATTCTTGTACAAAAGCCAACAGTGCTGCACAGTGATGTTTCAAACATTCTGAAGGGAAGAGTGAATAAAACATGAATAAATATTTGATCAGCAGCTTTTTTTGGAAACCTAGAAGATGTATTAAAAATGTGTATTTGTGTGTTTCAAAGTACCTTCTCATTTATCTGCTTTCAAGTCCCTGCTCATGATTTAATAGTTACAGTAGAGAAGGAAAGTGAGATGAGCTGTCTCTCAAACACAGGATTAATTCAAGCGTTAACAAACCTTTAGGCTTTCAGTCATGCATGATGATATAATCAAGACTGTGGTTGAGCAGATATTGTCAAACCTTGCAGAGTTCTGGAAAAATAATTTACCTGCTTCTCCTACATTATTACTTGCTGGACCTTCACAATAAAATAAAGCTACTGCCTCCCTCCCCAGCATCTCTGGACACACTCAGTAACAGGTAGTTTCATGTGTTTCACAGTATTTACTCACAGCTTGAACTTTATATCCTTGAGCAATTTCCTCTTTTGATTACTAATGCACACAGGACTTTTTAATGCATTTTCAGGATTGCTGGTCTCAGGAGACAGGGTCTGAAGATGTAGTAAGTTATTACATATATATGTCTGTATTTTTTTAACACAAGTGCCTTTGTTGGTTTTACACTCTATTTGTACACATTTTATCTTTGCTCAGCGAATTTTGCTGCCTTTTTCAATCAGCATTTTTGATCCAACCCCATCTCCACAGCATAAACAGCTTTCAAGCACTTGAAATGTTTTTTTTCATTTGTAAAAGCTTTACCTTGATGTAATTTTTTACAGAAGGGTTTTGAATGTGCAGTACCTTAATATTTAACTCTTTTGCCACAAGACTGGGATTGAGAGGCAAACGGCATTTGTTCTTCAAGAAAAATAACTGCACACGCTCCATGCCATTCTGCAAGGCAACCTGCAGACAAAGAGAAAATTCAGCTGACATTCTCCTAACTGAAACATCTACAGAAAACTTCTGGACAAAGTTAGCCTGAAGGCACTATTTTAACTCCTCAAGATGAAAGGAATGCTAGAAACTATAGCTGCTGGCTTAGCTGTGAGAAATACCTAAGCCTAGCAATGTAACACTCATCACACATGTTTGTGGGGGTTTTTTTTGACTGAACCAGATGACAGCATCCCACTCCATCAAAATGTATCAGCACAAAACCAGATATCCCACTCTTTCGCAGGATGAGATCATTCTTCAGCAGTAATAGGTTTAAATTCATTTCCAGTTGATCATACACAGAAACCATCCTATACTTTCTTGCCCTATCACCTCACCACCGTATGTTTCAGGTGACAAACTTGACAAAAGCATCAACTCCATTAAACGTTGCAGAGCAACAGGTTCATAAAACTTCCTATAAATTTACCTAACATTTTCAATTTAGACTAAGAAGACTATGAAGTGGATTAGTTTTGAATTAAAAATATATACACACCTGCCGAGCAGATCCACTCGTTTGCTTTACTCTTTCTGCTACCATTCCAAAGAGCTGCACTAGCCTGGTCTGCTTCTCCAGCTCTTCTCTCAGCCTTTTTCCACAGACTGAAAGAAAAGCTCCAAGAATTTGCTCATACCTTACACCAAACTTTGCATCATACAGTGTATCCTTAAGAAGCCTGAAATGAAAGATGTAAGTTGAATTTTCCTATGGAAAATACAGCAAACAATGCAATATTAAGACTTTAAAATAGTTTAGTGAATCAGTACTACATATGTATGAGGTTACTGATATACAGGATAGAAAAGACAAGAAGTTTGTGCTTTGTAGAGGCACTGTTGCAAGAACATATAAGTTTCTCTGCATGCAGGCCTGCAGAAAAATCTTCCCATGGGAAAAAATCTTTTATTGTCTTTTTACTCTGTGTAAGTTTTCTGTAAACAAAATATCTGGTGTGTGATTCAAGGACATTTTTAGATTCCTCTGCCTGTCTCCTAGGAATGGGAGATAAGAGGCTCTCTCTTTCAATCTATGAGGTGAAGGACTGTTATCTCTCTGATATTGTAAGCATTCTGGCATTCTGGTACAGAGCAATGAAGAAGAAGCATCTGAGCTCTGTACCTGGGCACATTATAGCCCGAATTCTCTGATTATGGAGTCATTTTAATAAATCACATTTAGCCTTCTGATATTATTGTCAAGAGCCCTTTGTCAATGCACGGACCACGGCAATAAGGCACCATGTGTTCTTTCATTAAAAACAACAAACCAACAACCAGGATTACACAATGGTGTATAATCACCATTCATAACAGTCACTGCTCTGTTATTAAATGATGGTGTTAAGAAGGACTTTAGATCTGGAGATATGACTCTTGTGGCACGCACATGACACGAGCAATGGAAGGAAGAAGCCCTCACCAGTACAGGTAGTGCGCAACCCGAATGCTTCCCAGCGCCCGAGCCAACAGAAATTTCACAAGAGCACTGTCAAGGTAGGTTTCATACTTCAATGCCTAAATACAATGGAAATTACATGAGTCAGGTCTGCATTTCATTCTTGATGAAGATAGATTTTGTGCCTAATGCACAGACAGAGTTACCACAAATACTTTGGACAGTCACAAAGTGATTATTTATTCAAATTGTTTCCCCTACTGCGCATTATAGTTAGAAGCACACAACTGCACTTCTGCTGCTACTCAGAAGTCATTCCTTTGGGTTTTCAAGAGCCAGAAAAATTCAAACCTCTGTGTAGGCAGAAAGTCTCACCTGTACAAACTGAGGGAGGAAATCTGTTAACTCATCGTCACTCAACGTCTCCATCCAGTTCACAGCTGTATTTCGTACTTCCTGATCAGCAAACCTAGAAAGTCACCACAAATCCACATCAGGCTTTCTCTGTTCATGTAGGGCTTTTTTCTTACTCTATTTTTGAGATCAGCTAGACAGAAAAGTAACCATATAAAGTCTTCTAAAGCTCAACAATTGACCTACAAGTACGAGGCCCTTCATCACATAAGATGCAACCTCATGTGTGTGTTTAGGACAAGCACACTCAAAACCTCTCAAAACTCTGGCTGTATAAGCTCCTGCCCCATTGCATGTTAAACTTCAGAACCCTAACCACTGTCACTGTGCTTTCACTACATGACTTGGTTAAGCCTACATGAATAAAGTAAGCACGGGGTTCTTTAAAATTTTAAAAACACTTCACTTTTGCCACAAGAAATTCAGCAGTATTTTCCCAAAGAACACCATTCCAGGATCTTCTGCCAAAGAAGAGTCATTTAATGTTGAACAAAACACAAAGAGCTTATTTACACTGCTTTTCTTACTTTGAATCAAGTAGTTCCAGTGCAGCTAAGGGTGATAAAGGAGGCCACCGCTGAAGTAATGAATATATTTCTGGAAGACTTGCCCAGTCCCAATGAGGGGCACTAACCAGTATTTTTGGTAGGCTATTAGGATGGCTATGACAATAATGTCTCTTCTCCCACAAAAATTCTTTATCTTCTTTCGACAGCCTGCAGACAAGAGCATTTCAGTTTATAATGCACATGACAAACCACCACCTGAAGAACCACTATGCCACTGATAGCTGCATTCATACAGATAATTTAACACACAATGGAATGACATTGAAATTACTCTTTCCTCCACAAAAGTCCAAACAGGAAGACAAATGAAGTCTCAAACATTAAGGAAACATTTGTTCAAATTTATAATTCGGGCAGGACAAAATTAAGTTTTAATATAATCTGAAATAAACCAAAAACATCAATGTTTGTTTGGTGCAGATGAGTAGGAAAGGCTGCCAGAAAAGCTCCCATGGCACATGAACAGCCACTGCTCCCTGGAACTGAGAAACTGCCAAGCAGGAACAGGTGACTATAACAGGCAGGCAAAGGGGCAGCAGTCTTCTAGCAAGAAACTATTACAGCACCAGCCATGGAAAGCACAAGGAAGTAACATGATTTCACATGTTTAATTCAATCTCTTGTTTAAGTCTTTACAGGTCTTCAAAATATATTACAAAAAAATGCACAGAAACTTAAGAATTTATAAGCATTCCATACCCTAGCTACAGACTGTCATGTGCAAGAAGAGCCCAGCTCTTTTTGAAGAAGAGATGGACGTACCCAATGGTGCTATCCTTGGAGAGAATGGCCAGGAGACGTTCTCTCAATGGTTTTTCTAATGTTTCTATAGAATGATGCACAGTAGTCTTTGCAGCTTGAGGCATTTTATATTCAATATCAAAAGCATGGGATGGGAAGTCAATCTGAAAAAAGAAAAAAGAAGAAAAAAGGTGATGCAAGTCCTTAAGCAGAGAAAGCTGACCCTTCCAGCAATCTCAGATGTTTGGGTATCTGAACTCTAGTTCTACAACTGCAATAGTCCCCAGATCCTGTTTGCTGAATATTTTTTCCCATCTCAATTCTTCTGCATGGCTACAGTTCCTAAATGTACAGCTGTGTTATTGCACAATGCAGTGGCTGGAGCACTCCTCAGAAGAGGAGTGAGAATGCCTAGAGCAGAGACAATCACAGAGCTGTTCACACCCACACCAGTGCCTTCCACCCACCCACCCACTCAGGCCATGTTCTGGGACTGCTGAGCCAGGCCTAGTAAGGCCCCTTCTCTTTGGAGGGAAATTTGAGCTCTGAATTGAGAAAGAGAGGTGCTCATGTTCTGTAAAGCAGCTGGAATTGCTACTGCTTGTGTCCAGACAACTCCCACCTCAGCACACATTTCTACAGATTGCTTTCAAAAACGTTCTCTCCCAGTACTGACAGCATGTAATGCCAAAGCACTGCTGATTTCTCTTACTTCCAGACAGCTATTCAATAACAGATCTGTAGGGACTTCCAGGAGCTTCCCATTCTTTGCCCTTACAGTTTAGTAATCACTATTCTATACTGACTTTCAAATATTACTTAGCAGCACTTTCCCTCTCCCCAAAACATTTATCTAATATGACTTACAAATCACAATACTCAAACAAAGCATAGAGCAAAACAGAATTATGTATAACCTGCAATACTATTCTTTCCATATTTCCTTTCTTACTGGCCGTCCCTGACACATGATGTGGATGTGATGAGGTCCACAGCTGCAACAGCTTTGTCCCACAAGTTAACAATCTGAGAAAAGAACATGTACAGGTTATTAGTATCACAGTCTGTTTACTTCACCAAAATATTAGTTGTCAAATTAATTTACTGATTTTCACTGGCTGTTGTCTGTACTTTAAGTGCTTTAAAGGGATGCACGCAACTTTTAGGTGGAAAAGGCCAAGGAAAAAGTTTAGTGTTGATTTAGTTGACACAAATAAATTAGGTGCTCCCTGTTCTTTAAGTCAGAAAAGGAATACTTTTGCCTCTGAGAAAAAAGCTGGACACAAACACACACACACTCTTCTTAGCTTCTAGAAAAAAGGCCCAGGCATATGAATCTTACAGGCATCACCATTTGCTTGGACTTCTCACATTACCAGATTCTGCAAGGGCATATCAAATGACATTTGCATTTGCCAGTGTATTCCCAACATTAATACCATTTCCAGCTGCAGTAGGGCACAACTGAAGACACTTCATAAATCAATTAAGTGTTGAATGTTAGGTACAGAAAACTTCTATCAGTCTTTTAAAATCAAGATGCTGCTCAAAAGACTGCTTGAAGGCCAAGCCTTAAGTAGATTTTGAAAGACATTTTAGGGTTTATATGTATTTCAAATAAAGAACAGCGTTTGTTATATGTAAATATTGATTAACTAGGAGCTTGTCAGGCCAATAGAGATTACCAAATCATGCCACTGAAGCACACCTGAACAGCTTATTCTTTTTAATAATTCTCCAATTTAAGTTGCCACAGCCTTCTGTCTCATCCACGAGTAATGATGAATTAAGCCACTCCACATGCACTTCAGCAGAAGGAATTTTAACTTGGCCATGGATTCTTCCAAAACACATACATTACCAGTTTTATTCTCCCTATATTTCAGTTATAGTTATAATCAAGTTGTAGCTCCTGCCTGCCGTTGATGCTATTTTCAACTGTAACTGGAATATTTGGCTACCAGCTTTAATTACTTAGGTCTGGATTTAATTTATGTGGACTGCAAGCAGGTTAGACCACTAAGCATGTCCACAGCTCCTACACACAGGCTACTCAGCAAGCTCTGGCACAACACACACCATTGTAGCGCTCTGCATGAACAGAAAACACAGTTTTCTCCCCAGACTTACTCCTGTGAGAACACCATGAAGACAAGATAAATTTGCAATTCGAATCAAAAGCTGTTGTTTTCAAATACTGTGAAATGTGGTATTTGGACAGGAGACTGAAGTGCAACATTTAAACACAAGGTTGGAATAAGCATCATTTATGAAAAGAAATCCAAGCTTTGGTGGAGCCTGAAAGCAGCTGCAGGCCATCCCTACAATGCAGGAAATCCTAAACTCTGTGGCACCCTCAAGCTGCTGGAATCCTCACCAGACAAAAGAGAAAGCAGAACAAGTCAAGCCAAATCCAGAACCAGAGCACACGAAACAGCCACAAGCAACACACAGCAGGAACTGTCCAGGAAAGACCTGGCTGCCTTTCTGCAGCCTTGCTTGACAATTTAAACTTCCAGTAAGACCTAGAAGTCAGCAGCACACATAAATAGGAAACCTTGAGCTGTTCCACAATGGTGTGATGGCTTCTGCAACATGAAGTCTAATTTGGGCACCTGTGGTTCAAGGCTACTGGCTCATGTCTCACTGAGTAGCTGCCCAAGTGCTAAGTGTTTTGGAATGAGCTTCGTAATCAAAGTTGGAAGAACAAAGCAACTTGAACCAATCCAGAAACACTCAGCTTAGGAAAGTTACAGCAGGCTTTTCATTCTTAGTGAAAAAATGTGTAACAGCATCCAGCAGCTGTATTTGAAGGAAAGCCAGTTCAAACCAGAAATATGCCACAAGTTTAACACACTTGCTCATTATCCCTTTATTTTAATTGTTTAAAATAAATCCAGCTCTGAATCAAAAGGAATAATTTTAGAATATTCTGGGGTATAATCATCCAAACAATATTCAACTTCCTCCAGCAGTAAAGTTTTTTCAGCCAGTTAGATGGAAATCCTACAACACAGGACCACATTCTGTCCTCTATTTAATGAAATGTATTTTTCTTCTATCAGTAGAGTTTACAATTCTTACCTTTATCATGGCCTACTATATTCAATATCAGAGAGGCAATTTCTACAGTTATGGGTGTGGAGGAAGCTCTACACAGAGAAATCACATTGCTAATCTTACCCATGTTTTGGATACTTACCGCCTAAAATCAAAAAGAGGTAGAGAAACCTGACCCAAATTTTCTGGGCCCTTTCTCTGCTTATTTGAGTCAGGGGAACTCCCACTACTTTGATTTAGGATTCCAAACAAAGTCAGACATAAGACTGATTCCAAAGGCAACTGTGAAATCTGGATGGGGAAAATTATTCTATAAAATAAAAGTATTAAAAATAAGTCAATTAGAAAAAAGGCAGGAGTTAGTAAGTTACAGGCTTATCCATATAACCCATTTATGCCTCTTGCTTTCAAAAACTCAATTAACATTGAAGAACAAATGTTAAATCGTATTTCACTCCACTTCATCTCCCACACCAGTAGTTTGTAAAACCTGCTAAATTACACTTCTGCACTGTAGTCAGATTTGGAACAACCCTTTTTAATCTCTGTCTATTAAATCACAGAATTGACCTGTCCAGCACAACCAGTTTTCCCACTCCACTCACTAGGAAGGGCACAGAGAATTCCATGTTAGCCACCTCCTAATTTTTCAGACTGAAAGGGTCAGCTGACAACAGTTTCCCATTCAAATGAAAGAATCTATTAAGAACTACTGGAAGTTAAATTCTAAATAGTACAACACCTATAAAACAAGCAGCTGAGGAGTATACACCTCACTGAGCTATTCAAGCTTCCACTTCTGTTTACACTGTTTTTGCTGCCTAAAAATGTCCTTTTAGTTTGATTTCTCTGCAAAACACGCCAATTGCACTATAAAGCACTACACTGCTGTCAGCAGCTTTTAAGCAATCTAGCAGAGCTTTCACTGTAATACACTAGTCCTTGCCAGCAAAAGATCTGACAATTAATCCCATGCATCACCAGAAAGAAAAAAAAGGTAGCTGGAGTACTCTCTGAAGGCAGGTGTCCTAGAAACTCTCATTGCTGGTCTGAAATAATTTGTTCACCACCAACTTTCAGAGTATTCCTTAGGGTCTGTCTCTGACCTTTAAAAACAGCCAGGAGAGTAGATATGGGGCAGCATGGAGCTCTCATGATGCTTCACTATGCCACTGATAACTCAAGTGGCAGAGGCTAGGCTGTGCACAGATAACGAAAATGCTCCCCTTGCAGTTATCAGATGCCACCTGCCATTATCCCCTATCTTTTCTCTGCATGCTCTTCCTTCTTCCTTCCTACCCTCTGTGTTTGGAATAAAAACCGATTCAACACTCGTGTTAGTAAAAGTGAGTTGCTTCTCCTCGCCATTTACATAAATTGAGCAGTACATACAAGCAAGTTTTATTCTTTAATCCCTCTTCAAGCAGCACAAGCCATTCCCATTGCAAGGAATGTTATGACCTTCCCAACTCCCTGTAATTGTATGCTACAAACACATCAGCACAGGGCACTTGTCCAGCACTCCCATTCCCCCTCTTAAAATGAGTACTGAAATACCATTTGGAAAAATATTTCTGATTTTCATCAGTAAATTGTTCTTTGGATGCTTGAAATGGAATTAGAGCCAAGAGCTGCTTGAATGACTGCATTCAGCAGCTAGCTAAAACAAAACATTTTATTGAGTTTTAACAGACTGAAGTCACTTACAGTTCATCCCATTTAATCAAGTAGAAGAAGTTCTTGTATGTGCCAACCTTCTTGGACTGAACAGGTTTGAAGAGATCTTTTCCATTATGAGTCAGAGAACAAACCAAGTAGTATTTCTCATAACTGGAAAAGGAAAAAAAGTTAAACATAAAACCATAAAAAACCCCATAAAAATATTTTTTAAAAATCTACAAAAGGAGGAATTTTACAATAAGTAAGTCACTTACTTTGACACCCAACCAGAAGAAATTCCATGAGCAGCAAATATTGTGAATTGGAGATGTTCTGTGGCAGTCCAAGCTTCCTTGGTACTCTTACTCTCTTCTGGAGAAATTGCTGCTGAACTGCTACAGGAATTTGTGTGGAGTTGCAGAAGGGCCTCAACTGCTCTTGTCAACTGGTCTATACTCACTTTCAGAGGGTTTTCAGGCTGCAGTGAACCTAAGTGATCATTTATTTTGAATGCATTTCTTCCTAAATTAGCCACCATAAAACAGGTTTTAAATAAAAATTGATGAACTTTACTCACCAGCGGGGCTCTTGCTGTTGTCATCACCACATTTTAAGGATACCTACACAATAAAGTCAGAGGAAATTTCAATACTGAAAATCCATATTAATTTTCCATGGCTATTAAGTATCTTATACAGAAATTATGAACTATCTGAATTAGGCTCATATTTAAGTTTATGTAACACATCTTTTCACTCAAAGTTCCTCAAGAGTTAACTAAGAGCCTCACAATTTCCATATGATGCAGCAACTATTCACCAAGTTCAAAAGCTCATTTTTTGTCAAGTCAACTGTTTTGACATTCTTTATATGAGGTCCAGAAAGACACAGTGCACTGGAATATTGCTCAGGATAATCTAATTTCTCTGGGTAGAGATAAAACTTGCTCAGGGCTGTTATAAGCAGAGGTCATTAGCTTATTGCCCAGTAATTTAAATCTGAACAGCTTTAAAAAGTTTTTTTTTTTTGTATGTGGCGTTTGGTAAGGTACCTCTTGCTGGCAAAGTTATAAAATTACTGAATAAAAAACTACTGAATTGAGAAAATGAACAGTAAGGACTGTTACTTTGTACTATCTTTGTTTGCTTCTTGGTCTGCTAAACTGGAAGTCTCAACATGATGCAACATCACAGCAATGTCTAATCTCAACAAAGACACTCTTGAAACCAAGAGGTGACAAACAAACCACGGGAATTTGCTCCCTTCTCATCAGGAAGGGTTTCATGCCAAATTCAAGTCCTGACAAAACTAAAATTTCTAATGAAAACCAAGCTTGTGGTTTAAAATCAAACCATTAATTAGTGAATTCCTAACTTCCTAAGAAGTTTGCCACAAGTGCTGCAGAAGAATGAAAGCTCTCCTTACACTTTTAGTGTACTAATTGAGCATCTTCAACCTAAAGTTTGAGGATCAAAAAAAATTCACATTCTTATGAAAAACACAGTCACTTCTTCCAACGACAAAGAATTACTTTGTAAAAAAATAAAATTAAACAATATCTTACAAGAGATTACGATGCAACAGTCTCCAACATTTATAACAATTTTGTTTCTGAAAGCAGTCCTACATGCCTTTATACAGATTATTGTGTAAACCAATGTCCATCATAAAATAATTGCAGGGTTTTAGTCATAAAATCCCACCTTTTTCAAATTCTACTGGAGCAACGTTATTTTTGGGATCTATTTGTACACTATAACCTAATTATTTCTACAGCTTTCTCCTATCAAAAAGCAAACATTGAAAAAATATTTATATGCTATATTTCACTACATTGTCTTAATGTCTTCTGCACTTCCCTGTAAGAATTTCAGTTCTTGTGACAACTATATTTATCTATCTCCTGCTCAGTATTACAAATACACCCCTCAACTGATGAAGCCAAAAGCAAATAGAGCATCACTTGAATTGCCACTCTAGTGAGGCAGCAGGACAACAGAAATAGCACCATAAGATTATTTAGTTTCTTTATTTGCACACTTCTCCACTTAATGACTGTTTTTGACAATGTGACTTGAGACCTGCTCAAGTGAACCATTCATTACAAGGCAGTTGCATCATCAAATTCTGGGCTATTTGAGAGATTTTGGGTTTGTCTTTATGCTCAGGAGCGCAGGAGCATGAACAGTTAAGGGTTTTAAGATGCTGTTGTTAGTCACAAATACCACTGGGAAAATACATGACATCAATTCCTCCTTTAAAGCATAACTGCATTAATTTTAGACAGCACGAGCTCCTGTCAGTTCCCTTCAGTCAGATTCAGTGGCACCTCCTGTGACACAAGTTTCTAGTTACAGAACCAGAAAACAGTACTTTAAAACTAGTTTATTAACAGTCACTATTTAGAAAAGGAAAATATTCCCAAAGCAAGTGATTAATACATTAACAGCAGAAAGATGTCAAATGGAAGATGTCAAGTAAAATAAATAAATAAATAAAGCCCAACAAAAAACTCCAACATAACCCTGACAGAACTGTTGCTGGTATTTTCAGCTACTAAAGACTGTGAAATAAAATTTATCAGTTAAAATATGCAATTTATAGAGTGAAAGTTTACCTCAGCATTTTTAGTCCTTGGGAGATTAACAGCCCTCCTGAGCTTCTTCACTGATTCTGTTATTGCAGGAGTCTCTACACAATCCAGTGTAGAACAGATTTTTCTGACAGTCTTAATGACATGATCTACTGCTTTATGCTGGTTCTAATAAGGAATGTATGAGAGAACAGATTGATCTGATCACAATTGTGAAACCCAGTATTGCTTTAATGATTTTTAATGAATTGCCAAGAAAATGTCACTATGAGATGCATATCTCCATTACATTAAACTGTGGTGTAACCACTGGAATAAAGAAAAACCTCAGTATTGACAACTTCCTTATGAATGCCAAAAACACAATGGGACAGATCCTAGAATGGGGTGCAGGAAACATTAGGAGGTTCCCAACCATTTTTCTATTAAACTGTTGGCAAACAATTATTTTCTGGTAAGATACTAAGCTCAATTTCCCTCATGGCCTAAAAAGGAAGTGCAGTTCAAAGAAAAAAATTCCATTTAGTGTGAGGAAGCAAAGCTAAAGAAGCAGTGTTTCAATTTCAGCCCTCAGAGATACGGGTTTAAATTACACAGACACTTCTACTACTTACACTACAGTACTGCCTCCATGATGGAACTAACCTTTTTTACTCCACTTTAGTATACTTTTGTAGGCTACTTAAGACAAAGTTGAGCTGGTCCTAATACTCTCTTTCTTCTACTCTTCCAACAGAAGAAAAGCCACTTGAGTGAAATCTGAATTATCCTAGGTTTCCTGGAGTTTGTTTTTAACGTTAGGGAAGTCTTCACCCAATTTTAAAGAGCATATGTAGAAAAATAAAAGATTTGCTTCAAAATAATCATTTACTTTTTAAAGGCTTCATGTGTATGTTTCTTTCAGAATAACTTCTGAGCACCTACAACTAAGTAAGAGGAATAATTATTGCAATATTCTCTCACTAAGACGTAAATTGATTCCCAGCCACCACTCTCCCAGAAATATTCTCTGTGGCCTTCCTACAAATGGATAGCAAAGAAGCCATTTGAATCAGAAAGTTTTTAAATCGAGAGTTACCTGGCAACAATTAACTGTTCTGGTAAGAAAATAACCACACAAGTCAGAAGACACTGTAAATGCTTAAGCCATTCTTCCAAAGCTAACAAATTGAAGGTAACAGGTTCTTTGTGACACGGAAAGAGAAACTTCCACTGCTATTTTCCTCACAGGCTCTCGAATCTCAATAAAAAGACAACTGATAACTTTCAAAGCCTTCAACAACGTGAAATCAAAGCCTACGTACAAATTATTTATGGATTACCCTTCCTCACTTGGATTAGCAATCTTCAACTACTGCATATGTAAAGGAATTCACTTCATGAAGTAAAAAAATTCAAATGCAGAACTGCTGCTATTTGGACCTAATCATCACCACCTACAAACGACACCTCCCAACCTCCAAAAGACTACAAAGAGGAGAACACAAGTCTGAATTGAGATGTTTTGCATTCCTCATCTCAGCCTGTGAAATCACAGCTAAACAAAGAAGCTGAAGCAGCTGCAAGAGCAAAGCAACACCACCACCACCATGTCAGGGAGTAGTAACAGCTCCCTCTTCTACAACAAGGTTGTGTTCAAAACTACCCTTGAGAATGTGGTGGATCACCACCAAGGGAATTAAATAATACTAGGGGAGTGTGGAAATAGCAGACAGCAGCTTGCTCAGAACTGCATTCCTGCAGAGGCAAACAAACATAGTGGAAATGAAAAGTACTGCAATTAAGTAATTAATTTCAAGACTGGTTAAGAAACACAGTTATCTAATGTTCAAGCATTTAAGACTCCAAGTTACATTACTATCAGCAGTTAAAAGCAGCTTCTCCTTTGAGAAATGAGCAAAGCAGCTTATAGCCATAAACTTTTGCAGATGGGGTATTACTCTAAACTATTCAACATCCAAGCTGCTTTAAGCTACCTGTCATACACTGAAACAGATCATTTTTTTGATGGGGTAGTTTAAATTAATCAAATAATGCAGAATAAGACATTATTATACTTTGTGTAGAACTAACTTGTATGTTCCAAACATGCTTCAGTTCTAACTCCCATTGTACACAACCATTGCTGCTCTCTACTATGCAGATTTTTGTCTGTTAGTAAACACATCCTTCGTGGCTGTCAACAACAGCCACAGTCAGAATTCAGACCTCTTCCCTATTCTCCTGAATTAACCTCTCCAGCATGTTTGAGGCAGAGGCTATTTTGCACCCCAGGACTTGGAAGATACACTTCTAGTTGTGATGATCAGGTAATCACTGGTTTGCAAGAAAAGCCAGGAAGAAAAGAAGAACAGAAATCTAAATACCCATGATTATAATTTCACATTTGACAGCTTGTTCAGATTCTCAGTTTCCCCAAGAAAACCTGCAAGTCTTTTTTCCAGCCACCTTACCATTAAATTGGTCATGCTACTTTTGGTTCAGCAATACTCTACAATGACCTTACCTCATTCTTAAGGGCTATGTTAACTTGCTTGTGATACACCTCAAGAAGCTCTTCAATGGAAGACCTGCAAGAAGTAATAGTTATTGAACACAAGAACAGAACAGAACACAGAATTCTTGGTCAAGAATTCAGCAGTGATCAGCACTTGATTATTAAAAAAACCACAAAACATTACCTTATGATAGGTTCTCTGAAAGGCTTTTCTACTTTGTAGAGGTGTTTGGTTAGATGCACAGGTGTCCTGTCATCATGTTCCTGCAATAAAATATTAGGTACTAAGTCCAGTTCTCACCTTTCTATAATATGCATACTGTTGCAGAACATTAATTACAATACCAGGGGTGTTGAAGGGGAAGGATGTAAGGTGATCTCTTCAAAAGGGAAAAGAAATAACTACTTAATAGCCAGTGAAATGTGTACACATGGGGACAGAGAGCAGAAACAGCCATCAAGTTGGCTACACAGATAGCCCAACTACACAGATACCAAATACTCCTTCCTTCCTTTTTGGTGGTCTGATGCATACTTAATTAAACTCAAAAACTGTTCCCAACTTCTATTTAACTCTGAAATTTGTTCCTCTTTTTCTCAATTTTGGTCCAACTGCTAGCATACTTTTCCCAAGTATACAATACTTGGTTCTAGTAAGAGGCGTTATCCATTTTTATGCAATTTGCCTCGTGACAAAATCCAGTTACGCATTTCACTTCCCCGTAGGGTAAGAGGCCAGCATTTCCACCAGCAGGCAGAGATGCTAGTGTGTGAGCCACAGGAGGTCAGAGCCTGGAGGCAGCAGTGTCTGCAGAGCAGGAGGTACTCACAGCCCGTGCCAGGTCCCTGCAGACCCCGCCGTGGGTCAGCAGCTGCAGCTGGATGTCCGTGTCCCACTTGCGGCAGCTCTGGATGTGCTCGTGGCTGCCTATGCAGTGCTTGCTGAGGAACAAAAGCAAGCCCCAGTCACAACCACAGCACTGCTTTCTTGCTATCAACATATTATACGTTTCTCTGTGTGTAAGCTTCTATTTTCTCATAGGAGAACATCCTTTTGCTGTTCTTTTACTCTGTATAAGCTGTCTGTGAACAATATCTGTGTCTGTTCTTCAAAGACATTTTAGAATTCCTCAGCCTCCTCCTGGAGAGTGGGAGAAGGAGCTGAAGGACTGTAATCTTTCTGATATTGTAAGCATTTGGGACATTCCCTGGACGAAGCAGCAGCAGGAGCATGGAGAATGCTCTCTGCTGAGCAGATATAGAAAAATACTAAAATTATGGAGTCATTTTAATAAATCATATTAGCCTTCTGAATTTATCGTCAAGAGTATTTTCTTCAATGCATGGACCACAACAATACTGCTTCCCCAAAAACTCACACCAAATATTCCAGCTAACCTGTTGCCATGAAGTGAGGAAATGGTGAACCAACCCCCACGCCATCCTTGGTCTGATTTTTACTTCTGCACAGGTTTTTACACACTATTGCAGATACTTGTGCTAAAGCTCTTGACCACAGTGGTTAATGCTGAAATCAAATATTCTAACCCAGAAAACTCATGGGGTTCTGTAAAGCATTAATTTTGGAAAAAAATTACAACAAAAAACCCAAACCAAGAAACAAACAAAACCCTGCAAATGTTACATGAACATATTATAAGTTTCTCTGCATGCAGGCCTGCAGGAAAATCTTCCCATGGGAAAGCATCTTTTACTGTCTTTTACTCTGTACAAGTTTCTGTAAACAAAATCTCTGGTTTGTGCTTCAAGGAGATTTGGATTTCTCTGCCTGTCTCCTGACAGTGGGAGATTGAGGTTCTCTCTTTCAACCTGTGAGGTGAAGGACTGTTATCTCTCTGATATTGTGTAAGCATTCTGGCATTCCTGTACAGAGCATTGAAGAAGAAGGATCTGAGCTCTGTACCTGGGCACATTATAGCCCAATATGGACTCATTTTAATAAATCATGTTTAGCCTTCTGAAATTACTGTCAAGAGTCCTTTGTTAATGAACAGACCACAGCAATATGCAAACCACAACTCCCCCAGTTTATTAGAAAACAGTTGATCTTTACTTTTTTTCAGTTTCTCCGTTTTCAGTTTCTGAGATGTGAAGAGTGGTCAAAAACTACAATATCCATCTCCAGAAATGCTCTACAAACATGCATCTGCATTAGAACAGAGTTGATGGCAACCTACTTTGCTGTATCCCAAAGCAACTCCAGAATCTTCTGATCTTTGTGCAGAGAGTGACTCCCTTACATTTTTAAGGTTTCTATCACACATTTAATCACTACACCAACACTTCCCAGTAAGTGTGTCATGAAAAAGCATGAAATGAAGTATTTATAAAAAAGAGTTTGCTTACTTCTGTAAAACTTCTTCTTGGCCACAGACTTTCAGGATATAGCTGCCAATGTCCACTTCATTCAAGTCATCATGCACCCAGCAAAGTGCCTGCATTATTATAAGCTCAACAGGGGAACTCACTGTGTAAAGAAATTATATCTAAAAGTTAAATACAAATCTATAGGCAGTGATATTAAGTACTGTTCACTCACAAATTGTAGTTATTTAATGAAATTGATTTTTATACTTATAGAGAAGACTTTTATGCTTCTATTATCACCTAAATTTCACAGTTTGACATCTTTACTTTTCTCTCACAAAGAAAAGTATCTCATGAAACTTGCCTGCCTTTATAAAAAGCCCCCAAAAATCTTTATAAATTAGGATACAGTGTAGTCACTTAACCAGAAGTACAAACACAGTCTGTAGGACTGAGGATAGCCTTTTTCTTTTTTTTTTTTTTTTTTTTTATAAATTTGCCCTATTTAACAAGGACTTCAAATAGGTAAGTGACCCCAGAGGCACTTGCAGTTTAAAAAACACTGAGGAGTTGGAGATGGAACTCCTCTATTTGTTCAGCTTTTGAGGAACTGAATATCAGCTGCAGCTGAGGCAAATCCTACTGGAAGTCCTCTTCCCCTTTTTCCTTTCCATTTGTCCAGGGAAGTTTCTACTTAGTGCAGAGCAGATCTCAGTAAGCAGCACCAAGCCTTTGCAGAATGCAACTCTTAGCTACCAGTACTTTTGCATCAGGCTCTAAATGCTTTTTGGAAAATAGTCTCTCTTCCATCCAGTAACTACAGAGCAAAAAAATAATCCCAGTCAAACCCAAAATCCATCCCCCCACAGCCACCAGCTGTTGCTGACTAAAAATACAGATAAGTTTGAATGACACAAATGTTTAAATACAAAATGCTCTCTAGCCCTCCCTAGCTAGTTTCTGATGATCTCCTTCAAATCATTTGCAAAGAGTATCACTAAGTGCCTCAAAATTCTGTAAAAAAACTGCTGCATAAAAGCAATTCTATATTTCATCAGTACCTTCAGAGTGAGGTTTTCTTCCCACTCCAGGGACCTTCCCGATTTTCTCAATTTTTTTTGTTAAAGAAAGAAATATTACTACTATGGTAGATACAGAGGTAATGCCCACAATATTTCCCACAAGATAACACATTTGCTTCATCTCATTAACAAATGATTAATTATTACAAGCAGAGATGTATACGAGCACACATGAAGAACGATTGTGTGAAATTCAAGAGCAAGGAATGGTAGGAAGTATGAACTCAGAAATACTTCAAGTCCTTAAGGCTTTTTAACTTATTGGGTGAAATCACTGCGCTACCTTCAGCAGAGAATCTATCTGGTAGCTGATTAAAAAGAAAAGATGCAGTGATGGCTCATGCAGGGATGGTTTCTGTGCTGTAGTCACTGGCTCCACTGCCAAAGGTCTGCCAGCCCTGTGAAGGCTGCAAAGATGTCACCACCTTCTCCCTGCCCTACATCTTACTCAAAGACATTGATTTCTTGCTGACACGCAATGTTTGCTCAGACACAGCAAGCTCCCATGCAAAGTCTAATAAATGAATCCAAATAAGCTCTAAAGTTCACCCATTTCCCTCCTGAGTCCTTTCTACAAACAGAGCACTGAGAGGCTGCAGCTCCTCCTGAGCAGGACTGAAGGTTACAGAAGTAGTTCTAGCATCAGGATGCCAAGCTATGCAGCAACTTGACCAAGAAGAGAAGGAATTAAAGGTAGAGAATAACTTTAAATAGCCCATTGCTAGTCACATACCTGCCTTTCACCAGCTGTGGAAGACTAGTTTTAACTGCAATTAGTTTCAGCATCAGAAAAAAGGAAGGGAGTAGAAAGTGCAAAGAAGAAAGTATGTCGGGTTAGAATGCAAAACACATTCCAAGTTAGCCATAAAAAATACTAGAAATAAAGGGCTGGAGCCCTAACATTTGGTAGTTACCCTACCAAAGCCTTCTGTAGGAAAGGATTAAGCCTGTAATATTAGAAAAGTGTAGTCTTAAGGATTAAGTGCAGAAACCCTTCCTAGGCTGTATTTTCAATCCACCTCATCTCTTAACAAAAGATTATTAAGTCACCACAGAATAAATGTAAGGTCCAGCAAATTAATGTACAATGAAAACACTGATGCACTGAGAACTTGTTTTTCCAACAGAGCAGCAAGTTCATGTGAGTAACAGAATAACTCAGATCTTTTGAGAACTCAAAAGAAGTTGAAGTGTCTGAAGCATCTACACTGTTATAAGTTGAGATCCAAATGATAACCCTCACAAGTGACAAGGGACTACAGAAGTATAGAGGCAAAAAATGTACTACCAGTTATTTTATCAGCCAGAACTGCCAGAAGCTGACAGCATGCAGTTACAAATACAACTACTGTGCAGTCAAGACTGCACAGAGAGTATGAATTTATGCAGTACAGCCAGGCAAACCTCAAAGGTCCACCCCAATCCAATATTCCTGGTTACCCACAAAACTGGGACAGCCAGTTGTGGCACATCCAACAGTATTATTTTAGTGTTTGTGTTCATAAGCACGTATTTAAGGCAAGTAATAGATAGTTTTAGTGTTTATTCCTGTTTTCCAGCAGCAGTTTGCCTAAATTTTTAGATAGCCTACAAAAATTTATTTTAAAATATGTTACGAGTGTTGAAATGAAAAATTAAACATTAAAAATTTCAGTCCTGGTGTCATTATCCCCTCAATAACTATGGAGTAAAAAGTCTTGAAAAACTGTTTTATTCTCTCCAGCTATGGACAGAACAGTGCTTCTGGTTTGCTGGACTTTTTTTACAGTCAATATTTCAGTTTGTCAACTTCCAAATATTTTCTGATGGAGGCACTGACCCAGAGCTAGGCCTTTCCTCAGTTACCTTTGCCACACTTCCCACAAACAACCCATGCCCCTGAGACCCAGGGATGACAAGAACTGAGAGGCATTGTCCTGGGCTGAGAGTACAGTGTTTTCAACAAGCAAACCCCAGCTCAAGAAGCAGGAACGTACCATCGCATGTGAAAGTTACTGGTTGCTGGAATTCTTCGATTTCTATGGAAACCTTGATACTGGCACTCTCCCCACTTACATTCCTTTGCAGCATGATTGGACTCAGCACAAAACCTGGGTTTGTTTGCTGATCAGTGTAAGGAAACTTGGTCCTCAGTCTGGAAGAAGAGAAGGTTTATGAAACATTGCAATGGAGACGTCCAAGGCTAAAGCAAATAACATGGTAATAACCACAAGGCAGAACAGTAAAGACTACCTTTGGCTCTCTACCTAAATTGCATGTGCAAAGCACCATTTCATTTTTCTGCTCTCAACAGAACATTGCCCACAATAATTATACAACTAGTAGTTAAGACAGGAAAAAAATCCTAGCGTATAATTAGGCAGGTTTTCCACATAGTTTAAAATATATAATAGGTCAATTCTTACAGGACACATCCAGCTTCTGCAGAAACTAAGCTCTAAAACAGTTCTTAAAAGTTAATCCACAGTATTTTCTAAAAGTTAGTTTAAAAAAAAAAAGAAAAAGAACAACAAAACTCTTCACATGTTTAATTTTTAGAAGTCTAATCTGAATTTAGATACCATGCAGAAGGCAGCTATTCCAAGCTATGGAAGTTGAGGAAGAGACCTTAATTGGGGTAAAGGTTTTTATTTTGGACACAAGCAGTATAGAACGTTTACCTACAAGTGAATAAACCATACTTGGAAAGCTGCTTTTTATCTTCTGCTATTTAACATGGATAAAATAATTTAACCTTAAACTTCTGCCAATATTAAAGTAATATTATAGGAGATTAAGAACAGGGCTGCTCTATAAGGATCATTTATTTCATCATGTTGATTCTGGACAATAGCAAGATCCTCCAGCAAGAGTTGTCCAGTTGAAAGTCCATCAGTATTTTAAACACTGGGTCTTGAAAGAAAGGGTAACAATTAGATTTAATCAGCAAGTGTTGCAACAAGCCCGTTCTATATGAGTTTTGTCCTAATGTTGTTCATCAGTAAGTTTCCCATATATATGAGTTTTCACTGTTTTTGTGGAGTTTCCTTTTCATTTAATAAACATTCCTGCTTTAAAAAATACGGATGCTAGCATTGAGATTCAAAGATCTATTTCCTCCATTATTTCGTGAATGTTGATCTTAAAAGGAAAAAGGCAAGAGTAGCTTGTCTTCTCTAAGAAGAAAACAAAAAAATAATCTCTCATTAAATTGTGGCAGTAAGAAAAAAAATCCCACACAATCTTTAAGGAACTTCACTATCTGATCAAAGCAGAGATAACTTTAAAGGCTTTATGTTACATTCCAGTTGTGGAAGCAACAAAAATAAAAGCATTTAAAGGTTGGAAATCCACTGAGTGATAGGATTTTGTGAGGTGTATCAGCTAACAAGAAAAAAATGACTTCAAATGCTTTCAACAGAAATTATAATAAAAAAAGAATGAGATAAAGAAAAATACTTGGAGGATAAAAAGGAATTATAAAAACAAGGAAAAGTGAACGTCACAGGACCAAAATAAGAAAGAGGACATATGATAATATAATAATCTTAGTACTGAAGAGCTTAACAATTCTGTGGCATTCTTGGAAAAAAAAAAAAAACCCAGGACAAAACCAGGAAAAACTGAGATAAGAAAAGGAAAAAGGATTCATACTGAAATTTGTCCCATCAAGCAAAAAAAAAAAAAGGACTGTTCCTGTCAAGCTAACTGAAAATGAATCATCTAGCATTTTTTTTCCTCTTCTGAAAGTTAATTCATATTCAGTCATTTCTTACTTTGTAACTGCTTCAGAAAAAGCTGACAGTTCTTGATTCTGCCCTTCAACTGCTCGGAGAAGCACGTTTTCTGTCAGCGTGCCAGTGGTCCCATTGTCTTTCTGCAACTCAAAGATAATACAGGATTTAAATAGCTGCAAGCACATTCCTAAAGCCAGCAAAGCCACATGCAGGTGACAGATTTTCACAAGCCTGAGGTTTACTATTAGTTTTACGTCTATTTCTATATGGAGAAAACCATGTATCACTACCAACTCGAAAAGTATAGAATCACTGGAGCAGTGACTCCTTGACAGCAGGTCATTTATTTGTCAGCACCATTCTCAGTAAATATTACTGATATTGCAAGCAGTTCCTGAGCTCCCTGCTGCACTCAGATTTGGCTAAATGCAGATGAACCACAGATGGAAGAAAAACATATTTTTTCTCCAGTTCTGCCATTCAAGTTCAGTGCAGTTCCAGAAAGAACCACTACATATCACTGGTGCCCATGATTATCTCTGCCTACAAAGCAGGAAAATACAAGTTCAGCACTGGAAGGAAATAGCATTCAGAACACAAAAATTACAACTGATCCCATGGAATCAATTTACCACTGTTTTCATCCGTTATGCCAAATGCTCCCACCACCTCCCAAAACTGTAAACCACAATCTTTAAAGTATCCAATTCAAAAAACAACTGCTAAAAGAGAGCAGCGGTTTCAAACAGCAAAATCTAATAAACTTAAAAAACCAGCAAAACCAAAACGACAAACACACAACTGCAGCAGGTTTTAAATCCATATCTGTTTTCTGATCCAATTCCCAGTTCATCCATACAAATGCTGCAGTGAGCAAAAAGCAGAGAAAAGTTGGAATGACCAGTGGAACTCAATTGTCCATAGTCTAACAGCCACCACCAGCCTGAAGGATTCGTCAAGCTCCTGCCAGATCCTCCCTGGAATAAGTTATATATAAGTTACATTTTTCATTTGTCATCCAAAGATTTTACAATGCTTATAGAAACCTTTAATCCAACCCCAAGGCCAGGAACAAAGCAGACTGCACTACAGTTTTTCTGAAAATCACCACAATTTATTCATATTTGAAGCAGTGATTAGCTACTTAACTGGTATGTGGGTTATTTATTATTAGCCCAAGTAGTCAGCTAATTTCATTAGAGCCTATCAGGCAATATAGTTAAATTAGACTCTCAGAAAAGGGGTCAAATCTGAGAGAGCCACATACTGTCAGGTCTTTTCCTTTTACGTACTTTTTTCCCTTCAAATTAACTTCTTTAAGCAGTACAGCGTAAACTTGGAAGAGATACAACCTGTAATTGCCACTTGAATTGCATTTAAACCTAATTATTTCAGCTAAAATATTGGTTGCATGAATACTGATCAGTCAAAAAGACAAATTCTGTGCAACTGGAGATTAGCCATACCACAGGAGACAATTAGAACAGGAAGATGTAAAGCCACAAGACTTGAAATGACCTGCAGGAGCATGCATAATACCCTAAATTTAAATAGGCTCTTCTGTTGTAACATCTCCGACAAGTTCTGTCACATGAAAATACTGGGCAACCTGACCAGACCTGCTAAGCTGTGGAACTGTATCTAGTAAACACGCTTCCTAAGGAACTGCAGCACAGCACCGCCAAAAATCCCAAGGAAACAGGCAGGAACACAGCCAGGGAAAGGCAAACACCTCTGCTGAAGGTTCATCACCTGCTGCCTGGCACTCAGCACCAAACTGACCCAGAAGCTGCCTCTACATATGTGAAATTCTATTTAAAAACTCTTTAAGGAATACTACAAGTACACAAAGCACTATGCAACCATAGGATAAAAGCATGAAATAAGGGGCCTACTTCAAATGAAGTCACACCAGTGATGAAACACCACTTTATGCCACTATGTGACACTTTTGAATTCCTTACAGGAAAATTTGCAGGTTATTCTACTGTTAAATTCAAAGTTGAGGGAACTAACAAGGCATGTCAACATATGCAAGCTTAGCCAGGGTAAATAATAAATTCTAATCTAATGAGCAAAGAAAAAAAACATTTGGTTATCCATGGTTCACCTCAGGGTCACACTTGGCTAAGGAGAGAAACCTCATGTTATTACAAATCTGTAATGATGGAAAAGACCTCCTGGTGGAAAATTAAGAACATCAAACACCTCCTTATTTTGAGCTGAACTTCAATATTAATTTTTGATCACTACTGTGAAAACAATTTCAGGACAACAACCTCTGAAAAACTAAGAATTCTATTTAAACCCACTGGACTCAGATGGGTTTTGAGCAACGAGTAGAATTTTAATTTCTTTAACTTCCACTTGGGCCAATCTAGGAGGTGCAAAAGCTATCAGTCAAACAGGAAATAACTTGAAAGAAAGGACTTCAGGCCAAATGAGATAAATAGTTCATGTCAGCACAAGCTGCAAAAATAGAAGTGGTCTGTAAATACAATTAATCTGAACAATGACAAACAAACCCAAACTCCGATAAATTAATAAAAGTTAAATAAAATTCCATGAATATACAAAGTCACAAGACTCAGGAGCTCCGTGGAAAGCAAGAGAAAACAACACATAAAGGAGGACAAAATTATGCTTTTTGCCTCTGCCTTCAGAAATGAGTGACAAACACTGAAGTATTTAGAGGGGAATATTAAATGCATAGCTACTTCAAATATGAATATATACATAAAATAGGCAAAAATAAGAATAGATACAAATAGATACTTCATCAAAACAAAGCAATCTATCGATTCAGTTATAAGTTTTATAACTGTCATAAGTTTTGATAGAATTATAAGTCATAAGTTTTGATAGCATTAAAAAATATTTTTTATTGAATCAAAATACCAATATTTTTGTTTAAAGGGGCAGCAAGACTTGAGTTTTTCAGGAAGGGTTTTGGGGGAATGATCCGGACTTGTTAAGATGCAAGACTTAAAAATACACTTTGAAGAATATATAAACCTGGGGTAAATTGGGTAAAATACAAGAGATCTGCCAAATATAGAGGCTACATAACTCAGCTTCCTATGATACTGAGTAGAAAATTATTTAAACTGAAAAATAAAGTAGAAGCACAGGATATGCATAAAAGAGACTATCCAGGTTATATTTCAAGGGTAGCCAATTGAGAGACTCATCTTTAAATCTATTTTTTTTTTCTTTAATAACTCAGCAGAAACAACCCTGCTGACTTCCAGTCTTGTCTCATCACCTGCCTTCATAATACAGGCTAGAACTGGAGTGTGATGCCAAAACAAGTCTGGAGGAGCACAAGTGGAAAGTAAATCTCAGACCTTCATCTGGGCATTCACTGCAGAAGTCTGCTATAAATTAAGAACTTGTTTGAAAAAGATGGTGACCTAATAAGAATTAATTGATTACAGAAGTGATGTGATGCTATCCCAAATAAAGCAAATGCAATAAGAGTACCAAGCAGGATGGCCCTGCCTGTAATGAGGGTTTATTCATGCTGATGCACAAGGCACGTGGTACACTGTGCTCTCACACACAGTGCTGAAATTCTCCTAAGTCATCTTCAAAAAAATAAAAAAGGAAAGAGAAGCTCTCACACAGAGCTTGCAGTGAAAGCTGACAGAAAGTCACCATCTCTTGTAACGTATTGAGGTAAATATCAAAATGATTCTTTCATCTTAAGTACCTGCTGTTCCATCCTGAAAGAAGAATATTTGCTAAGAGCTAGTTACAAATGTGTTCTGCTGAAAATCAGATGATTGATGAGAAGGAGCTGGAACAACCTTTAAATCCAAAGTGGCAGGAAGAAAAGACCACATGTGAAGGCAGAGCTTGAATTTCATTTAGGGATTGGTAGTCAGTACATGACATGCAAATAGCAGGAGACTTGACCTTATGAACAGGAAAGAAACCACACATTCCTGAAAAAAACCTGAAATGTATAAAGGCAGATTTCATTCAGCAACAGTCAAACATTACTCCCTAGAGACACCACCTGAGAAGCACTGACCCAATGTAGCCCAGTTATTAGTCAGGAGTTAATTACAGCCAACCAACCACCACTGAAAAACTGACCAACACACCACCAGACAACACAGCAAACTGAAAAGCAAACTGCTGTGAGCCCAAATTCACATGCCTCTCCAAATACTACAGGAAGTAACAGAGCTAATGTATCACAGCTCAACAGCAAGTGGGGGGAAAAAATCAAGTCAGATCCAAGATCTGCACACGTGGCACAAAACCAGAGATTAATGGAATTTTTGAATTTCGGGGTGGTTTTTATTCCTTCTCCACTGGCCTTCTATTGAACTTTTGCCAGAATACTGACACCTAACCCAGAAAAAACAGGAAATCCTTCAAACGAGGGGCCAAAAATTTCACTTCAGTGGAAATTTAGACTGTCTTTTAGGCCACAGTCTAGTAAGTATTCCTGTTTCTGAGAAAAAAACCTCTTCAAGTTTGGGGGTGGGGAGGGAAGAATTAAGGAGTTATTTGGAAAATATCCTTGAGCGATAACAGTTGTTTTTTTATGGCATGTCCTTAGCTTATTAAAAACACCTAGAAAGACAACACCTAAGATTTAAAACAGCTGTAAACCAAAGTCTCCAAAGCAAACAAATAGTTTACTTCCCATTCTCTAACCAGTTTCTACAAATACTTTTTTTTTTTGACCATTATCACCCTTGCCAGGGTGCTGGCTTTTCAACTGAAAACTTCTCCATTTCTCTTTTAGACTTTGTAGTCTGCCAAAAAAAACCCCAAAACCCAGAAGTATTCATACCCACTTTCTAGTGAGCTGACTAATATTTTAAAACACAATGTCTTTTTTTTTTTTTTTTAATTTGTGGTGGAATTGTCACGAAAAGAATTAAAAATATAGGGAAAGTTGAATAACCTACAGTTCTTTTACTGGACTTGGGAAAAAGTAGGATGCCCTCATGGGGTGTAATTAAGCAGATGAGACTGTGACAGTATTGATCACCTGCTGCAGAGTTTGGTTTTAACACAAACTGCATGTGCTCCATGTTCACAGATATGAGTACCATAACTAAAGCCCCTGTTGAGAATTTGGTCTTGAATGTTTCATTGAAGAGATCCCAGAGAAGAATCTCTCAAACAGCTTGATAAAAGTACCATCACACAAAGATGTTTTGCCTTCCTCTAGAGCAAAGTGCAGTGTTTCTGACCCAACAGCCACTCCACCACCCAGCACAGTATAACCAAAAGTTCTGTCTAGAACTTTTCTACACAGAAGGAAAGCTTTCTACCTACAAAAGAGAATTACTGTGGCCTTGTAAAAGGCAAGATAAAACTTCCAGTGCTTAGCTCACCACCTTTCTGTTTCACAGTATCATGTGAATTGCTCATAAAATTGAGATATTTATTAACCTGATTTAGACACTTAATTGCACTGAGTATTATTTCTATTTCTTACTGGAGCACTGAGTTGAAAAACAGCAATTTCCTCAGTAAATGTGGAAGGATTACACAAAGGCAGAGGTATTTTGGGAGATAACTCTGCAGTAATGTTCAATTTTCTGAATAGCACTAATACATATGCCATACCATCACATTATTTGGACACTGCTCAAGTACACATAAAATAAATAACAGACCTTAAAGCGTCTTTAAATACTGTCATTAATCTTTACTGTTGCACTGCAATTTAAAGATCCTGATTTACATACCTGTGATGTCTGGCCCTGTAACTTTGCAAGCTGAGCTGTTCTCATGTTTAAGGACTGACTCCTCGTGACTGTCGCTCCAGAAGATTTCCCATTAACCTTTCTTTCCAGATGACAAGTTAGTAACAACTTTTCTTCCAACAAAACAGCATCCCACGGATCTTCAGCAGTCATGCTTGAAGCCCTCTCTCCATCACCCTCTGCCTTGTTTAAAGCCTCCACAGTGTCCACTTTTGGCTTACTGAGAGGATCCAAATCCAGCCAGTCGAATTTACTGACGTCCCCGCAGCTCTCCGAGGCCGGCAGGCTGGACACTGCAGACTTTATGGAAGTCATTTCCAGGTCCCTGCTCGACCTCCCGTGCCTCAGGAATTCTGAAGTGCTTGCAATTTTGTCAAATACTTTTGCCATTTCTGGTGTGAGTACGGGAGGGTACAAAGGTAGGCCTCCGTGTGGATGGAAAGGTGTGGTAGCTGCCAGTGGGTATGAAATGTATTGTGACTGTCTTGGAAGACCAAGATAAATAGGCTCTCTAGAGGGATAGGACGACACACTTGGATGGAATCCGTTCTGAAACACGCCAGTCTGTTTTGTGTAAGAAGCTGAGGTGTAAATAGGAGGTAAAGTGCATGTCACAGGTGCTGGTATTCCAGGTGTCCACTGTCTCCTCTGACCCGTGGGCCCAAGATAAAACTGTGAAGACAGAGATGGGCTCAAAATAGGACTTGCTGGTAATGTGGGTACTTTAGTAGATTCAAAATTGTCATCCAGCAGCAGTTTCTCCAGTTCAGCATGAGTAAGCTTCTCTATGTCAATGGTACTCAGTTTATCGTCCATGCTCTTGGCATCAGACTCTGGAAAGACCATGAGATCGTGGTCCTGCTTGCTGTGAGCCTGTGCTCTTTGTCTGGGGCTGCTTAAAGAATGGAAGGCTTGTTTATTACCAGCTACACCTCTTTCTTTCTGCATCTTGGCTAACGCCTCAGCTTCCATCTGCAGTGCCTCCTCTTTGTCCACATCTTTTGACCTTGGGGCTGACAGAGAAGGTGAGCAGCGCTGTTTGAACCCATTGCTGCTGGATATCTGGGCCATGCCGCAGGAGCAGATGTCCATGGAAAGCAGCAACAGCTCCCCTGCACTGCTCGTCCACCCTTGGCTTCAGAGAGGATTCAGCACACCTGGAAAGGAAATGAAACATCAGAAACGTGCAACAAACCATACCTGGGCAACTACCAAGTCACACACCACCAGCTGACAACGTTGCACACGTCCTCCAGAAACCCAGGATGTAAAATTTTGAAGAGGCCAAATTTTGTTTATTTAGGGGGAGGGAGTGTCCAATTTAAAAAGAAGCCACACAAATAAATTCACGGGCTTTGAATTATGCAGGACCCATTTATTTTTCTTACTCTGGTGAGCCTCCTGGTGCTGCTAAGCACTTGGTTTCTTTTTGCACCACTAGACCCAAGACACAGAAAAGCCAGGTCAGGTACGTAGTGGTTTCCAGACTTGAGCAATTACACACATGCAATCTGGGGAGTAGAAGTCATTCTAAAGACTATACAAATATAGCATTGATAAAGCACATTATCAGGAGGACTTCCACCTAGATTACAAAACCAGAGTTTTCAAACTGCTGCACCACGATTGTTATGGTCATAATGACACTGAAGGACCTCTCTTCCTTTGGAAAATATTGTACTTCACCCTCTTAACAAGAAAAATAATGCTTGTGAAATGATATTTCTTGGACAAGCAAAATAAGCTATTTAAATACAGCTGCTCATTGACTAATCTCTTTAACAGCCCTTTACAGGAAGTGTCATTCACTACCAGGTAAGGGAAGAAACTCTAAAAGGTCACTTTTGCCTAAGGCCACCACCAAGAAAATGGTATTTTACATTTCTCCAATTCCAATCTTGTGTTTAGGACTATGATACAACTTCCCATACTCACCGCAGTATCTATGCAGACTCTTTATTAAAATAACCTTGCAAGAGATCACCACAGGAACTGTGTTATTTTTCAGCATTACTTCTACTTTATTCTCCAGCTTTTTGCACACAGCTGGGTCAGAGCTGAGATAAAATGTCTTCCAGCAACAGCCAATGCATATCGAGCAGCAAGATAAAAATCAGGAATAATGAGTTTCTGCTAGGAGGGTTACATAACCAGCAATCCTCATTAAAACACAGTTTCACTGAACTAGATGAACCTTATAGATGGAAATCATTCTTATAGATGGAACTCATTCGAAGTCATGCAAAAATCTACAAATTAAGAATTCTCTGCAGCAAATAAGGCAGATAACTCAAAATTCTTTATGTTCTCTTTCAATTCACACCCATTAGAAGGGTTTGGATTTTAGACCGGGTTGTTTTTTGTTTCTGGTTTTTTTTTTTTTTTGCCCTCCTTGAATCAAACCAGCGAGATGTGCTTCAAACAAAGTGACTGTATTTCTCTGGACTCCCCACACAGACAGCAAGATTCTTAACAGATTTATAACAGATTCTTTAAATTCCTTAAGTCTGGCCAAGCTTTTGTTTTATCTACTTCATTTCAATGGCTTATAGTGTGAAGGACAGACATCTTTATAAGAGGTTCTATACATTTCAGCTCGTCTGAAGACAAATCCAAGTGAAACCCTTCACAAAGCAAAATTAAATCAGAAATGACGTTACAGTTACCAAGAAAAGATTTAAACAAAAGAGGGTGTCTTCAGAAAGACTGAAACAGCGACGGACTAACAGAATTATAAAACCCTGAAAACCACACAACTCAAGTCCTGGGGCATAAAGCCTTAAGGAGGAGCTTTGGAAGTTACAGATATGAATCAATCCACAGGATAATGCTGTAAATATTCAACACAAAATCTACAGAAAAAAACAGACACCAGAGCCTCTTCTGCACAGTAGATGAAGCTGCAGAGTTTGACACCCATTAAAGCTATAAATATTGCCATTAGGAAGAAGTCTTGTCCTGTCTGCTGCCTATCTCCAGAGCTCAGCATAAAACACAATCAGGAAATAAATTTCAAAAACCCTGAAACTATTTTGCTGGGCTCCTTTATAGACAATGCAGGTCTCTGGTCCCATTAATGGCACAAATGTGGCCTTCAATTATTTACTACGCTGCAGTTAGCAGGACAATCACACTAAAACTTCTCCTGAAGATGTACTGAGTATTTTCTAGATGGTCTAAGCCTACCAGCCACAGATAATATCCTAATGAGAAGTCTCATATACTTGACACCACCTTCTCAGACTGTCTAGAAAGCTAAGCCAGCTTTAATCTCTTCATTAACTTACAGCTGGTTTAAACTGCTATGTCAGATTTTTAGATGCAAGAACACTTACAAAGTCCTCTCAAGAATTCTTACTTAACTTTTCCAAGAAGCAGCAGCCTGAGGTAAATGAAGTTTGTTGTTTTCAGTCTTTCCTGTTGCCTAAGGATTCTAAAGAGCAGCAGGGCTTTTTCCTGAACTTTATTCAAAAAAATAAGATAGAATCATACTTTCTGAGACTATTCAGAACTGCTTGGGCTACCACTTACAAGGTTATCAATCCATTCAGGTGCTGCTTGATAATTACAACTGATTTCTCCTTAAGGAGATGAAAAAAATACTTATATTGTTTTTAAAGTGTTTATATATAACAACAGCCAGCTCTTAAAAAAAAAAAAAGCTGTATTTTTTTGCTGAAATGGATGGCCTTGATGTCCATATCACCAAGCAGTCTCCTGCTCACAAGGAGAGTCAGTGTTGCACCAAGTCACAACTGCAGATAAACACACATTCCTCAGCTCTCACAAACATGGCACACAGCCACCCCAGCACCTCCACTCACAACATCTAGAGAATGCCAGGCACTCAGTAACTGCTGGTTTCACAATTTCACATTACAGTGCTGTATTTCAGTCAGTTTATGACAGCACGCTTGCACTGACAAACCCAGTGACTTCCAGCATTCAAGACAGAAGGTTATTGTTAGTGGTTATCTGAAAAATTGAATTTTAGCCTTATTCTTTGCAAGACAGCTTCAACAGCATACAAACACATAATATGATTGCTGTATTTAAGTCCTGGCCTTGGGAAATTTCTAAAGTCAGTGTATAAATTCCTGTCAAATTTTATAGGCAGCCTGCAAGTTTTTTCCCAACAGTTTGACATTAAAAAAAAAAAAGATGCAAAAGTTTTGGCATGATTCTGCTAAAATCGCAATCGTTTTGGCAAAACTTTGTCCTGCATGCCAGTTCTAAGCAGTAAATTCATATAACACATCAGAAGAAAAGCCCTCTAGGCATAAGCATGATTAAAATACTGACAGACCTTCTTTTAAATGCTAACCATGCAGCATGAGTTAACTTTTTCACAAAAGTTTAGCTTCACTTTGAACCTTTCACTTTCCAGCCATTTAAGGTCAAAGGCAGAGAGTGAGCAGAATTTAAACTTCTCCAACATTTACAAAGAGAAGGGCAAATTCCATTAGGATCATCTATCAGCAGGGAACTCCTCAAACACTCAAAAAAATAAGTTCCAATTCAAATCCTGGAATCCTGAGCCATTACTGACCAAGCCATAGGAACTCACCAGAAGTTTGCAACAGCTGGAGGTGATTGAAGACCCAGAAGTGATCCTTACAGAGCTAGGACTGCTCCCATCTGAACTGCTGCACACTATTTTAAGTAACAGTAATAATCAGTTTTCAGCTGTCAATCCGTTCACCTTCAAGAGCACTCCTCTTGCCAAGCACTCAAAGAACGTGAGAAACATTTTGTTTATTTTTAAAGGAAAGCCAGAAGCAATTGAAGAGATTATAACAGAATTTCAGAAGTGATAAAACAATCCCCTACACCACTTACTTGTCCCCTAATTTTGAAATTAAACAGACACATTCATATTTGGGTGAAGTTGCCACATTTCCACTGCTCCAGCAGAACCTCACCTGCTTTCCTTTAAAAGTGGGTCTAAAATCTCAGCCACACAATTTATCTCCAGCCCTGCCTAATGTCTCTTGCAGTCAGATTTCACTAAATTGAAGCAGTATTTCCTTTCCCAACCAGCTGTGATCAGACAGGAGCCTGCAGACCTCCTTGGCTCCAGTCTAGCAGCGTTTCTGCAAGAGCAACGCTTGGTAACAATTTTACATAAATGTGTTTAGAGCCTGAAGTTAATTTGATCACACAAGTACCTGTGTATTGTTATAGAATTTTCAGTATTGCAAATCATTCATTATTTCAGAGGAGTAAAATACTCTTAAAAGAAAGAAAAGCAAAAAAACATTAATAATCAAGAATCAAGAAACTGCAAGATGCCTGACCGTCTCTTTCAGATCAAAACCTCTACATGGAATGGAAAGGAATTTTAAACCAGATTTTCACTTTGACAGGCTTAAATTAAAAAAAAATTTAAAATTAGATAGGCACAAGCCTAGCAAATACATAAAATGGAACCAGGAATAATTTTCTTTCCAACAAGGAATTTACAGTTTTCTGGTAAGAAGCTTCGGGGAACCAATACAGGACATTACATCTTTACCAGGACAAAGACGCCCAAAATCTGAATTAGCTTCCTATCTTAATGAGCAAGGGATGACTTCATCAGACACAAATCGTTTTACCTTAAGCAGAGGTAATCTCACCATCTGCTCATGTACACGTTAACATTCTTCTCTATTTCAGATCAGCTGCACAGCTTTCTTCTCAAAACCACCCAAGGCCTGTAATGCCCTATTTATAATTTGTTCTACCAAGCACAGAAGATATTATTTGGTAATTTCTTCACAAGAAGTACTGCATAGCTATCAGGAATCAGTGCACATGAATTCCCTGGAGTCCAAGCACTAAATACAGAAGCAATGATAACAAGTCAGGCCATTTCCTGCATTCCTTATAAAGTAAGGCCCTGGCATACAGCAGCCAGTGCTTCCTCAAAACAAGTGCAACTTTCAAAGTAACTTTGAGGTTATTTTGCCATTAAAGAAAACAAAAATAAAAATACTTGAAGCATTTGCCTCACATTGGATCATAGCTAACTTAGGAATTAACAAATCTTGCCTGCATACCAGAGACGGTAGCAGTTTTATGGGAAACCAGGGAAAACTTAGCAAAATATGACACAGTAAAATATACTGTGGAAAATACTAATCATCTGCAAAGGAATTCATAGCCAGACATTTGCCACAGCAGGAAAACTCCTTAGCAAAAAAAAGAAAGAAAAAAGTCACAAGAACTTTGATGTTCTGAAGCCCTCCCTGCCAGATGCATTCAGATTGCTACAAACTGAGCAAAAAACTGAGCACACACTCATGACATGAATTCTTGAAGTAAGGCTGTTATTCTTTTTAAATAATGTTAGGTTTAAGCTGGAGGTTTTCACAATAACAAACAGTTCTGAAAGGTCAGTATCAAAGCTATACAGTTCTACCATGCTATCTTTCCACTAAAAACTTAGTAGCTTCTTTAATCCAGTCATTTCATTAAAATAAGCAAGCGCCTCCTTGTTGTAAGAATATAAATTTTTTTGTATGTAGGTTTGTAGAAATTTTTTTTTATGGGAAAGTATTTTTTACTGTTTTTTTACTTTGTAGAAGTTTTCATAAACAAAATTTCTGAATTGTGTTTTAAAAACATTTAAATTTGTCTGCTTGTCTCTTAATATAAGAAATAGAAGTTTTCTTTCTTTCTACCTATGAGGTGAAAAGTTATCTCTGATTATGTAAGCTAGTCTAGCATTCCTTAGACAAAGCTAGAAGCAAGAGCTTCAGATTGCTCCAGACTGGGCAGATAATAGCCCAAATCCTTTGTATTATAAAGTCATGTTAATAAATCATACTTAACCTTCTAATATTATTATCAAGAGTCCTTTGTCAATACACAAACCACAACAATACCTCCTTACAAATGAGATTAACACAGTCAACCAGAAAATTGAATCCATTTTGTTTCAGCTCATATCTACAGAACTTTCAAAGACAATTTCACTAGCTCAAACACAGGTGCAATTTTTAATTGGCCACAAGCCCTGAACCAACACTCATTTCATTTGTTTTGCTCAAATGATTCAGATCATAAATACCTGAGCAGGAACCGCATCTCAACTTTGATTTTGAAATTTCATTTACACCTAAATAGTACAATTTCATCACAAAACCTTTGATCTCAAGGGCTAGGCAAGAATAGGATGTTTCTAGCACTAGAACAGGAGGTCTCAGCCTTTAAGGTCTTTCAACATTAGCAACAAATCCCTTGAAAAATCCAGCCTCAGCTGTTTCAGTGCTTATAAAAATTTATGAACTACTGAAATCAATTTTCACCCAGGACACTATGCAGGGAATCATCAGTAGGTATGGCACACTTTGCAGCTGCTGTTAAATTTGAATCTTCAGGTTTTGATCAATGTTTCAAGAGAGAGAAGGCATGGATGCGTGTGTCACGATGTCGCAGCCAGACCTCAGTGAGGGCAGGCACAGACACCCACAGATCATGTGTTTCCCACGGCCACACTCTTCCCCTGGCTCCCACCACCGGCCACTGCAAGCCCTCCCATCAGGACGTGTGGATACCTGCAGGTTTCATCCAGCAGCTTTGCAAGCCCACTCAGCACATTTCTGCTACTATACTCCTCCCCCCAAGCTCTGAACCTAACCACCACTCCGTTTAGGTCTCTTAAGAGATGGGGGTCACAAAGAGAATTCAATTCCATGCAGGTTTCACAAAAACACAAACCCTGACCTTGCCAAGAACGCTGGGTGTCACAGCTAGAGGAAAACTGTAGCATGAGCTCATCTAACTGGACACTGCAGATTTACCACCAGGATAAACTTTATAAATGATTGAATCGTGGCAAGAAGTCCTTAAAGCCAATCAGGAGAAGACAAACCAACAGGAGCTTGGCATCGGTTTCATCAGCTGCAGAGCCACTCACCAAACTTTGCATCCCTGTAGCTCTCCCTGTCCTGTTCCCAGCTCTCTAACAGCATCCTCCTATTCTATTCCTGCCCAGTATTTTCTGGATGCAGGTACCAGAAAAGAGCAAGAATGAAACGGATGGCATCCCAGGCTGTTTCATTCCGATGCACTTGGCCAAGACAGTTTTTTCCATGCCTTACAGCCAAGTTCATTACCCTCATTGTTTGACAAAGGCTAGGAAGTCTAGTTCTGTTGCAATGTTTCTCCTCACAGAATAAGGCTTTCAATTCCACTCCTCCTGTTTCAAAAGTCTGCTTTTAAAAACTTCGTACTGGTTCCCTTGCTCTGCAGCCACCTCTCAAGTGGTGCTTTTCTGCACGTCACCCTGACGTACACAATCCCTGCACCAATCCTGCTTTTCAAAGGCTACTTGAAAACACTCACACAATACAAACTTGCACACAGAATCAACATTAGCTGCTGGCTTAAGGGGAGGCTTTTTCCTATTCTTTAAACGAGGTCATTGTCCCAAATATTTTGATTCCCCAGCTGAATAATTGGTGAAGTAATTCCTGACTCGTGAAGTAATTTTATTCTGGAATATCACTTTCATGGAACAATTAAAACTGGAAGGGACCTTAGTCATTCATGCAGTGTGGGGCCTGACCCCAGCAGAGCATGACAAGTTACCTGGAGCATGTAGCTAAACTAGTATTTGCATTAATCCCAATCCCAGTGGTGCTAAACAGAAGACAGACAACATTTTAAACCACATATCTAATTTTATCAAAACCATAGAAAGTGTCTAGTGTAGGTCGAACAGAGAAAGAGAAACATCTGTGCTGTCTGCTTTAACTACCACAACAGAGATGCCCAAACACCTTCCACATAGGTCTATAATATTCTGCAGCACAGACAGAGGACCATGTTAAAATCCCAATTTTTCCTAAATTATGTGCCTGAAGTAAGCCCTGCAGACGTCCTCCTAATGTCACAGAACATTGAAAACACAGCAAAATGCAGGAGGCTCATGACACAAGGTACAGAGGCTGTTAACACAGGGAGATGAAAACAACCCTCCCCCACAGAGATCCTGTTTTACCCCCTGTGCACAACATATACCTTCAAGAAAACATCATCAAAAACACGCGTGGAGAGGAAACATTGACACCTCAGCTCTGGCCCAGACTTAGCTCTGTATCGCTGTATTAGTATCACCCTACCAGCCTAACCCAATGCAATTCTGCTGCAGTAGCCAAATTATTTGCAGCACTTGGTTCAGCAGCTGAGCTTCCCCTCGGGCAGGAAACTTGCACAGTTTCAGATATAACCAGCAGATGCTTCTTAGTCACACACCTCATATCCATGGGAGATGGAGCAGAATTGCTAATTACTAATTGACAGAACAAATGCACCATGCTTTATCCATTAGAAAATATAAATGCTTATTACATGCATTGACTCAGCAGTTACGGGGTTTGTTTGGGTTTGGCTTTTTTACAGTGCACAGGTGGAGAACTGAACAGGGTGGCTACACTCAGACCAAAGGTTCATCTCATCCTTATCTTGTCTCTAAAGGTAGCTTTGGAAATGCAAACAGGAAAAAGATAAACCAACACAAACACTTCCTCAAAATACCCTTCTAGTCTCCACCAATTTGGCACTCAAGTACTTCCTGAATCCTGAGGTAACTTCTCTTAAGATTAAGACTCTTGATGAACTTTTTCATCAGGAATTTGTTCAGATGGATGCTGAACACGGGTAAACTTCCAGCTCTCACCTTACAACAGCACTGTCACCATGCTCTGCTGTGACTACAAGCTAAGCAGAAGGTCAGATCAGTTACTGATGACCTGTTCTTGATCAGTCCCCTACTAACACCAACTACAGCTCTGAAGCCTACAACCCCGATTATTTCCTCTGGGTCACCACGCACTGAACAAGCCCCAGATCTGAAGCAGTGACATTCCCTCAGCACAAACCCCACAAGGTCCCCACACACTACACACTGCAAGTCGTGCTTGCGTTTTTGGAAGTGATGTTTGGTTTGTAACTTCAAATTACAAGTTACATGAAACACGCAGACATACCTTCTCCCTCTTACTTCCATTTCTTCCCTCTGACGTGACCATCACTTGGACAGCTTAGTCTAAGCAAATACCTTCAAGCTGCATTTCTACAAAGTTATAGATTGAAGTAATACTCCTCACAACTTTTTTTATTAAGGTAAGCTTTGACGAAAGCACTTCATTCTAAAGTTTTTATAGCTTAAGTCAGGCTTATCATTACTGGCACGCTTTAAAACATTTCCTCCTTCCCTTCCCTGTCCAGTCTGGAAACAACTTCATCATTCTTCTCACAAATTACATCACACCAACCTCCTCACCTACAAAGGGGCTGGATGATGCTGTATTAGATGACTAATTTTATTCACCACCGATGATAAAGACTGAACCCTGGTTCTGGTAATTAGTTACACATCCACATCTTCTACTTAAAATAGAACAATATGCTTACACAGTTACACATCCATACAGCAAACAACTCACATCTCTCATGTAATACTCTCTCATTTTTAAGCTTGTTGTATTATCCTAAAAACAAATAAACACCAAATAATTTCTGTACTGACTGCAGATACTAAAAGGCAGTACTTATCTAAAACAAAAACAAAACAAAAGATCTTTACCTGAATGTCTTTAAGGCTGAGGTCATATTTTATGAATTTTAGTCATGTCAGTGTTGGACTTAAACTGGCCTACCCACCAATGCTACTTCACTGCAATTTTCAAAGCTCCCATAAGGCAGCCCTAAGATTGTTCAAGAGTTTAAAAGACAAACAACATGCAATCCTGCTCCAAGAAAATGCAAATCCAGCATTCATTTTTCTAAATAACCCCATACCGTCTGGTTTTGGTCCCACATCAAAGCCTAAGACAACAAAAAGAAGCCCTCCAAAACATCACCTCAGCGTTTTTATTCCTTAAACAACATTTTAATCCAAGTGTCTCCAGCTAGGCAGCAAATACAACAGCAACACTGAGCAAGAAATATCACCAGATTCAATTCAGTTTGAGAAGCAAGAAACAAAGGAACACAGAATCAGAAAGTAATTCTTTTTTAACTTGACATTTTGAAATACATTAATTTTCTATTCAAGGTGTTCAATTTTCTTTGTTAATACACAGAGAGCTACTCAAATTGGATAAAAATAACTGAATCATCAATCAATATAAATACAATGATTATATGTCCTGATGAACCTTTATGTTTGAGTTCTCAGGGATGACAGCAATAACTCACAGGAAAGAGGAGCCTCAAGTACATAAATCAGGGTTACTACTGCACTGTAATTAAGACAAAGCTATTTTATTAAATCAATCAAAATTTTAAATATTTCCTGCTATCTCCTTTGTATTTTTCATAAACAAGCATCTCTAAGAGATGTAAAAGAATATCCAAATACAGCACACCATTTAAGAAGATGAGACTCTAAACAACCTATTACTTGCCTGGTTTGTGCTCCCCTCCCCAAAAGGTCATTTAACTTCAAGTATTTGTCATTTCTGCCTGTGGTCTCTGCCTTTATCTGCCTTTATGCAACTTTCTTTCACTGTCCCCTTATTCTTACCAGCTTTGCTCCAACTTGCTTTTAGAAAAGAACAAGCACAACCCCAAAAAAAAAACAGAACTTGGTGGGAATTATAATCCCTTTCTCCCCCTCCCACAACTCTGCTGAGGCCAATTTAAGCAGCTTCTCTTCCTCCCAGATATATAAAGTTTTTTACAGGCCCTCTCCCAGTGTTGGGAGGAAGAAGCACAGAACTGCCTTCAGAGCCAACAAAGCCATATAAAAAAATACTTTTGTCTGATTTCATTTCCCCTGCCCCATTTCTGCTTCCCCTTTGGATTCTTCATAAATCATCCATCAGTACTACTCTTGAACACTTACATTCACAGTACGTATTGCACAATATCTTGTACAAACATCAGACATTTTTTCTTAAATTTTCAGTTCCCTTTGGGAAGAGATCTGCACTAAACACGCAATGTTATCAGTTAAAACCTCTGCATCTCTCCTCTACCCCAAATCGGTTTAACTGCTATGCTCTAGTGTCAGGCTTGTAATAAGTAATACAATGAAAGACCACCAGAATCTGCTTTTCTTCCAAACGCTTTTCTTTTGCCTTCATCTTGCTACCACCTCCTTCCCTCAACAGCAGCATAGCCCAAGTGGGAGGTTACCTGCGCTAACAAAGGTGCAGGAATGCCTTTTTTATTGTGTCGATACAGAATAATAAACTAGACCGAGCCAAGAGCAGCAAGGCAGTCACGAACTTCCATGTAGCACTAGAAATACCGGCAGAGCTGTTCAGGGATCAGCTTTGCGAACATCCAGCTTCTCTGGAACCACAGCAACGCACCGACCCGGGGCGAGCGAGCCCGCTCCGAAGCCAGCAAGGGGACGAACAAAAAGGAAACGTAAACCGGGCGGGTCTCTGCAGCGACAGCCACCGTGCCCCCTGCCCGGGCACTCCCCGCTCCGTGCCGGTGACAGCTCCCGCCGCCCCGGAGACTTCGCCCCCGGCTCCAAAAAGCACCTCCGGCCCCTGCGGAGCGCGGGCAGCACCTGCGGACGGCTCCGCGGCCCGGACGCGCATTCCCGGCTGGAAGCACTTCCCGCAGGCAGCGCCGCCCGGCACTGCCCGGGGAGCCCGCACGGCAGCGGGACGGGACGGGACGGG